>CM070652.1:15103140-15503140 GCA_036346575.1 Dendrocalamus sinicus
GGGCAACAGGTGTGGTGGAGCAACACAGCTTTGCTCTGGTTGGGCAGCAGGAGCGGTCTGCGTCGTTGTCAACTGAACAGTCGTGAGTCAACTGATCGGAGTAGTGCAGCGGAGTCGTAGTGACTATTGTCTATTATACCTGCACACTTGTAAGGTCGAGTGGAAGAGAGATTTTGGGGAAAATCAGAGTGAATACAGAGCAAATCGTAACCGGCGTTCGTTGTCGGACGAGAAATAGTTTGTCTTATCTGTTTTCAGCATGTTCTTCTCCTTGCTCTCTCCCTGTACTTCTTCCCCCCGAATAGTGTAGTCTGGGCAACACTGCGCAATGAACGAAAGGATTACACACTCGATCTTGCACGCGTACCTGCTTACGCCAAGCGGGGCGGCCGGAGGCGGAGACCCAGGACGCGAGCCTCCGCACGAGCTGGTCGACGTCGTGCTCGCTCGACGAGCGCGGCACGAGCACCTCGGCGGCGGTGACGACGGCCCTGACGCGCTCGAGGCTGACAACCACGGCGCGCTCCCGTGCGAGGATCGTGGACTGGTGGGACAGCGCGGGGTCGAGGACCCGCAGGTCCCGCGCCGGGAGACCGGTCCGGCTCATGACGGCGTGCCTGCTGACCTCCTCGCGCCGCACGGCGCCGTCGGCGGTCACGACGGACCATTCCTTCGCGGCCGGCGTCGACCCCGGCTTCCTCCGGCGGCCTTCGGGTGGCGTCGCCGGCCCAGCACGAGGCGGCAGCAGCGGCGACCGTGGGGAACGCGGCGACCACATTGGAGTTGTTGGTCAGTGCGAAGCGGAGGAGGCGTCAGAGGTGTGCTCGTCTTGGGGTGGGGAGGTGGAACGCGGGTAGGCGGTAGGGTGGTATTGGTGGAGTACCCATGCAGGGTAGAAGAAACGCTCCCTTGCACATTTGAAAAACTAGGAAAAGACGTGCGCATTTATAGATTAGATTTGTTTTAAAGTTTACAGTATGAATTAGTATAATTTAGATAATTAAAAATATATTTATGTATCTTATAGGCTATATTACTTTTTAAGACATCATAAATATTAAAAATAGTAATATAGAATCTTGAAGAAAAATACAATTTAAGAAATGTAATTAAAGCATAAGCTTTGATTGAAGAAAATCAATGAGCATAATAACTTGTTAGAATTCTTAGAAACATAACGACTCTTTATCATGCATAGATCATGCAGCTGTATATCCTTATTCTATCTCCATTAGCTACTTTTTAAAAAATATATGCAAGCACATGTATCACTATTTAATCTCAAGCAATATATTAATTATATGTGCGATAAATTATCTATGGGGGTAACCCTGGGCGGGGGTCGCCGCATGTGTGTTCTATACTAGTCCCATAATCAGTAGCTAGTACACACATTTATAACATTGATATCACATTCATACACATCAAATATATTTAATTTATAACAAAGGGGTGAATACAATAATGTTCTAAAGCATGTGGCCGACTGGCCAAGAGAACACCATAGTCAAGAGTAAATTACAGCAGAAGATAAATAACTAAGCAGAAGCATTAATCCAGTGGTATGTCACCATATCCACAAGCAACCGACGGGGGATTAGGCCCTACAAAACCCATCGTCAAACTCCCCTAAGTCAGGGGCGAAGTATGCGTCGTCTGGCATGTATCCTTCTTCATTCTCTGATCAACAATAATTTAAGCAAGGTTGAGTACATTGTGTACTCAGCAAGACTTATAGTGTATCACAAATTTTATATATATGAAAGACTATCAAAGGATAAGGCTCTACACTAAGTTATTTTTAGTATGAAGTAAATTTATTTGCAGTATCCATAAGTAGTAATTTGAAACGGAATTGTAAAGAGCATTTGACACATAGTGAAATAACATTTATACAATTTTCATAATCATAGATCAAATCCATTCGCAGCCTTCCTCAGCTGTGAACATCGCACAATTCACACCCATGGGTATAGCACATGATTAGACGTTCATGCCATCCCATAAGTTCAGTGAAACAGTTTTGAAACCGAAAACTATATCCTTTGTAGTTACATCCAAGTTTGCTCATGACCACAAGCACGACTATTTAAATAGTTTTTAACACTCTGCAGAGATTGTACAGCTTTACCCACACTAGATAACCAATTTTTACTGTCGGCAACTGTGCGCTTCCTTTGGCATGTGATGAAAGTTGATAATCTTATAGCCTTTAGATCATCTAGTTCTAACCTTACACCAGTCCGAATGAACATCAAACCTCTCTTAGGTAAACCCTTAAGAGAGCATTCGAATTCTCACTTAGGTAAATCCCCTAAGCGAAGACCCTCACTTAGGTCCATCCCCTAAGTGGGCATTCATCATTGCTTTAAAACTTTGACCTGAGCATCTTGGTGTCAGGGGCCCCTACGAGCAAACCTAACCAGAATACCCTTAATCCTTGACCGCCACCCTAGGATGATGAAGGCCATAAAAATACTTTAGCAAGACCCTGAGGAGTTGTTCCCTTGGCTAGACATGAGGAATAGATGGTGCATTCGCCATCTAGGGACTAACTTTTTCAAACAGTTTCTACAACAACTGTTGATGAAGCTGTTCAAGAGGATGGCTATGTAGAATCAACAATGTAAATTCGATGTGTTATGAGAGATATTAGAGGAGCACACTAGGAAGTACGTCGTCAAGAGGAACAACCGTCCACATATTCCTGGGGCAGCACAACCCGAACGCCTTAAACCATTGCCGAAGCTTGACCCTCCTTGTGTGACGTGGAAGACCTCGAGGAACATCGAGTGCTTCTCCCATTGAATTGAGGTCGAGCCATTGGAGAAGTGGTCCTTGTTGCATGGCACAGACAGTACGATGTACGACATAATGACCACTAATCTTGTGAAGGTGTACAACTGGATTCTTAGGGGCCTCTGTCCTCAAACCCCTTTGTCGCCATCATGGAAGGCATTCTGCAAGGTACAATCGGATATTTCAGGGAAATGCATACAAATATGACACTTCATGCAGTCAACCCACATACACTGTACTGCTCAAATATTATATCGTAAATACAGGCCAAGATTGAGAAGGGCCAGTCACACACGGTCTTCATGATGGGTAATACGAAGCATCATTTTAATGTACTCCTTTAGGACAGAGCCGGATTTGGAACGGCTCGCTCTTTTGTTACCCACAAGGTATGATTTGGAGATCATGTGAATGAATCTAGCTACACATGCAACAAGTCAAAACTCCTTCGTAAGCCATGCTCTCATGTCCTCGTCACATGCGGGACTATCAATATGGACCCATCGAATTTCATGTCAGAGTACTTCATGAAGGAGATAGTACTACAGGCGTGGTGCAATGAGCTAAGAGGTTTTAGGATTGTGGGCAACTTTGTCACGTTGGTTATTACACATAGGACTTGGATTTCAGATCTTGACCTATTGAAAGGTGGGAAGGCCGTCGGCAGAGTCATCACATTAGGAGCGATATGGATGAAGGGGAAGCTGGAGCGATGAGTAGACGTTGCGGTTGCTGTGGCCAGGAAGGTCACACTGCTAGAAGTTGCAAGGCACTTGCCGACGAGTAGGAAAACATGCGTGTTGTTGTTGTGCGATACATTTTTTGAAGAATTTCGTAAGGACGATTGAGGTAGCAATGATTCGTAAGTAGTAAGGAAAGTGATATTGCGATGCAATAGGAAATTCATACACGGAGGAGTGAGGTCATGTCCTACTTTGCAGAGCTTAGTCACATCCTGCTTTGCAGAGATAGGTACGATGATGGATTGACACTTCAAATGAAGTTAAAGTTTGCAATTACGATGCAATTAGTTCCACTCTACGTACAACAAGCAAGGTACTGACCGAAGTTCAAGTTACAACATGATAACATTTCTAATCTTAGAATCACTACACACAACAAGAAGTGGTGCTGCACAATGATCACAAAATGTTATTGTTAGTCTAATAGATTTCATACCTTTGAGAATCTACAAAATCATAAATGGACCAACCTACCTTGTTTACCCTTTTATTTAAAAAACCTACAAATAAGATTTGCTAAATATATTACCTATAAAAATTGCTATTTATTCTCCCACAATTATTTTCATCGGATTAATAAAATAATAATATTATTATTTTACATCACCTAATCGGTGCGTGACTTATTGAGGTGTCGCTCCACCGTTGAGCGACTAGGACTAGTCGTTTAATAGCTAAACGATTAATCCTAGTCGCTCAATAGGTGGGTGACTTGGTCACTTGGCGCACAACCATTGGGCGACCAGCTAAGTCGCTCAACGGTGGAGCGACAAAGGATTATTAGTATAAAATAAAATAATGAAGATATATTACTGTAATTCGAAATAAAAAATAGATTACTTAAAAATTCCTAGTTTGTATACTTTCAATGTAAAGTTGTGTTTTGTGTACATTCTTCTTTTTTAGATGTTTATGTCTTATGTACATGCTAGCACAAGCCATACTCCCTCCATACTTTTTTATTTAATGTTTTTTATTTTTTACGATTTTCGAGATACGTCTTTGACTGATATTTTTATAACTTTACATTAAGAAATACTAATAAAATTATAAAATATTTTTTAATGATAAATTTAATGATATAATTTTTGTATAGCCATTTCAGATAGTTTTAAATCTATTAAAAAGTTTGATGGCACGAATTCTAGAAAGTTATGTAAAAAAGAATGAAGGAGTAGATAACACATCTGTCAAATGAGACCGACAAATTTATTCAGATTCTATGCCAAATTTAACACACTGAAGTTGAATCTACACAAATATGATTCTCTCCTAGCACCTCATTGTTTCTGATATATGTTTGCCTTTTGAAAATTTGACGATGAGAGGAAAAGTGGACTTTCTTTTCCTAAATTTTTGTTAACACGTATGAAGAACACATTCAGTACACATGTGATAATTTTGCAAAGAAAGCTAGCTAAAATATGGAGAAAAAAAAACTAGCCTACGCTGTACCATCCGATCCACTTCTAACGGGATATCCTAAAACCATCTGTTTCCATCTGAATCTCACCTCTCTCCCACAACGATTCCCCCTTCTCTTGATGCTTTCTGATTTATCCTGTCGCATGTTCTCTCCTTCCCCGAATCTCTCTCTCTCTCCACTACTTCCCATCCACAGCAACAATGGCCGGTTGTGCAGGCGTAGCGGGGCGGAGGCAGGCGAGGCAGCAAGCGGGCTTGATGGCGGGCGCGAGGGGGCGATGCCACGAAGAGCTCCGGCGAGTTCAACCGTGGGAGCGAGGGGCACGGCCGCGCTCGCCCTCGACAAAAATGGGCATGGCTGTGGCTATCGGGCAGTGGCAAGCGGGAAGGCGAGCGGCGGTGCCGTCCTGGCCGACGCGGAGCCGCGGGCGAGCTCGGTGAAAGCCGGGAAGGCCCATTGTGGTGGCGTCCCGGCGGGTGCGGAGCCGGGACGGTGAGCAGTCACGTGACAGTCTCTTTAGTTTGTTTTTTTTTATAAAATTTGTCGAAACATCTTGTGCTTGGTTAAAATTTATTGAAACCTGATGAAACTTTTTAAAAACTTTTGATTAAAATTTGGTAAAATTGATCATAACTTTTTGAAACTCTAGGTAAAACTTGTAGGAACATGATAAAACCTGATTAGGTTTTTCAGAAATTTTTGTTGAGACTTAGTAAAATTTGTTAAAATTCGTCAGAACTCTTGGTTAAAACTTGTAAAAACTCGAATTTTAAAATATAAAACTAATTAAAAATTTTCAAAATTTTTTCTTAGAACCTTTTAAAATCTTGAAACGTACAGACCACACTGAAATCTAAAATTTTTCAAAATTTATTTATAAAACTTTTTAAAATCTGTTGCTATACCCTTGTGAAGTCGTCTCTCCCTATGATACACAGCGGGATGTTGGAACGGTCTAATCTTCTCGAACCAGAAATACTTTGGCTAGTCTATAAAAAAAAGGAAATGCTTTGGCCTTAAGCTGATCAACGTCACTGTCGTAAGCTGATCGTTCGTGTGCGGATGTCTCGTAATTTTTCTACCTACCCCATTCTCCGCCACGACTCCAAACTCACCAAACCAAGCATGGCCGGCGCCGCCTTCCCCGCGCCTCCGCGCCGCCTCTGCTTCGCCACGGCGCTGCCGGCTCCCTCCGCCGCCGCCGCGCCCAGCCACCGGAGGGTCGGCTACGGCTCGTCCTCCACCCGCCGGTGGCCGTGCCGCCGCTGGGCGCACCGGCCGGACGCCGCGTCCCGGATCCGCCGGCCGCCTCCTCGCCCGGCTGCAGCGAGGGTGTTCTGCGCCTACTCTCCCGGAGGTAAGAGCCTCGCTGGGCTGATCCCCGTGAAGCTTATTTTGCGCTCGCTAACCGCTCGTTGGATTGGCTCAATATAATATATCATTTCTTGGTTTCTTGTAGGATTGCTCGTTGGGTAGTGCCAATATACTGCCTTATGCGTTGTGTAGTTTCCATTATTCTGTACTAGTAGCTTTATTTGCTGGGAGATTTAATGATTTATCCCATCTTACATTGCATTTGATAAAATATCCCGTACGGCCTGGACTCATATGTAAGTGGGATATCACAGGGTATTTTATCAAATGCACATAAAAGTTAAGGCGAATGATCAAATATTTCTTGCTTGCTTGTATAGGTGTTTAGTGCTGTAATGGTGCACACTATAAGCTGTAATGTAACATAGTTAACGAGGTGGAATGAATGGGCCAGAAGAGTTGATCGTTTGAATTCAAGTTCAGACCGCTGAGTATGTTGCAAAGTTGAACCTTGGGCCTTGGCACATGTTCAAATTCCTCACTGGCAAATTGAACTTTATCCTGGAACTGGTTGAAGTATTTTAAAAGATATTACTGTTGCCCTGTAATAATGTGTTATAAGGATGTTGGCATGTGTGAGTGAGTTAGTTGAAGGTAAATGCAGCTCAAAGTAGAATACTCTGCCTGTTGCACATAAACATAGTGAACGATAGGGCCTTGCATGTCTACCCTTATTTTGTTATTTGACTGTTCTACATATTTTTTCAGCTAGTTCCTACTGTTCACTTGTTCAATTTCATGATAATATGGCGTCTAATCCTGTTCCTACAGACTGCAATATTGAGCAGGTCCTATACACAGTTTTATTATCTTCATTTAATAGATGAACCCATTAACTTAGTTCATGTTTGTAACCCACCTCGGTAAAGACTAGTAGCTACCCAATATATTTCTTTGAGATGTTCAATTTTCCTAACTCTGTGCATGGCAACTGCTGTTATATTTGTCATCATTTTTAAAGATTTTCTCCGTGAATTTTATTCTACAAATATAGAGAACATATCTAATAGCAATGTTCTGTCCATTTGTACAGCTGAAACAATTACCGCATGCTCGTGGAATGAATATGTGATCTGCAGTGATGTACCTGTGCTTATTGAGTTTTGGGCCTCTTGGTGTGGACCTTGCAGAATGGTCCACCGAATTGTCGATGAGATAGAGCAAGAATATACTGGAAGGATAAAATGCTATAAGCTTGACACTGATGATTACCCGCAGATTGCAACATCTTACTGTATTGAGAGGATTCCAACTGTTTTACTCTTCAAGAATGGAGAGAAAATACATAGTATTACTGGAACTCTGCCAAAATCTGTTTATGTGAGAGCCATTGAGAAATCTATCTCAGAACAATGACCGATTGTCCGATTTGATTAGAAAACCCGTAGACTTCTTTTATCACTGCTGGATAGTGCAGTGTGTACTGAAGGTAAAGTTGGGAGTTTACAGCATGAGCATGTTACCTAGAAGTATGGGTGATCCTTTTGCTATAAGCAGCAATATAAATATAGATGTACTTCTGAGACACCAGATTGTTGAACTTTTCTTTTTTTTACTTCAAAGGCTGTAATGCACAATTGCTGTCATTGTTGTGACACACGGCAGCATATTTGACGCCCTCAGAAATATCTTGTTAAATGAAGTCAAATTAAGATTTTCCTCATATTTTACCGATATGTCTCAACTATGTGGTTTTGCCCTTTTTTTTGCGTCACTTTATCTGTTTCTGTTGTGGACGCTTTTGTCGGCAAGAAATATACACGTTGCAAGAAGATCAATGCGCCGGCTTCCACAACACCAACAGCCACGCATAATTAGGAAAGAAGGATAGCAGGAATAAAAGGGAAGATGTCCTTCCTGATTTAGCTAAAGGAATAATAGGAAAGGGTTAGCCGTAAGGCTATATATATGTAACCCAATGGGGAGTAGAGGGGCAAGCAAGAAGTGAGTCCAGGTTGATCTGCGCCTCCCAGGGAGGGCGATCCTGCTCACCTATTGCCATTGTCTAGGATATCCAGATTGAATAAACGAAGATTCCAGCCATAACATCTTTGGTATCAGACTAGGGATCCTTCAACCTGATCATGGGCGACTCCATCTCACCGGGTGATCTCAAGGTCGCCATGGACGCCATCCTCGCCAATCTCGCGTCCATCCAGAACGAGATGACGACGATGAAGGGCGACCAAAGCCGCCTCGCCGTGGCTGTCAATCGGCTGCAGTCCGAGAAGATCGATTCCGGCGGCTCCCACAGCGGCAATGTCTCGGACACTCTCGCGCTGAGCCGCTCGCCCTTCCCATCATCAATCCACCCACAAGCTTCGCTTTCCGCGCTATGACGGCATCGCGGACCCGGTGGTCTGGCTCCACAAAGCGGAGCAATTCTTCCGCCAGCAGCGCACGCCGCCGGACGAGAAGGTGTGGCTCGCTTCTTTCTACATGGAAGACGCCGCTCAGGATTGGTATTACCGATTGGAGCAGAACCGCGGCACTCCCACCTGGCCGGAGTTCGTCGAGCGGGTTCAGCGCCGTTTCGGCCATCCGATGCGCAGCAATGCCCTCGGCGCCCTCATGAAACTGCGCCGTACTGGCACCGTGGAGGAATACCAGGCGCAGTTTCTTCCCTTGCTTGCCCGCTGCAGAAACATCACGGAGCAGCAGCAGATTGATATCTTCACGGCGGGTCTCCGAAATCCACCGCATCGATGTGGAACTCCAGAGCCGGAATCTCGACGACGCCATGGGCCTTGCGCGTGCTTTCGAGCGCCGCCTGGAACTGGACGACGCCAACGCCTGCGGTACTACCCGGGTGCCTCCGCGGTCCACCCTGCCACACCGCCGGCGGCGACACGGCGACGGCGGCTCGCGTTGCGCCGCCGCCCAACCCGCCAAGGCGCCCTCGGACCCGCCGGCTCGACGAAGGTCGCGCGCCACCGGCGCTTCGCTTCAGCGCTCACCCCGCAGAGATGTCCCAACGCCGGCCGGACGGTCTCTGCTTCAATTGCCCGGAGAAATTCACCAAGGATCACCACAAATCATGTTCAATGAAGGGCCTGTACCTGATGGAGTTGGCTGACGATGCTCCGGTCGACGGCGCGGGGGCAGAGGACTCCTCATCCGACACCGACGTTGAAATTTCCTCCACGCTCACCGCATCGCCATGGCGCCACCATGCACTGCCGGTCACTCTGGGCTCGGAGCGGCTGCGTGCCTTGGTGGATTCCGGCTCCACTCATTCGTTTGTGGCTTCCTCCACAGCGCGCCGCCTTGGCCTGGAACCAGAGCCGCGCCCTGGCCTAACGGTGGGCGTCGCCAACGGCGACCGCGTTCCCTCCGATGGAATCGCAAACAGTGCCCGTGACCATCGGCGAGCACTTTTCCTCGACCTTTACGCCCTTCCTCGATGACTACGAGCCGGTCTCTGCGCCGCTGGCTCGGACGCCGACCCATCCTCTCGGATTTTGAGCGCCATCCATGGCATTTTGGCGCCACGCCACCGCGTCGATGGCGCGGATCGATGCCCGATCGCACGACGCCTCCACGCCATGGAGCGCTCGACTTACCGTCCCTACTCCCGCCGAAGTTCTCCGACATCTTCGCGAACCAACCGGCCGCCACCTCCACGCCACCGGATCATCGCATCACCCCGCCGCCGGTACTCCACCACCGCGGTGCGGCCTATCGTTATCCCCACCGCTCAAGGACGAGATCGAAGCGATGCGCCGACATGCTGACCCAAGGCATCATCCGGCCTAGCACTTCGGCGTTCTCTTCTCCTGTCCTCCTGGTGCGCAAGAAAGACGAGAGCTGGCGCTTCTGCGTCGACTACCGCGCCCTCAACGCCAAGACTGTGCGCGACGTCTTTCCCATCCCGGTTGTCGACGAGCTCCTCGACGAGCTTAAGGGCGCCACCTTCTTCACCAAGCTAGACCTCCGCAGCGGGTACCATCAAGTCCGCATGCACCCCGAGGACATCGACAAGACGGCATTCCGCACACATCATGGGCACTTCGAGTTCGTCGTGATGTCCTTCGGCCTCTCCAACGCACCCTCGACGTTCCAGGCATTGATGAACGAGGTTCTTCGGCCTTTTCTCCGACGCTCGGTACTCGTTTTCTTTGACGACATCCTGATTTACAGTTCATCCTGGTCGGAACACTTGCGACATGTGCGCGCTGTCTTCACCACCCTCCGCGCTCACAAGCTCTTCCTCAAGCGATCCAAGTGCACCTTCGCCGAGCGCAGCGTGGCGTGATTGGGCCATGTGATCTCCATGGACGGGTGGCAATGGACCCATCCAAGGTTGATGTCGTCCAAAGAATGGCCTCAACCCCGACTCTCAAGGCGCTGCGGGCTTCCTCGGCCTCACCGGCTATTATCGCCGCTTCATCAAGAATTACGGCGCGATAGCCGCCCCATTGACAGCGCTCCTGAAGAAGGACGCATTCGGCTGGTCCTCGGCGGCCTCTGACGCCTTCATGGCGCCGCACGCCCGACGTCCGGCCCCGCATCGCAGCTCCCGACTTCTCCAAGGGATTCACCGTCGACAGACGCCTCGGCTCGGGATTCGTGCTGCCTCCACCGTGGCGCCGGTCCCATCGCCTTCTTCAACAGGCTATCGCACCACAAAGATGCCAAATTGGCGCCTATGAGCGCGAGCTCATCGGTCTCGTCAAGGTGGTGCGCCACTGGCGTCCCTACCTTTGGGGGCGTGCCTTCACGGTGCGCACAGACCACTTCGCCCTCAAGTACCTCCTCGACCAGCGGCTGTCCACAATTCCGCAGCATACGTGGGTCAGCCGCCTCTTCGGGTACGACTTCACGGTGGAGTTTCGACCGGGCCGATTGAACACGGCCGCCGACGCCCTGTCCCGCCGGCACGAGGAGACTGCGGCCATCTCCACATGCGCCATCTCCCAGCCGGACTTAGCTCTGTTCGAGGACTTCCGGCGTGAGGCCGACCATCTCCCTGAATTGCTGGCCAAACGCGCCGAGGTGGAACAAGGTATCGCCGGCGCTTCCTGGACCGTCGTCGACGGGTTCGTCCTCCACCGCAGCCGCATCTACGTGCCCGACTCTTCGGCATTGTGGCCGCAGATCCTTGCCACGGCTCACGGCACTGGGCATGAAGGCGTCCAGAAAACACTGCATCGACTACGGGCATCCTTCTACAACCCTCACGCCAATCGACTTGTTCGTGACTTTGTGCAGGGCTGTACGGTCTGCCAACAGCATAAAACTGAGCATCTCCACCCAGCCGGGCTCCTTCAACCACTTGAGGTCCCGAGCTCAGTATGGGCGGACATCGCCATGGACTTCGTGGAGGGGTTCCCCAAGGTGGGCGGTAAGTCAGTCGTGCTCACCGTGGTGGACCGGTTCTCCAAATACGCCCACTTCATCGCCCTCGGACACCCCTACACGGCGACTTCGGTTGCGCGCCTCTTCTTCGACCACATAGTCCGACTCCACGGCATACCCTGCTCCATCGTCAGTGACCGCGACCCTGTCTTCACCAGCACATTCTGGACTGAGTTGTTCGCTCTGTCCGGGGTGGACCTCCGCCTCAGCTCCGCGTTCCACCCACAGACCGACGGTCAATCCGAAGTGACGAACAGGGTGCTTGGCGTCTACCTCCGGTGTCTCGCTGGCGATCCAGCTGCGTGGGCTGCCTTGGGCCGAGTTCTGCTACAACACCTCGTACCAGACGGCGCTCCAAACAACTCCGTTTCAAGTGGTCTATGGCCGAGCACCGCCGACGATGGCGAGCTATCAACCCGGAGTAGCTCGCGTCGCCGCTTCGACAAGCACCACCGATCGTGACGCATTCTCGCGAGATTCGCGAGCGCTCCTCCAGCCCAAGACCACATGAAGCCGCACTATGACGCCGGCCATCGGACGCCCGCCTCGGTGATCGGGTGTGGCTTCGTCTACACCATCGCGCCGCCACCAGCATCACCAACAAGTCCAGCGGCAAGCTTGCACCATGCTACTATGGCCCCTATCAGGTGGTGGCGCGAGTTGGTCCGGTGGCCTATCGCATCCTGCTGCCGCCCAATGCGAAGATACATGACGTCTTCCATGTGGCCTTCCTCAAGCCGTTTGTCGGCACAGGCACTCCTCCAACAGCACAGGTGCCTCTTCCACCCTTGTCACGAGGCCGAGTGATACCGACGCCAGAGTCCATCGTGCGCGCACGTCTCAACCGTGGCACCTGGGAGCTGCTGGTCCGCTGGGTCGGCCGACCAGCTGCGGAAGCCACGTGGGAGATCCTGGATTCCTTCAAAGAGGCGCATCCCACATTCCAGCTCGAGGACGAGCTGTTTCTCCAGGAGGGGGGTAGTGTTGTGGACGCTTTTGTCGGCAAGAAATATACACGTCGCAAGAAGATCAATGCGCCGGCTTCCACAACACCAACAACCACGCATAATTAGGAAAGAAGGATAGCAGGAATAAAAGGGAAGATGTCCTTCCTGATTTAGCTAAAGGAATAATAGGAAAGGGTTAGCCGTAAGGCTATATATATGTAACCCAATGGGGAGTAGAGGGGCAAGCAAGAAGTGAGTCCAGGTTGATCTGCGCCTCCCAGGGAGGGCGATCCTGCTCACCTATTGCCATTGTCTAGGATATCCAGATTGAATAAACGAAGATTCCAGCCATAACAGTTTCATTCTTTATATTGTTCCAAAGCCAGTTTAAATCTTACATTATTTTAGTTTCCACAATTCTTATTGCTGCAAAACCTAACACTTCTTATCATACCAATATATGCAGAAGCAGCTAACCTGTTGAAGTTTTTTCTTCTCAAAAGGTGTGTCACTGCTATATGAATACAAGTGTTGTTACTGCTTGCACTGAGCTAATCCTCTCAGCTATCTCTTCAAGGTATGTACTATTATTAACCTTGTGTCTTTATTCTGTTTAATATGTGATATGTCTAAAATCAACTGGCTAAACCGTGGTGTCACTTATCAGGCAGATAATTTACTTCCCTTTTAGCTTGTCTAGGAGGTAAATAAATGTCTTCTCCAGGAAAAAGATAGAAAGGATAGTAGCAATGTAGAAACATACTTTGCATCTAGCAAGAAAATAAAATGAATCCTGAGGGATAGTTTATTTTGTCCAAACCTATATATCTGCTGCTTCCGCTAAGGTTAGACTTAGATATGATATATAATTTTGCTAATCTACCTTTGTGCTTCTGAAATACTGTTTCCTTCATCCCTGTTAGGGTGATCACCTAAATATTGTAATTGGACATAAGAGTTAGTGATTTTTGCCAAGGTCTCATCAAGTATTGCAGAATTGTTTGGTATCGTCTAGAATGATCATGAAAGGCGATTCAGATCAAGATCGGCTCTAGCAGAGTTGGTGTTGGATCTCCTAGTCATTTCTGCTAACAGAGTTTTAAAGAAGACCACAGAAAAACTCAATGAGTATCGAAGGGGTACGTAATAGACAAAGCTTGGATTACTTCCAAAACGCAACAGAATCCCTGCTACTCTACTTAGTATGCTGTCGATCTTGATGTTCGTATTGTTGACCACATATGCTGTTGTTGTTATTGCATACTGGATGGCTGCTTCACTCCAGTCTTCTTGCACACAGTGCAGCATAGTGACCACTCTGGTATTGCATATGAACCGGTTGTGAGTTCTGTTAAGAGGGAATCAGGGAGGCATATACAGTATGGTCAGCTCGGTGCCACCAATCTCCATGCCTTATTTGTTCAGTCCCTTCAGCAGCGGAGCTAGGAATTTTTTGGAGCCTAGGCAAGCCAAACCACGGCGAGCATTTGCTTGAGACAATACTATCTTCACCCCCACTGATTGTAGAGAAGTTCCATTGTGCTTTCGCTGGGCGGTGGTTCCACCACTGAGTACCTCAGCAAAGCCTGCGGCACGTGGTGCTCGTTTAAGCCCCAAGTAAACATGATGAATTGGATGTTGATATTTGCTGCACTTGTTCCAGCTATGTAATCTTTGGTGTGTTCGCCATTTGAGAAGCTGACTGACACCCTAGGCCTGAGGAAATCACTTGGTTCCTGGAGTAATTGTATGTAGTCTGCCACAAGTTTACTTCATGGCTGCAATTGCTCTGCAGAATAACTGCTTCTTTCATGCCATCAGAAGACATTTTTTCGGCTACTTATATTGACACTGATATTAGCATTGGTGATCATTTTGGTCCATCAGTACACCAATTGGTCTGCGCCATTTGTAATCATGTACACTTGGGAGCCACATCTGCTGAATGTGCCACAACGATCACCTTCACCATGGCTATGATACCTCCAGTGGTAAGATGAGACATGAGATGCTGATACACATTCCTATCAAGTGGACGCTATCAGCACTTGTCTGATCCATGACAGTAACCCAGCAAGTACTCAGGTGGCTGCAGACCAAAAAAGTGTCTGCTGAGACCATGGTTGTCATGGCGTAGTTGGTGACCACGGCACTTGAGGGGCGCCTGAACGCCACGGTGAGCGCCTAGCTGTAGGCATGCAAGTATGTATCCCAATCCCAACATGCGTACATCCAAGTATTCACTTCTATTACTACTATTATTGCTGACGGTGCTCTCCCTCTTTCTCCCTCCCGCACTCACTTCTCTCCCAGCCCCGGCGCCTCCTCCCCGCTGCCTCGCCTCCTCCCTCCCTTCCACACTCACTTCTCTCCCCGCCCCGGCACCTCCTTCCCCGGCCACCTCACCTCCTCCCCCCACCGTCTCACCTCCTCTACTCTCTCCGGCGTCTCTTCCCCTAGCCGCCTCGTCTTCTCCTGCCGGCTCGCCGCCTCCCCTTGCCGCCTCGTCCCCTCCCCAGTGTCTCCTCCCCTCCGTAGCCTCCTCCCTTCCCGGCCGCCGCCTCCCCCCGCCGTCTCCTCCCCTAAGTCGCGGCGAGTGTCCATAGTATCCACTCAGCTCAACAGCGACACCTAGACGACGTCTAGGTGACACCGTAATAACAATGTCTGAGACTGAGAGTGTAGCTTAGTACATCACTGTATTTGCTATGGGGTAGTAGTAGTACCCGTGGCAGAACCATAATAACAGCTCATAATACCCACCCTAACGACAGTCAATGGATAACATGTGTGATGATGACCATAGTAGTCCCTGGGTGAATTGTCAATCGTCATCATCGGATATACTCTTGGTGCTTAAGGCCCTTCATGGAGAAAGCTTGAATGAGATTTTAGTTACAGAGTGAGGTATCAACTGCTAACATCATCTCACAGACTTAGTTGCTCCTCTGCCTCACCAGTACAAGAAATACACCTGCGTCATTGAAGTAACCATTTATGGTCAGGTGTTAGCGTTGATGATATGTACGATCCCATCCCACTATAGCCCGTTGCTCCTGTGCTGCTATTGAACCTGAGGAATTGTGGTTGTGCAATGACTGGATACTAAGTAGGACTTCGGAAACAAGGCAATAGGACTCTGGAAGCCACATAGCTGCCAAGTCATTCTGTCATGCAACTCATCTATGCATGATGAGCATAAGAGTCCATATGCCCCTTGCAACAGTGGTCAGATGATAGCATGGACAAGTACCTGATTGAGGGTGGCAAAAGGGCTTCGCTGTGATATGGATGACCATTTGCGGGTCTTGTTCAGCTGACAAAGACCTTATACGCAAGGTAGACGTTGAAAACGAATAGGATTTTAGACTAGGTGTAGGAATGGTGGTGAGTACTGCAGACCTGCAGTGATGTGGTAGCAACAAGATGGCCATGAAACTTTCAGATTTTCATGCTGAGCATTAGTGCATCACAAGTGGTCTGAGTGGAGCCAAGGATACAATAGATTGGGATTCCTTCGAGATTGAATGCCTTAATGTTAATTGAATTCATTGTTGATGTCACCGTGCTTTCCTTGGACCACAGTAAGACCCCGTTTAGCACAGCTCAGCTTCACTAGTGAAGCTGTTTTTTTGTGTTTCAGCTTCACGAGCAGCTTCACCGATGAAGCTAAATCTGTTTTGGAAAACTGTTTGGCAAAACAGCTTCACCAACAGCTTCATGCATGACTGAGAGAGGGCAATTGTGGCAAATTTTGGTGAACGGGATGGACTAGTGGCAAATGCGTGTAATTTTGGTGAACCAGAGGGGCAGTGGGTTCCTAGGACTGCGGGCCTGAGGGAGAGAGCTGTGAAAAGCTACTTTTTTCAGCTTCACCTCTCCCCATTCCTTTGTGAGAGCAGAAAAAAAGGAGCTTCACCCATGAAGCTGTTTGCAAAAAGGGTGTTTGGCAAAAAACAGCTCACAACAACTCATAAAGCTGTTGGTGAAGTTGTGCCAAACAGGGCCTAAGTACAGTTGCAGCTCCTACTGTTGGCTAGTGGCTGTAGTTGATTGCCTTTTATTTCTGTTGCAATCCTACCGACTGCTCCCAAGACCTCTACGACCACCTGCAAGTCGCTACAATCACCTCCTGTAGCCGTACGACCACGTTGAAGAGGCTACGACCACCTCTTGAGTCGTTACGACTACTCAGTAGGTTCCCTGACCATCCTGATATTCGTTACGACCACGTTGTGACCTCTCCGATCAGCCCTCACTGCTCCGACCATGTAGTCGTAAACTTCAGCTGAAGTTATGACCACGTTCACCGCCGCTTGCACTTTCTTTTACCACGGTCGATCATCGTAGTCGTAGCTCTTTACAACCATGCAGTGATTCTGTCGACCGTTGTGAAGGCTCTGTCGATTACTGTTGTCGTAACCCTTATAACCACGTTAGTTGCTCCACGATCGTGGTCGTAACTCCTTTACGACCACGTCTTCTTGCTGTGTGACCGTGGTCGTAACTCGCTTACGACCACGTCTTCAGCACCTGTGGACACCTCCGCTCGTTGCCATGGTAGTAAGTTGTTTACGATTACATCTGCGAACACACGATGAACTTGATAGATTTCTCAGAGCCAAACCGCTCTTCTCTTTTTTATTTCTTTCTCTCGATCACACCGATCGCTATGATCACTCTGATCGCTCTCTCTCTCTTTCTCTTGCCTCTTGATCACACCGATCGCATGGGCCTCAACTCTGCTTGCCTCTCGGTACAATGCTTTGCCTTTATACCCTGCTCTACAATTTTGTCTCAGAGGGAGCTACAACTCTGAGATGGACTCAAACACGACTACGACACGGACTTGTATACAACCACGACTACCGACTCATACACGACTCTGACCACTTGTACACGACCACGAGCACGACCATGACTACTGACCATGACTTCTAAACTGAAAACAAGATTACAAACTCTAACAATTTTAGGGTCTGAACCATGCGTATTAACCTGTTGAAAACGGTCGAGCACAAGAATATGCTGGAACTCTGGACGAATTGCTTGGAAAACTCAAATGATCACCTGCTGATTGTCCCATCTTACATCATTTTGCAGATCCCAATGGTGATAGGAGAGATAGACTAGAGAGTACTTCTTGCTGAAGCATGTACTCTTTATATTTGAAATTATTGATAATTATTTTCCCCAATAATGCTCAGTTTGGAGCTAAGAAGTTAGTCTTTGCTTTATCTTGTATTTGGTCCATTGCTGCCCATAACTAGGAAGGCACAGGAGCGAAGGTGATTCATCATGTGCTAACTCCTTTTTGAAGGGCATGGGTTGTCTTTACTGTACAAATCATATATAGGTGCACTCCTTTTGAAGCTCTCTTTGTATCCCTTGTGTAAATACCAATATACCTCTGGAAAGCAGACAACCAATTTAACAATTGTTCTTATTCATTATCAATGTATCATACATTAGTACCTAATTGTTGCTCTTGATAGAGAACAGAGCAGCCATTTGAGGTTTCTGGAGAAGCTTTGTTCTGCTTATAATTACTCCCCTTTGCATGTATCTTCTTTTGAAGCTAGTCAAATTATGTTATTAGTTGTTCATTTTAAGCAGAATTTGATATGCTGAGAAAAAATAATGAGAAATTTAGAATTTTATAGAGGCTATAAATACACTTGACAACATCAGTATCCTGGTAAGAGTTTTCTTTTTCAGTCTATGTATCATTTCTGCTTCTGATCAGGATTATATATAGTATATTGCTTTTCTATTGTCATGATTTTATTTTTGCTCCTGCTATGCTAACATTTCTCATTGTGCAAATGCTGAGACTATTGGACTCGTGACAACATGCTTGCCTCCAACCTCATTCCAGCTCAAGAACCCATAGTTCCCAATATAGTTGTAGTCATCTCCTGCTCTCTTCACCTGGCTGACCTGCACAGTGACACTGAACCCCTGTTTGCTGCCTTTGCCGCCGAATGACAGCGCCGGCGGCGTCACCGTCACCTTCATCCCCGCCGGCGCCGTCACCGACACACTGTACTTGGCCGGAGAGCCCACGACGTTGGTCAGTACCCTCTTGAACGTCCGGGTGGCTGAATTGGTGTTGTTGAGGATGACCATGAATGACGGGTAGTTGAGGTCAGGGTTTGCTCCGGCGGCGCAGCTGGCGTTTCGCCGGCCAGTGATGGCCGCTATCTGGCGGCTGCTGTAGCGGAGGCCGCAGAGGAAGCTGACGTAGTCGTCGGGCGCAATGTCGTACACGAGGCCGGGGTCCGTGGCCTGGTTGGGGCTGACGTGACCGCTGCCGAAATCGAGAGGCGTCCCCGGCGATCCGCTCGCCATGCTGACGATGACGTTGTCGGCGTTGTCCTTGACGTAGGCCGTCGTCATCATGGCGGAGCGGATGGCTGCCGGGCTCCAGTCCGGGTGCGCCGACCGCAGCAGGGCGACCACGCCAGCAACGTGCGGCGACGACATGGACGTGCCGGAGACGAGCATGTACTTGGTGTGGAGCTTCTGCCTGCCGATCTCCATGACCTCCTTGTTGGGCACCCACGCCGCGAGGATGTCCACCCCCGGCGCGACGATGTCCGGCTTCAGGATAGCCGGGCTGATCTGGCTCGGCCCGCGGGCGGAAAAGTACGCCACGGTCGGCGCCGGTTTGACGCCGAGCTCCGTCACGACGAACCGGATGCTCACCTTGGGCGCCCTCGTCGCCGTCACGTACTTCTGGATGGACGCACCGTCCGACAGGGTGACGAGCACCAGCGGCATGACGTAGTCGGTCGGCTGCAGGAACTCCTTCATGTTGCTCGCGGCGATCACGCCGAGGCCGCCGTTGCTCTGCACCTCGTCCATCTGCTGCCTGATGCCCTCGCCGGCGGTGCAGAAGACGTACTTCCCGCGCACCTCCTTGCGGCTGAGGCTGGAGTACTCGCACCTCTGCTTGTTCTTGTTGCCGTGGCCGTAGTAGAGGTCCGCGCCGGCAATCGCCGAGGCCCCCGGGTACACCGACTTGCCCCGGATGCTCGTTGCGCCGCTGCCACTGCCGAGCGTGACGGTCGCGGTGAAGTCCCTGTCGATGCTCGCCGCACCGACGGTCGTGATCCAGGGCGCGCCGTTCATGATGGTGTACCCGTCGGAGCCGTCGTTCCCGGCCGAGCACGTCACGAAGATGCCCTTCTGCATGGCGGCGAAGGCCCCAATGGCTATCACATTGGTGTCATAGGAAGTCTCCGGGAAGCCCAGCGAGAGCGACATCACGTCGACGCCGTCGGCGATCGCCTGGTCCATAGCGGCCAGCACGTCGCTGGACGCGGACTCCAGCGTGTCGGCCGAGAACACGGCCTTGTACATGGCCACCCTGGCCATCGGGGCGACGCCGGTGGCCGTGCCGTTGGCGTAGCCGAAGTAACTCGCCCCCTTGACGGCGCTGCCGGCCGCTGTGGACGACGTGTGGGAGCCGTGGCCGTAGTAATCCCTCGGCGAGTCGTAGTCGTCGGAGGAGATGCTGAGGCCCCGCTGTTTCAGGCCCTTGCTGAAGGACCGCGCGCCGACGAGCTTCCGGTTGCACATGGTGGCCTTGAAGGCGGCGCCGTCCTCGCACGCGCCCTTCCATCTCGCCGGCACGGGCTTCGTAATGCCGGCGTCGCTGAAGCCCTCGCTCTCGGGCCAGACACCCGTGTCAACGATCCCAATGATCACGTCATCCCCGTAGTTCGACTCCGGCCAGACGCCGGCGCCTCCGCTGAGCTCGAGGAACTCCGGCGTGCGCGTGGTGTGGAGACGAGCGTACGTCTCCGGGAACGCGGCCACGTGCCCCTCCATCCCCTGAAGCTCCTTAAGCTGCCGCGCGGTGAGCACCGCGCTGAACCCATGCATGACATGGGCGTACGTGTACAGGTGCTCCGGCGCGTCCTTGGCCGTCGCGGCCGTCAGGGACGACATCATTGACAGGTACCAGCCCTCGTGCGTCGAGAACGGCGTCGGCATCGCCGACACGTCCATGTGGACGATGTACGGCCGCCGGGCCCCCTCCACGGCCGACAAAGCCGCCACACATGTCACCAAGAAGCTCACACCGATCAGTAGCACACTACAAGGAGGAGCAGGAGGCGAAGTCTGAAACATTGTGTCAGACCAGATGCAGCTGAACTGAATGTTTCAGCAGAGTTTCCTCTTCTTATGCGGAGCACACTGGCTAGTACCTGAGTGAGTGGATGCCACAAGTGGAGAGCACTCGCTGGTGCAGTGGTGACCGTCTACCAGATACACTATGTACATATTGGGATCCATGGAGGCCACCCATGAGACTAAAGAAAGGCCTCCAAAACAAAAAGGCAAGAACCTTCTCAAGATCATCAGCAAAGCAACTCAATCCAGTCAGTCGGGTCCCTTCCCGTGCGGATGGGTGGCATGTTCGTCGGTGTTGCAATCATTGCACAGTAGCACGCCATTAGCTTGGCGCGAACGTATCGTGTTTGGTGTGCATCCATTTCGCTGGCGGCAACTTGCTTTCCGCCCACGATAGCGCCTCTCATTCTCGTCGGATTTACAGGTTAATGCCCTCTTCTCTTTATCTTCCTGCCTTTACAGTAGTATTCTCGTTTTGTCACTGTTAATTTACTTGTTATGCAGTGCGAGTGCATGCTTTCAAGTCAAGCTGCGGCACTGAGAGGAGGCACGCTTTGAAGATATATTATCTTTGTCGATACGAGGCTGTATTCGTATTAGCTTCTGCTTCTGATTTTTGTTTAAAAAAAATTAAAAATTAATATGAACATCTGATTTTTCGAAGTAGCTTCTTCATTTCTCTTGCTATCGTCTTGCTCCAGAAATAAAGCAATAGGTCATGAGTGCATCACGCACCCACTCCTCTTGCTTCCACCACACGCATGTATCTCTCCCTCACTTTCCTCACCGCTCACATGCTCATTAAAGTCACATCTTCCAGTCACTATTATTTATTTTCAGTTAAAAACTATAACTCACAGCCAAAAGCCATCAGTAAAATCCAATATGAATGCACACTGAATCATAAGGAAATGATGTAGAAAGAGCAAAGAAAAGCACAAGCAGACCAAGTTATTCGAAAAAGCACGGGCGGACCAAGTTATTGGACCTAGTGTCATGGGACACCGTGTCCAAAAATTTCTTAGTAGGAATCAGCACTTCCAGCCCATGTGAGAACCCCTAGTCTAAACTCAGTGCACTTGATTCTTTCCTTGAGGCCCAACAAAGAGAGCACTAGTGGCTCAAATTCTCAGTAACTAGCAGAAGTCCATGAGAAGCCTTCGCTTCGCTCAATCCATGAGGCAACTAAAATAGGCTAAGCTAGCCATTGAGCCAGCCTAAGAGGGAGGATCGCAACAGAGCACGACGTATATTTGATCGATCCCGAAGCATGTTGCCTTGTAGCAGCTCTCGACGTTTGTTCGTCCCGCATAGTCGGCCAGGAGATGTACACCACGCCTACCGCACAGCCGTACCCAGCCAGACAACAACCGATCACCGGAGAATAGGAGAAATTGGCACCACCAGCCACTCTCGCCTTCCATCTTGCCACGAAGCCGTATGGTTCCTATTGCCTCGCACCCTCGCCGGCCGAAAGAAGCTTAACTCCACCTGATAAGTATGTGTTTTGCTCTAAATTTCTCTTAGTTCTTTTCAATTTGTTTCAAGAACATGGGCTAAAATTATGAATTACGGTTTTGATGTGATGATTGTTGATTGATTTTTGTCGAATTGCAGGGTTAACTTAAGACTTAGAGTGTCAATTTTGAGTTTTGGAATACCGGCTTAGCTCATTGCAAATCAAAGGCAAAATTGTAGTATTTGACCACAATGTCAAGTAAGTAAGTCACTGGACGTATTTTTCTATTATATTATTCTTGAACTGTTTAACATATAAATATCTAATTGACTTTTTAAATTAATTGGTGATGATTTTATGAATGATATTTATTTGCTATGTAAAGAAATAAAAATTGACGAAAATTACCAATGATGTTATGATTCGTCGTTTTATAAACTTGAAAGAACGTAAATAGTAAAATGTAATGTATTAACATACATTTGATAATTCTATTGTTTTTTACTTAAAAACTTTAACGGAAGTGCTATACTCTAGTCGGTTGCTTTTTAACCCAAAAGCAGTCGTTTTGTTAGCCGTTGGATGATCTTTGAGATTCGTGCTCGGGGGGATGGGATGACGCGGTTTGCAAATTTGGATCCGCTATTTTCCCCACGCCCGGTTTCATGAAGCTTCTCGTCCGGTCCGCTTTTTTTCGAATACTTATTTCATCGATTCTCGCGCCGTCCTAATTCCACTCGCTTTTTTCGCTGGAGGAGGGAGCAGAAGCGACTGCGGAGCATTCGAGGGGGAGTGAGGGAGAGGTGTGGAGCTCCCTAGGGTTTTCAGTTAGGAGCGGCGATCTCATCGCCGGAGCGAGATTTTTGTCGCGCTGGTGAGAGAGCAGAGGTGAGGAGCTCTAGAGGGGGGAGAGGAGAGGTGCGGAGCACCCGGGGGGGTCTCAGTTTGAGCGGAGATATTGTCACCGGAGCGCAGATCTCGTCGCCGAGGGGGAGTGAGGGAGAGGTGTGGAGCTCCCTAGGGTTTTCAGTTAGGAGCGGCGATCTCATCGCCGGAGCGAGATTGTTGTCGCGCTGGTGAGAGAGCAGAGGTGAGGAGCTCTAGAGGGGGGAGAGGAGAGGTGCGAGCACCCGGGGGGGTCTCAGTTTGAGCGGAGATATTGTCACCGGAGCGCAGATCTCGTCGCCTTTTTTAGATTAGCGTAGATCCTGCGTCTTCCCCGTGAGTCGCCGGAGCGGTGTCTTCTCCGGTGTGCTGTATCTCGTCGTGCGGGGGGTGTCTTTTTTCTCCGGTGAGTTCTGCATCCTTTTTTCGCTATCCATTTTTCCATGTCTACTCTTTTTTACTGTATGTATGAGCGGAGATGTTGTCGTCGGAGCGCAGATCTACTCGCCTTCTCACTTTTACCAGAGATCTCGTCGTCTGCGTCTCCCCCGGTGGTCGCGGAGCGGTGTCTTTCTGCGGTGAGCTATACCTCGTCGCGGGGGGTGGGGTGGGAGCGGTGTCTTCTCCGGCTAGATCTATCTCATTTGCGGGGGGTGTCTTTTTTCCCAGTGAGCCCTTCCTCTCTCGCTCTCCACATCTATGTATGCACTTTTTTGTACTGTTTGTATTGCAACATGTATGTATGTCTGTTTTGTATTGCAACATGATATCGATAGGTTGGATCTAAAATCTATTTTGCTTAGTTGTTTTGTGTGCTAGCACGATAGGAATACCACACATATTTCAACATGTATGCACTGTATGTACTGTCTCTTTTTAGGGGGGGTTAGGAGAGATGATAATGCTATTGCTGTTCTAGGTCTTTTATGTTCTGATGTGTTGTTGTGCTATTTTGTTTTAATTTTTTTTGTGTGTTTTAAATGGAATCACGCACATTCTGTTACCATTAGCTGAATGCAAAGTATATGTACATTACAGTAATATAAGGTGCGTAATGCAGATTTCCAGAAAGTAAGGTATCCCCCATGATCTGTTTTGTTTGCGTAGTTGTTTTGTGTGCTAGCATGATAAGAATATCACACATATTTTAGTTGTGATATGCTATACAAATTATATATTGCTTGTAGATATATTATACAATCTATATACTACATGAGAGAGGAGGCCTTGTTTTGTATGACTGATATCAAATTATATATTGCTCTTAAAATATCAAATTTCCTAGTTATTTTGTTAGATTCTCTCAATCTTCTCTTAATAGGCTTAACTAATTTGTTTGGTTAAGTATTCCTACTAGTTTTGTAAACTTAGAAGGATAGTCGAGTTTTTAAATTAAATTTTCCAAGATGTTGTGTTAGCTTTTCTGAACTTTTTATTAGTACCATAGCTCAATGCAAAGTAATACCATAGCGATATAATGTACGAACTATATACTGCTTGTAATGGTGAGGTCGAAGTTTTTTTGTTAGCTAGCACCATTAGAATTCAAAGCAGATTCAATTGTGATCTACTACATGAACTATATATTTTCCTTTCATATATAGTATACGAAACTATATACTCCTTGTATATATGACCATTTTTTCTTTGCCATCATTTTTTTCTAACATGTCAATCAGATATATTTTTTGGAAGTGCTTAAGCTTGGTCGACTGTTTTTTGGGTTGAAATTAGTCAGATTTTAGACCTTCCATTTTTCTTTAGTGAATTTTTGTTGATGGTGAGGTGTTCGAACCCGTCTACTGCAGTCCAATCCGGCACACTTACTAGTACATGTTTGCCGTTGAGTGAATTGTTATTTTCAGTAGGCACACTTATTAGTCTCTGTTAGTTGATTCAAACAAGCACCAATTAGTTTGGTCACTTTAACGCGCATTTCTGTACTAGTAGAGTGAATCATAGTGATGTTTTTGGGAAGAAAAATCGTGCAATGTTTTGTCACTAACAATGTCACCGATCAATCATGGCAATTGAATTCCAACTGTGGACCATTATTCAGTTTGTGTTCGGTTGCTATAACAACTCACATTTAATTAAAATTTGATATTTGATCACCTAATTAGGGTTCCTTTTTTTACACAATGCTGTTAAACACAAGGCTTATACATCTTTTCATGAAGGGCCTTTATTCTTCTCATTTTTAACAGGGTGGTCTGATTATTGGTTATTCCTTTGTCAACAGTGTATGCTCACTATGATCTACTATGGTTTGTGATGTATAGTTTGAGATGGTTAGGGCCAGATAGATGGATAGAGAGGTACATACGTGTTGTCTGATTCATAGTACTTACATACTAAGTTGCAATTTATGCTAGGTTGTAATTAAGGATTTTGGACATAATAAGCTTTTTTTAAATTGTTGCAGATAAGCTTAACATTTTTGATAAAGTCGACGTGAGCTGTGTTTTGCCATATTTTTATCTTTGCATTATGTATATTGGTCCTAAACTAGTAGCTGGTAGTACTTGAGCAGCTTACTATAAACTAGCAGCTGGTTTACCATCCGTTGCAATTTATCTGAACAATTTGCTTACATTATTGGAAAACAATTTGGTCTCTCTAGTACTACTAGTACCATATCTTCAATATAGAATTCAAGCATATTCATTTTTGTTCTACTACATGAACTATATATATATGACCACTCACATATGACCACTCTCATGTAATTAAAAACCAATTATAACCAAACAACTGACATGTCATTGGTTTTCTGGGACAGTGCAATCATGTGCCTTGCCTTTTTTCGATTACTTCAAGTGGTTTCGAATATCACTGCACAGTGAGTGGCATCTTTTTTTTCCTTTTTCTGTGATTTGCAGTAGGAAGAGATGCTAGTGGCCTGTCATATGCTCGATGAGGATAATTGTGGTCTACTACCGAAATTGAATGTTCAAATCTTTGAGCTCTAGATCTTTTACATTTCTGCCATTTTTGTCTCACTGTCCTACAGTTAGATTTTCTGAGACCACTGTTAAATCTTTGAATGTTCTGTCATTTTGAACCACTGTTAAACCTATTTTTTGGTTAAACCTATTTTTTGGTAGCATAATCCATACATCTAACGGAAGTGCTATACTCTAGTCGGTTGCTTTTTAACCCAAAAGCAGTCGTTTTGTTTGCCGTTGGATGATCTTTGAGATTCGTGCTCGGGGATGGGATGACGCGTTTGCAAATTTGATCCGCTATTTCCCCACGCCCGGTTTCATGAAGCTTCGTCCGTCCGCTTTTTTGAATACTTATTTCATCGATTCTCGCGCCGTCCTAATTCCACTCGCTTTTTTTCGCTGGAGGAGGGAGCAGAGTGCGGACTGCGGAGCATTCGGGGGGGAGTGAGGGAGAGGTGTGGAGCCCCCTAGGGTTCTCAGTTAGGAGCGCTCAATGGCTCCACTAATGCAGTTGTGTGCCTTTGCCTAGTTTTTTCGAATACTTCAAGTTATTTCGAACATCACTGCACAGTCAAGTTATTCAAACAATGTAAATTGATCTGCGGTAGGGGGCTTTTGCTAGTCAAGTTATTCTGGAAGCTTTTGCTAGTTTTGTTTTGTAGAGCTCAAAATTTGAATCTCACTTTTGTCATATTCAATTTATGAAGAGTATGGACCAAAGTAGCGGGACGGCCAAGATTGGAATCTTGAGCAACCCTACATCTGAGAGCAATAACACAACACATTCTATTTTGTTGTACATATGCTGGATCTAATCATATATGGTGAGGCTTCAATGAGATTTAGCATGTAGATTCTCATGTGTTTCCTGTCTTATTTTTTATATTAGAAGGTTAGTTTGTGTTTTGTTATGTGAGGTGTCCCTATATGTTTTGTTATGTGAGGTGTCCCTATATGTTTTGTGGCATTCAAAAAAAATCAGTGCATTCAAAAATAAAAACTGACAGGGGCATTCAAAAAATCAGTGCATGGTCCTAATTCGTCCTGCAAAAGCACCAAATGAATGCAGGTCAGTTTTTTTGTGCCATTCTCACTGGTTGATTCAAAATAACATTCACGTGTTTTTATTTTTTGTTGTGCCATGTCTGTGTGTTTCTCACCTGGGATTTTGGGTAAATTGATTCAGTGCTATTAATCATCTGCTGCATCAAAGTCATAAATGGTAGATGCACTCCTTCGCAAAAAAATGACATTAAACGTATAGCCGTGTTTTTTTGTTTTCTCGAAATTTTGTGTCTCTATGTACTTACTGCTCCCAAGTATAATTCAAGAGTTGCAATTCATCATACGCCGATATGTGTGTGTAGTTTTGTTTGGTGCCGTCAGATCTTCAGTTATTGTATTGACAGTATGAATCCCTGAGCTCACCTGCAAAATAGGTTGGTTTCACATAGTTTACAATCTGAAAGCACTAATCTGTATAGTTATTGTATTGACAGTATGAATCCCTGAACTTACCTTCATCCCATCAACATTGACTGGTATTGATTACTGTTAAGCGTAATGTTTTGTTTGCAGTTACATGTTAATGCATACATTTAATATCATTTTAATTGTTTTGTTAGAACTGTTAAACTTTTTGATTTGTTAGCACTGATTGTTTTGTTAGCACTGTTAAACCTATTTTTTGGTTAAACCTATTTTTTGGTAGCAGTTACATTGTTAATCCATACATCCCTCTAACGGAAGTGCTATACTATAGTCGGTTGCTTTTTAACCCAAAAGCAGTCGTTTTGTTTGCCATTGGATGATCTGTGAGATTCGTGCTCGGGGATGACGCGGTTTGCAAATTCGGATCCGCAGCATACTACATGTTGTATATTCAGGGCTTACATTGTTTTATCCGCAGCATTTACATTGTTTTGTTTCTCCTAATGTTTAATGGCTCCACTAATGCAGTTGCGTGCCTTTGCCTAGTTTTTTCGAATACTTCAAGTGATTTCGAATATCACTGCACAGTGAGTGGCATATTTTTTTTCTTTCTGTGATTTGCGGTAGGTGGGGGAAGAGATTCTAGTGGCCCTGACATATGCTCGATGAGGATAATTTGTGGTCTAATACTGAAATTGAATGTTCAAAAATTTTGAGCTCTAGATCTTTTGCATTGCTGTCATTTTTGCCTCACTGACCTACAGTTAGGTTTTTTTTGACTGTATATATATGCTGTGGTCACTACCTTTTGTTATGTCTCCATCTTGATTAGCCAGTTCAGTTTTTTGTTGCATAACTTGCTAAATTTATAATCCCAAATTCTGGAAGCTTTGCCTAGTTTTGTTTGTAGAGCTCAAAATTTGAATTTCACTTTTTGTCATATTCAATTTATGAAGAGTATTGACCAAAGTAGCGGGACGGCCAAGATTGAAATCTTGAGCAACCCTACCATCTGAGAGCAATAACACAACACATTCTATTTTGTTGTACATATGCTGGATCTAATCATATATGGTGAGGCTTCAATGAGATTTAGCATGTAGATTCTCATGTGTTTCCTGTCTTATTTTTTATATTAGAAGGTTAGTTTGTGTTTTGTTATGTGAGGTGTCCCTATATGTTTTGTGTGATTAAACCTTCTGATGTTTAACATTAACCTCCATGCATTTGTTATCATTATAATTGTTTTGTTTGCACTGTTAAACTTTTTGATTTTGTTTGCACTGATAGTTTTGTTAGCACTGTTAAACCTTAATGTTAAACCTAATTTTTGTTAGCTGTTACCTTTGTTAGGTTACTCCTAATGCTTAATCGCCCACTAATCATTATTAATGGCCCACTAATCATTGTTTTGTTAGCACTGTTAAACCTTAATGTTGAACCTAATTTTTGTTTGCAGTTACCTTGGTTTGTTACTCCTAATGCTTAATGTCAAGTTATTCTGGAAGCTTTGCCTAGTTTTGTTTGTAGAGCTCAAAATTTGAATCTCATTTTTTGTCATATTCAAATTATGAAGAGTATAGACCAAAGTAGCGGGACGGCCAAGATTGAAATCTTTGAGCAACCCTACATCTGATAGCAATAACACAATACATTTTTTACTGGTATATGCTGTATCTAACCATATATGCTAAGGCTCCAATGATTTTGGGAGGGCTATACTATGTTTATGCATGTTTTTTACTGGTATACCATATATCAATGCTTCAATTTTTACAGGAGATTTACTGAAGTATCATTTATTTTGTATAACATATGCTCTATCTAACCATACATGCTAAGGCTCCAATGATTTTGGATGTGCTATACTATGTTTATGCATGTTTTTTTGGATCTGCTGAAGCATCATTTTGTGTTTTGTTTTGATCTCAGTTAATCATGAAATAGTGAACATATCCATTAGAATTGAAGATTGATATATATTGTTGTCATACTTTTTAAGTTTTTGTATTTCTCTGTGTATATATGCCCAGCACCATGTAATTTCAACTTTCTACCAGTTTCTATACTATGTTGATACTTGGAACATTAACCTGGCTGTTGTTTTTTCCCTTTTCTAAGTTGCTTTATGGAACATTTTTTGCATGGCGCTTTTTTGAGTGTCCGAATTTATATAACTACTAACTTTTTTGTTGTGTTTTAACTGCAGTGTTAACATGATCGATCATAAAAAGGAGGTAGTAAGGATTGACATTTGGACATATAATGTTGCAACAAGACATAGTCAAAATGGGGAGCTACAGACCTTTTGATTTTGAATGTTAGTACTGGGGAATCTCGTGTCAAGACCATGTTCTTTTTTCCCGAGGTCATTGAAGCAAAATCAAGGTTTGTTTTACTCAACGTACCTTGCATTTGTTCTGATCCCATCTGCTTGTTGATCCCGCTGCTGTTGCTCCTTCAAAACTTGATCGTCCCCACCATCTGTTCTTTCTTCTTCAGGCAGCATCTGCACATTGTTTTGCTGCATGCTGCTTCTGGCTGTGTGTTTTTTTCTTCAATCCGATGTTATTTTTCACCTTTTCTCTAGATTGCTTTTTCCCCTTTCTTCTTGTATCATGTTCTTATATAGTTCCTTGGGTCTTAAGTTGATGGTTTTGTACGTAGTTTGTAATCGTAGGCTCTGTACAAGTTTTTTCAATGTTGTGAACGGCCTGTTGTAAATATTTTTGTAATTGTGGGCCTTTTGTAATTGTAATTGTTTTTGTAATTGTGGGCCACAGGCCACAAAACCCATTACGCCACAAAACCTGGAAAAAAAAACGGCCACAGGCCACAAAACCCATTACGGGGTCTTGAATGCAAACGACCCAATGTCCATTATGCAGTTTAGGCAAATTGAAGCTTACAGGGTTGTGGATACAAAACAGGGCCCAATAAAAACTGAGGGCCCGTTACGCAGTTTAGGCAGGTTTTTTGTGGTGGACAATCTCCAACGTCCATTTTTTCTAATCGTACGGTTTAGTTTTTGACTGTTTTAGATGTTGAAAACAGTCAAATATCAAATAGACAGTCCCAAACTTTAAATAGTTTTGTTCTCTTTTAACAGGCTATTGCAGTCAAATGATGTATTTTACCAATGTTGACTAACTTTTGTCTGTGGTTTTATTCTTAGTTCCTTTAGTTTGCTGTAACTAACCAATATTATTATCGAGTTTCTTTATTTTAGTAAACATGGTAAATTTTGATTATTTTTGTTCAAGTTCCGCCCGGGAAAAGTACACGTCGTTCGCGGGTGTTGCACTCGGCCTGGCTGCTTGGCTGTTTTCGGTAGTTTCTGTGCCGGGTTGCCTTCCCCATTCGTGTGGCTCTTTCCGGCCTTGTGCTCCACGGCCGACCGCCATCCCTTGCACGGCGCAAATGCGCGTTCTCCTCGCCGCCGCCTTCGCTTTGCCACGCAGAGCGATCGGCCGACTGAAACTGAAACGGAGGTTAGCTGAATCCATGAAAGGGACTGGACCCGCTGAGAAAGGGAAAAATTTTCAGGTGAAAAGAGTGCAGCACGGTTGCATTGCATGCTCATTCAATTCTAGATCTTCGCGTACCGGATTATAATTCCTGACGATGATGATGACTGGAGTCTCAAAGTGATCAGAATTCCTTGTCAGGCTGCAATCCAGTTCTGCACTAATCATCAGGTTTTGTGACAGAAGTTGTCGACGCGGTGGGGCATCACTGAAATGTCATATTGCTTGCTGTGAGCTTCAAATCAAAGATTAATTGAACTCAAACTTTGAGTACTCCATCTGGCCTCCTCCTCCTGTTACATTCAGTTCAGTTGAGTACTCCATCTGGCCTCCTCCTCCTGTTCCATTCAGTTCAGTTGAGTACTCCATCTGGCCTTCTCCTCCTGTTCCATTCAGTTCAGTTGAGTACTCCATCCATCTGAATAATCTTGCAACTACATTGCACTCAAGAACTTACTTCTTGCAAACTCATTGCGCAATTTGGATCATCTATCTAACTTCATAAATGCTACTGGATAGGAGTACAAGGGAAAACAAAAGATTGATTGTAGTTGCCAAGGCTTGGAAGGTAGCCTTGTCCTACCAAAGCCTTTCCAGTGGTGATTAATTATTGGTATTATGAAGCAACAAGAGGCAGCATGCATGATACGAAGGTGATGGTGATGATTCTTTCTATGGGTCAAATACTCATAGGAGGTCGATTCATCAAGCGTGCGGCTTTTTATTCATCAAGCGTGCGACTTTTTACTACTCGTTATGGAGACCAGGATACAAAGGAGAAGGAAAGAAAAGGAGGCGATCACTTTTGTCTCAAAAATGATAGAAAAAAAACTGAACTCAAGATTTGTGCTGCAATCAAGCTGCAGCTTCTCTGTTGCTTCCTATTTATAGCTGGTAAGAGCATCTCCAAGAGATACTCTTTCTCACCCCCTATCTTCAAATATTGGGTATGAAAGCTAAAAACAAGCCTCCAACAGATACTCAAAAACACGCTCAATAATTTTGGTACTCCAAAATTGAGGTGGATCATCATCAAATATACAGTGCCTAGATAGTAATTTTAGGGATCCAAGTTTAGAGGAGCTGCTGAAGGAAGGGAAAGATTTAGAGGACAATTTTTTTAGGAAGACTCCCAATATGAGATTTTAGAGGATAAAATATTAAACCTCTCTTGGAGATGCTCTAAGGCCTTAGTGGCTGATTAAACACGATCCTAGTGGTGCCTAAAAAACAGGCATGATCAACTGCCTAACTGCTAAGACTGAGCACCCTGAAGAATAGCTCAGAGCTGACTGACTCCTAACTGACACATGCAGACTCCTAACTAACACATGCACAGCTGACTGACTCCTAACTGACACATGCACACAGGATTACCCTAACAAAAAAACTTACTAAAAGCTTAGTTAAAGCTTCCTAAAGACCTTGTCAATCAAAGCTTGATGTCCATGATCTAAAAGAAATGATGTTTGATGTGTAATGAGTCGCCTTCCAACTCAGGTTATCTAGCCCCGGACAATTCTTAAAGCCATAAAAAAAACTGGAAAAGAAAGGGAAGAAACCAAGGCTTGCTGTCTCTCCATGTTTGGGCCCTGGTTAACTAACAGCACTACGAGTTCTCATCAGTCATCATCAAAAAAGAAAAAGGGCTATTTCAATGCATGTCCTAGGTACCAGCAAAGGAAAAGATGTTTATTATTCCTTGTTAGAGGGGAAGAAAAAAGGGAAAAAGCTGTTTATTCTCGCTCTTATCCTTCAAACATCACAAATAATTGTACTAACAGCAATACCAGAAATTGCACTATGTATGCCACATAGTTCTCATTATAAAAATAACAAGGGTGTTTCAATTCGTGTTCCTAGGAACCAGCTAGCTAGCATAGGAAAAGCTGTTTATTCTTCCTTGTTAGAGGGGAAGATTAGGGAAAAGTTGTTTGTTCCTATTCTTCTCCTATAGATATTCATATGCCCGTTTGAAATGTGCCATCTATTTTGATTCCTATAAAAAAACGAACCGTTTTCTATTAAATTTTCACGAAATTCCTTTGAAACTGTTGCGTTCTAACAGGGCCATTGTACATATCTGATGCTTAATTTGTTGAAATAGTGTCTTCATTGTTTTAGCAAGTATTTATCTTCTCCGTGTCTCACAAATGTGATTGATTTTGATCTTAAAATTTTGCAGAGATATAGAATGTCTAAAATGGATCGGATGCCCAAGAGGGGAATAAATTGGGATTCTTTATACAAATGGTCGAATTAAAATTACAACCTTTTCTAGCCCAATCTAGGTGACTAAGATTTCTAGTGTAGCCAAACAAATCCTACATAAGTCTAGTGAAATTTTAGAACCTAAGTTAATTTTAGAACCTAAGTTCCAAACCTACATAAGTCTAGTGAACTAGGAATCAAAAAATATGAAAGTAAATGCAGAAATATAAAAGGGACAAGAGACAACTAGGTTTTTTTTATCGAGGTCTCGGAGATTTTACGATATCTCCTAATCCTTGTTGGAGCACTCTCGTAACAGTCTAGCTCCTACTTGAACCCACACAAGAATTCAAGCAATCAACTCACGATAGTCCTTTTCCACTCTGCATAGGTGGACATTAAACCTTCACAACCCCCCGGTGCCTTCCACAAACTTCTCCTTAGAAGGTCACCAAGAGCACGCTTCCATGCCTTCTAGGAATCACCAAATTCCAAGAGTAATAAGTCAGAAGATGTCACTTGAATCCAACAAGGTCAAGCAATTAGAAGTAATGCACACTAAGGCATTCTCTACTCTCACACACTCTCAAACTTCTCAACTTGAAGCTTTTGAGTACCCTTGAACTCCCCAATATGTAAGCCACTATATTAGAGTCTCAAAGGTGCTAACGTGGACGTCCATGGTCCACCTATATATGCTTTGCATTCAAAATCTAGCAATTTGACATATTTTCTAGAAAGTACTTGTAGACCTAGATTATCCGCCTCGACCCGGATCATTCGCCTCAATAGTACACCTTGGACCATATCATCTACCTCTCATTTTTTTTATCAAAAACATTCTCCCTGGAGAGATGATACTCTTGAATGGTATGCCTCTAGCCAGATTATCCACCTCAATTGTACGACTCGGACCACATGATATGCCTTAGTACACCTTGGACCATATCATCTGCCTCTCATTTTTTATCAAAAACATCCTCCCTAGAGAGATGATACTCTTGAATGGTATGCCTCTAGCTAGATCATCCACCTCAATTGTATGCCTCGGACCACATTATATGCCTTAGTGTAAAACACCCTCAGCACCAAAAAAAATCTTCTCTCGAGAGATGGTATGCCTCAAGCTAAATAATCCACCTCAATGGAAATTCTACAAACACAGAAAACACCTTCTCTGGAGAGATGATACATCTCAATGGTACGGTTAACCCGGATAATTTGCCTCTGTTGATTTTTCTAACTTGGTTGGATTTTGACTCAAACTTGAGATCATCTCAACCACAACTTGATTTTTGGCACTTTTTCACTAGAACTGAGTTAGAATGACCTAGTGTGCACCACAACTAGCTATTCAACCTAACCAAGCTCAAATTACTGGCTTTGAACCCCTTAATAGTACGGCAAAGCAAAAAATAAAAATATATCAACTAAAATGATCCATACTCAACTCCTTAGATCATTTCTAGCCACAAAGTCCTTAATCTTCATGAAGTACATGCTTTGCGAATATTTGCATACATGGCATCTATGAAAGTCTAAGAACAACCCATATTCATTATCAAGACCTAACTTATCTTAATTATATTTAAAGTAAAGTTAGTTTTAATAATTTAAAGTTATTAATCAAAACCACATAATCAACAAATTAGAAGTCTCAATGCTTACACCCTCCTCTACATTTGGTAATTTTTTTAATAAAATTTAGAAATGTCTAGGTTTTGTGAAAATGTGAATTTTCACCGCTTGATATTTCTCCAACTTATCATGCAAATTTGCCCTAGTTTAATAAAGAGAGAATTGGTTATATATCACCAAAAATCATCAGTTTTAAAATATACCACCAAAAAACCTGGGTTCACTTTAATACCATCAAAACATCACAATGTTCTTAAAAATACCACTTTGTCAACCCTCCGTTACATATGGCGCTCAAATTACCGAAATGCCCACTCCTTATTGGCCCCGACAAGGAGGCGAGGTGGGGGAGGCCGGTGAAGGGTGGCGACCGGCCCCGACAAGCTAGGCATGGCCGTCCTCTTCCGCACCACTGCCTCCTCCTTCTGCCCCACACCACGCCTTCATTGCCCGCATCTCGACTGAGCCGCTGGAGGTCTGCACCATGACCACCGGCTCCTCCTCGACCCTCCTCGTGACCACCTTCCACCGTGTCCGCCTGATACGGACCAACTAAGGATTAGTTGATGCGTAGGGATGGCCCGATCTTTTCCGGTACGTTCAGCGAGGTTCCTTCTTCTTGTCTTGACGCAGCCAACAATCTTGATAAGGGCAATTTGCACTAGTATGCAAGGTGCACACTAGAAGCAATCCACCGAACTCCCCAAACTGTGAATTCAGCAAGAAGTCTATTTTAATTCGCAACAGCACATCTCATCTTTTTGCATTTAATTCTTCGCAGAGCAAGGCAACCAACAATATGAAAAAACAAGTTCTCCATGTATGAATTACCAGTGCATCACAGTATCACTTACTTTCGTACTTACTAATCATTGCTATCTCAATCGTCTTTACAAAAAATTTCACAAAATTTCTTGCACTACAACAATATACAACAATCGCAAAATGTTATTGTGAATCTAACAGATTTTGTACTATTCATAATATACGAAAATCACAAATGGATTAACCGACATTGCCTCCCATTTTTTAAAAAAATACAACTAATAGACAAAAATTGATAAATATTACCTACCTACAACAATTGTCATTTACTCTCATGCGCGGTCTGAGGGGGGCAGTTGCGCAAAAATGGGCTAAGTTCCAGTCACCGAACAGTCGGGCAACTAAAAATCCAATCACACGACTATTCGGCGATAGGTTCCAGTCGCCTGACTATTCAGCGATAGGTTCCAGTAGCCGAACTATTGGGCGACTGCATCCTCTCGTCCAACGGCCCGCCGACTGTATGCGTGTCGCATGGTAGTTGGGCAACGGTTCCAGTCGCCTAACGATTAGGCAATTGGAGTCCATTCTTACAAAAAAATTTGTGCTGGTATTTATTCTGTTATTTGACTAAACAATAAATTATTTAAAAAAATGGAGAAGGGCCCGTTCAAGGTGACTATGGTCTTGTGGTCCGCCATCTCTTCCTCCGTGAGCACATCTCTTCCGATCTAGAATCTACTCCTCTTTGGTTTTCTTCCTCTCTGGTCTTTAGGTTTTGGGGAGATTTTTGGTGCTTCTGCGCCATCTCCTATTAGAGCTTTTGCCTTCGGATTCCCATGTGAGCCCTATCGTTCGATGGGGTGTGAGGGAAAAATCTAAAGGTGAAAGATTGACCCGAGGTAGGAAGAAGACTGTGACAATCCTTTGTTGCATTTGAGTGCATTTGGCTAGTGCACTCTGGTGGTCTTGTGCGGCGTCTACCCTGACCTTAGACTCCTGCTTCGGCTACCCGAGGTTGGAGTGTGGCATTGTATCTCCGTTTACCATCGTCTCTTTGCGCGGCATAGCGAGGCACTTGGTTTTCTGGGACAGCGCAGCCTGCGTGCCTTGCCTTGTTCGACTGCTTCTCGGTGATTTCGTGTATCACCGACGTTGTGAGTATATCGACTGTTTACTCCAAGCATTTTCCTTCAGATATCCATTCTGTGAGAGGTAGCTATCTCTGATTGAAATTTGCAAGGGAAATTGTGGGTTCAATTCAGTAGCTCGATGAGGATAATTATGGTCTAATAATGAAATTGAATGTTCAAACTTGATCTCTAGATCTTTGTTATTGTTGTTATTTGACCCTCTGGCCTGCAGTTAGATACTTTCGGAATCTATACTGTAATCACTAGTTTTCATGATACATACACCTCTGTTAGGCAATTCGGCTTGTTGCATAACTTGTTAAAATTGTGACCCTATACTCTGGAAGTATATCAAGTTATTTGGCTAATTTAGGTGTTGTTTGGCGATCACTTTGGCTTTGTCCTGTCTGCTGGCCGAAAGTATATATTGTTGGTAGTCTGAAATTAAGATTGTCAAAGTGTTATTTAAGAGCTCAAAATTTGAATCTTACTTGTCATATTCAACTAGTGAAGAGTATAGACCACAGTAGCGGCATGGATAAGATTATACCTTGTGTAACTCTACATTTGCGGGTACTAATCAATGATCTAAAACTTGAGCTTTATTTAGTTTTAATTAATCCCTGCTCAAGAGAATGCTTTACATAATTAATTCGCAGTAATATTGGTTCATATGATGAGTATATATTCTGATATAAATGGCATGGAAGAATTACATGTTTTATGCAATTTAATGTCATTATATACTGCTTGAAATGTTCTTTTAGTATGTTTTTCCATGCTAGAATTAAATGCCGATATATGCTTTTATCGCATTATTTACAACAAATAGTCTCTGCTCTGATATCAATTATTGATCTAGTTTAAAAAAAACTCATATATTATACAAATAAATAGAGAGAATAAGGGTGAAATTTGCCCTGATCACAACGACATAACGAATTTTTCTCAATTTCTTCTCTTGCTTGCTATCAAATTGTATTACATGTTCCCCTATTTATATAGCATAGGATTTACATAAATACTAAACTCTATGTCTAATTCAAATACGTAGTAGACTATCTAACCCAGTCCATGCACGGATTGCATGCTCCTGTTCACGTGGCCTTGATCACATTAGTTTAGGAGGTAGCTTAGGGAGGTGGTTAACTCAACGTGTACGTGTGCTAGTATATATTCCCCAAATGAATCAATGCAATATGTGTTGGCTCTTATTGCTTCTACATGGTATTAGAGGCCCTTGCAGGCTAGTTTTTCTTTCTACGCTCGATCACTTCCCCGCTTCCGCTCGCCATGGACGGCAACACTAACCCCATGTTCTCCCCAAATACTTCTCCCACCTCCTCCGCATACTCTTCTCCCGTCAACGACGCCCCAGCCACTCCTTCCTCCGCCATACAAATGGTGAATATCCGGAGTTACGTTCTGGTGACACTCGATCTCGCGGAGTCCAACTACACCCATTGGCGCTGCTTCTTCGACACCGTTTTTGGGAAGTTCGGCATCCGCGACCACATCGACTCTCCTGCTCGTCGCTCCGACCCCGAGTGGCTGATGATCAACCACAGCGTCGTGAGTTGGCTCTACATTTCCAACAGAGTGGTGGTAGTGTGTTACGTCCTCGCTCTGTCAATTTGTAGTCGTATGCGGTGGCTGGCGATGTCGTGAGTCTCCGGCGTCGAGCTGGTCATGCGGATAGCACCATCTGCATCAGGTGATGCACCAGTCCTCGCTCTGTCAATTTGTAGTCGTATGCGGTGGCTGGCGATGTCGTGAGTCTCCGGCGTCGAGCTGGTCATGCAGATAGCACCATCTGCATCAGGTGATGCACCAGGCATGCATGCATGCGTACGCACTGCCATGCCTTGGCATCATGTTAAGTGGAGGGTCGACGACGAAATGTGGCGTCTTCGGCAAGGAGCGTGGCGACTCCAGCTGCGGAAGTGGCAGCTCGGCACGCCGGCGGCTTGACCGCACCGGTGGAGTCCCCTGCTACTCGAGGACGGCTCCGGTAGCAGATCGATCCTCACGGCTGCATTGCTTGGCGGAGATAGTACTCGTCGCGAACCAGCGTCGTGGCCTCCATGCTTGGACTAGGACGTCGTGAGGCAGCAGAGATCACTACGTGCATGATTGCATACACGTGGTGTTCAGCAACGCACTTGTTCGTGACGTTCTTTGCTCCAGCGGATTGATGCAGACGACACCGGCGACGGCTTATTCCCTGGTCATTTTCCCGTGCAACTCTTCTCTGATCATTTTCTGCCAACTCTGGTTGATCATCTATGAGATTTTTTAATTAAACCTGTAGGTGAAGAATACATGCATAACGTGCTAGTGAGATCATATTATAATCCGATACTTATACAAGCATTGTCTGCATATAGCATACCACATGGGCATCTCCATGTTTGCTCTTCGCTTTGTTCGTCGATAGGTATACCTTCGCTCTATGTGACTGTTTATTTTCTGGATCATTCTGTCTCTAAAACCATAGGAGGTACAACAATATCAGGAAAAAAAAAGATATAGATGAGAGTATAAAACAAAATAAGATGACTTGCCAGGTCCGCGGTCCAACAAGCATAATTCATTGTCCCTACCGTATAGTTCATCTTTCTTAATGTACGCTTCTTTGGTTTCTCTCACTAAGGTCCCGTTTGGCATAGCTTCACCAGCAGCTTCATGAGCTGTTGTGAGCTGTTTTTTGCCAAACACCTTCATGGGTGAAGCTCCTTTTTTTCTGCTCTCACAAAGGAATAGGGAGAGGTGAAGCTGAAAAAAGTAGCTTTTCACAGCTCTCTCCCTCAGGCCCGCAGTCTTAGGAACCAACTGCCCCTCTGGTTCACCAAAATTACACGCATTTGCCACTAGTCCATCCCGTTCACCTCTCCTGTTCACGAAACATAAACAAGGCACTAATATTGCTTCCTAATGATTTTAATTTTTTATTATTTATTATTTTAATGTTTTAATTCACACTCATTCAAATATATTATTTTTAATTCATATGACCATATACAAACATACAACTCCAAATGTTAGAACAAGTCAGGTAGACAGGGGCATCTTGGATAATTGCCCTCTCTCAGCCATGCATGAAACTGTTGGTGAAGCTGTTTTGCCAAACAGTTTTCCAAAACAGATTTAGCTTCATCGGTGAAGCTGCTCGTGAAGCTGAAACAAAAAAAACAGCTTCACTAGTAAAGCTGAGCTGTGCCAAATGAGGCTTAAGTACCTGTTATAAAGCAAAGTACCAGTAATGTAATTGAAACATGCATTATAGATGAAGTAATAGTGTATACACAATAGCACTTTTATTACCTCGTCTTTTTTTGACTTCCAGTGCTTGACAAGTACGAGCCATTGATCCTCATCCACATCTTCTAGGCACCGCCTATGCAATACGGATCTATTCACATTAAACAGATATTTCTTTAGTGTTGCCTTGCATTGTCTCCAATCTCGTCCAATTAATTTAAGTATCTGTTTATCGCACGAACGAGGATACAAGAACTTTGTCTGAAATCGCCATCGCGGGGCTGTGCCCCTGGCTCATGTACCTCCTCATCGTCGTGTTCGGCCGCTTCTGCTGCTTCGGCGTCGACGTCGGCCCACGCCATTGCCATCGGCGTCGGCGTTGCTACCTGGCCGGCTTCTGCTAATACCGTGCTGGCCTTCGTCGCTGCCGTCCGCGGAGACGAGTAGAGACTGTCTGATGGAGATCGAGGGTCGACATGAATAATTGGTCACCGTTGAGTTGTTCTCTTGGAGATCAGCTTAGTGCATGACGAGTAGTGCTAGTACTGCCGTAGTAGTCGTGTGTTCGCACCTTCGTTCATCGCCGCCACCTTTCTCGTTGTTACTGTCGTTATTTCTCGAGCACTTCATCGATCGCCACCCAGGTTATCTAATTAGTGCCAGTAACTAGCAAGTAACATTATGGAGTGAGATTGAACAAATTAAGCAAGCTTTGCCGTGAGTATGACTTATGGGGTTCTTCAGTAATTAAGTAGTTGCAAGTTGGGCATGTGTTGTTGTCATATGTATCTGTTCTTGGATGCATTTTCTTCATTTTTGTGCTTGTATTTTTTATTTGCTTTATTTACAGAGGACTTCGAGAATTGCTTGCTTGTTCATGAACGCATTGTGCAAACTTTCCCAGACTAAATATGGGGCAGCCGAACAGGCCCAGTTTTTCCAGTCTGCAGCCCAGGGCCGACAAAAGCATATGATGTTGCCTCGTGCTTTTCAGTTTTTCAACCGGCTTAGATTCTATTAGTCGATGCTATTTATCAGACATATTAACTATATTTAAAATCTGCTTGGGTTTGAACCCAGATCACCCTATTTTTGGAGTACTATTTCTATTAATAGTATTACATGTGCATATAGATATGTTCAATGATTAAAACGTGTGTCTATACTTTATAAGACCTCTGGTCTTCGCTTTTGTATTAGTATGTGTATTGGATATATCCACGTGGATGTGTAGGTGAAGTGTGAGTGTGTGTGATGCCATATGTGTGTGAATATGTACTTGTCTACTCAAAAAATTAAAAAAGATCGCTTTTAAAAATGCCAAGCAATCTGCACAACTCTGCACGCAGTCACACACCTTTGCCGTCCACTGTTAACAAGTGGTACTCATTATGCAAAGTTGAACACGAACTAATCCCCATAATAAACTGCAGTTTTAAGTCAGTGCCACCACATAAGTTAGTGGAGCTAAACGCTTCAGCTGTGTAAAGCTGGTACTGCCGGCTAGTGCACACTAATACCACTACAATAATACACGTACAATTAATCGTTCAAAGGGCAAAAAAAAAATACACGTACAATCCGATGCATCTAGGACAGTGCTCGATCAGTACATCCATAGATGCCAAAAACTGAATTCCCTTTCTGACAGTGTCCATGTGATGTTGGATCCCTTGCCCCTTCGCTGACCCCTACTCCTTCAATGCGCTAGGATATTGCAACTACAGTACTCCCAGATAATTAACACCACTTCAGAACATCGATCTACTCTGCAACTGTGTGAAACGGTTCTGCGCGTTATTACCAGGATTCGTCCTGGCGGTTGCTAGAATCAGATTTTTGCCAGTGAAAAGAACAGATCATTATCAAAGATTGCAGAGCCCCTGGCGCAAATCTACGCCTAGTTATTTTCAAGTTATAGTTTATAATTTATAGTTTCTTATGAATAAATAAGTAAGATAATTTCTTCTTCGTCGTTTTGAAGCGGTTTATCGTGATAATTCTTTCGAAACGATTTATCAGTATTTAATTTATTTATACAAATACTTATATTAGAGTAAAAATCATTAACTATAGTCATTAGTCACAACCAAAAGAACGCCTGAAATGAATCACCGCGGAAAAGAGGCCTAAAATGAGAGCTGGTGCATGGGTATTATCGGCACTACAGACTTTGTTAACAGTTAGAAGATCTGTGCTGTCCATTCGATATCAGATGGCTTCTTTTTTGGCCACTCGTCCGCACAGGAAGCTTTTTATTGAATTTTTATCGATATGGGAAAGCAACGTCCACTACTATGTTAGATCTATTCTTTTTAGCTGTGATTTGTGATTTTTTTTTGCTGCTGTTTGTAGTTTTTAGACTGTTTATACAAAAGATTACAAAGTAACAGAAACATACGTGCGATTTTTGACGATATAAATGAAGTCAATAAAGTATGTACTACAATTAACTAGTAGATCTTATCTTAAAAAGATATTTTATTTAAAAGCTAGTTACTGTAGAAAAATTGAAAAGCAATTTTTAGAAGCTAAAAACGAACATGGCCTAAAACAAAGATCGAACCAAGTAATGAGCGCGAAAAAAAAGGAAGCAGCACCGGCTTCATGGCAACCACACCTCTCCTGCTCTCCACAACTGGCAACTGATCACATCACAAAACTCACGCCAAACCATTCATAAAACGCATCCAGGAACGCGTGATTATTCATCCAATCTCAAATGTTCACGACAAAAATTCTCTGTACACGACCGATCCTGAATTCTCCCATCCAAATCAATTCCAAGCAGTACATAGTTATGTCCAACAACAAGAAGGAATCTAAGATGAAAGCGGCTGGCTAGACGTAGCTGCAGGATTTCTCGAGGGAGACGGCCTTGCCGAGCTTGGTCTGGTCCAGCCGGATGCTGCACTGTAGGTTGGTGTAGAACTTGGGCTTCACCAGCTTCCCCAGCACGAACGCCCGCGACCTGATCCTCACCGTCAGCTGCAGCAGCACCGGCGGCGGGCTCGCGCCCTTGACCGGGGTGCTGCTGAGCCCCGACCCACCGCCGTAGAGCGGCACCTTGTCGCCGAGCACCGCCACGGCGAGGCTGCGCTGGCTCTTCCTTGGCTGGTAGAAGTACTTCATCTGTTGTGGTCGTTGGTTTACCAAGAAAGAGTAAAGAGGCTTTTGGATCAGAATGGAATGACATTGCAACTTGGCTTGAGTGAATTGGGTGACAGCTACTCGAGATGATGCCAAAAAAAACCTGAGTTTTGCACTTGCGTTGTTCAAGATTCACCAGAGTGCACTAGCCTCTGCTTTCGTGTTGCCCTCAGCAGACGTTATCACCGCTAATACGTTTGCTGTTGGTCAATGTGCAGCCCTAGTCCACTGTTCATATCTAGAAACCCAGGAATGAGATTTTTCGCGCTTACAATGCAATACACCTTCTTTTCACAACACTACGCTCCCCCTAGGAGCCGACCCTTCCCCTCCCCAGCGCTCGCGCCGACTCCTCTCCCCTTCGCCTTGCCGCTGCTGGAGCACGCCGCCAGTAGCCTGTGCGGGTGCTAGGAAGGCGGCGGCGGGGCTTCACCTGGATCTGGGCGGCGGCTTCGAGATCTGGGTGGTGGGTTTGAGGTGGCCGGCCCCCTGTGGAGGTCGCCGGCGGAGGCAGCGCGGCGCGTGCGGTGGCCGTCTTCCTCATCGCCAGTTCGGGCCGCAGCCGCCTGAGCCGCCTCTTCTTGCGCATCCACCGCCGGATCCGGCGATCCCGCGCCAGATCCGGCCACCTCCGATCCGGATCCGGCCGCCGCCGGCTCGCGCCGCGCGGATCGCCGCCTCGAGCGATCCGGCCGTCTTCGCCGCCTCGCCCGGATCCACCGCTCCTCCTGGCGCCGCCGGTGTGGCCTCGCCGCTTCGGTTACGGCCGTCGCCGGCACGACGGAGATGGCGGCGGCGGCCGGTGCGCGTCGGAGGTCGGCACGGCGGCGCAGCCTCCATCTTCTAGTTCTGCGCAACCGCGTCTCGGGTTGGCGTATCGCCGCTCCCGAGGACCGGATTTGGTCGCTCTAGCAGCAAGAGTGCTCATCGGTTCGGTGCTCGACATCGGGTCGACCATTATTGGCGGTGCGGTTCCATTTGGTGCTATGCACTTAGGTACCCATTCCAGCAGGAGCAGAAGTTGCAGGATGAGATGTTTAGAAGGAGCAACAGTGGGATCAACCTGAAGTTTGATAGTCCAAGCGACACTGGGACGATGTCGTCGGCGAGGTCTTTCATGTCATCCCTGAGTATGGATGGTAGTGTGGCTAGCTTGGACGGGAAACCGCCGTTCCTTTTGATCGGCGGGCCAGCGACCCGGTGATTGCGCTCCTTGCGCCCTAGCGGCGGTGCACTGGCAGAGGGGAGGATGGCAGCGGCAAGTGGGCCATCACAGGCAGGTGCCATTACTCAAAGAAGAGGAAATTGTGAATTAAGAGGTCGATCAGACCCCCGGTTGAATGCTCATGGCGGATGGTGGCGGTCTATTTTGTGTGTGGGTAGTGCGTGTGGTGCTGTGGAGGTGCTGGCGAAAGCCTTGCCGGTGTACTTATCGGTCCCGACAACGATGACGCCTTCGGGCGCCATTTTCCTTCTTGGGGGCGTTGTCTTGGCACTCCACAGCACTCATGTTTCTGATCTCCAGGTGAAAACCTTGCCTCGGTGAGGCGGGCGGCGTTGGCGATCCTTGTCGTCTCCTTGGAGGCGTCGCCTAGGAGGCCCTTCTTCACGCAAAGTAGACCGAAGGTTGGGTGGCGCAGTCGTTTGAGGATAGGGTCTTGGTTGAAAGCAAGGACGGAGAAGAAGTTCTGAAGTGTAGTCTTTCTAGCTTTTTTCATAGTCCTTAAGCTCTCTTTTTCGATGTTGTATGCTCCTCAGTTATGAGGCTTTGAGCCTAAGAGCTCGTGTAACTTGTGGTTGTATTGGCTGTATATATCTCTCGTGGATATAGAGGCCGGATTTTATATCCTTTATCTAAAAAAAAAACAATGCACAAACGCGCATTCATAAGACTACTGTTTGAGGTGATTTACGGCAAATTTCGAGGTTTGACTGCTCGTAGCATCTTATTTAACCAGAAATCTTCCAGGCACGTTTTGAATTTAGCACTAAGATTCACAACCATTAGAAGGATTTGATGAGGCAATCTACCACAACTCTGTTTACTTCAGTTCCCTAGCTTCCGAAAGTTTTTTTGAGTCTTTACCGATGCATGTTCCACTAGTTCCATCATGATTCATGGCCAACTTCTTGAGCTATTGTTGATCAGGTCTAGTCCTAAAACAAAACAAATCGCAATGAGGATGCGTGAGCTTACGTTGCCGGAGGCCATGAGGAGCTGGTAGTAGTAGAGCGTGACGGGCTGCGCGGTGACGTGCACGCCGAAGAAGCTCCCCGTGTTGCGGAACGTGAGCTTCACCGTGGCGTTGAGCGTCGACATCTCCGTCGGCACCAGCGACGCGTCCGTCCCCGCCTGGATCACGAAGTTGTGGAACGTGATGCTCTGCAACAGAATCAGCAGCCAGGGAATCAGTCTGGTTGTTGAAATCGTTGCAATACAAGCAAAGATCAAACGATCCATTCTTGTAAATGGCACGAAAAGATTGATGCGAGACAAGGAATTCCTTACGTTGATGGAGACGACGGGCTTCTGGTTGTGGCTGGCACCCCAGAGGATGAGGGCGAAGAAGAAGAAGAGCGCGAAGAAGGCGGCGATGAAGCCGAGCGCGTAGCGCCACCGCTTCGGGAGCCCCCCGCCGGCGCCGGCGCCGTCGTCCTCGTCGTCCTCCATGAGGAGCCCCTCCTCCTCGATGGCCGCCTCCTTCATCCATGGGCCGGGGCGGCCGCCCTCGCCGCCGCCGACCCCCCGGCGGGAGGAGGCGGCGGAGGGGCCCTTGGCGGAGAAGCGCGACGAGGAGGACTCCCTGGAGTGGTGCTCCAGCGAGCGCGGCGGGGACGCCGCGGGCGAGGAGTGGAAGGAGGAGGCGGCGGTCTTGTTCTCCCCGTCGTCGTGGCTGGGCGACTGCACGTAGTAGGGCGCCCGCGGCGGCGACGACGGCGCCAGGCTCGACGTCACCTCCGAGTCCGTCTTCGCGTGGTGCATTGCTGCCGCGTGCGGCGCGCTCCCTCGTCGCCTCCTCCCCTGGCTCTCCCCTCGCCCCTCGGGTTTCTTGGTCGTCTCCTTGCTCGCGTCGCGTGGCTCTCTTGGCTTGTATTGTAATGTAGGAGCCGAGTGGTCGTAGTGGTAGACTCGCTCTCATGCCTAGGGGTGGAAACGGATCGGATACGGTCGAATAGTCTCAAATACGAATACGAATCCATATTTTTAAAACGAATACGGATACGAATTCGAATATTTTCAAATACGGATACGGATATTCTCGAATACGAATACGGATTTTCTCGGATACGAATATCGGATAAAACGGATTCCTAACAGTTTTGCCGATTTTTCATCGGTTTTTGACCGGTTACCAGTTTTAAACCGCCTAAATTCAAGTTTTGAATCACAAAATTTGTACGGATTTTTCATGGGCTCTAGAAACGGATCGAATACGAATCGAATAGTCTCGAATACGGATACGGATACGAATATTCTCGAATACGAATGCGAATACGAATACTCTCAAATACGGATACGAATATTCTCGAATACGAATACGAATATTTTCGAATACGGATTTTGCTTACCATATTCGGATTTTTCTCGGATACGAATATCGGATAAAACGAACTATCCGTTACCGTTTTCCACCCCTACTCATGCCCTGCCACCTCTCTCTCGTGTGGTTTTCGGCGTGTGCGTCGGGTAGGGTCGGGACGTGGTGGGAGGCTTGACTTCTGGGGCTGGCGGCGGCTGGCTGTTTACATGTACGGATAACATAAATCTATATCTAATTTTATTTATATTTATTTAAAGTAATATTATATGTATCTAAATGAAAAAGAGTATATTCAATAGTTTTAGGTAACCCAGTGAGTAAATGAAAATAAACAGAAAGGGTTAAGCCAAAGAGGCTTAGGAAGGAAGTTTATATAAAACTTAGATATTTGGAATTTCAATATTATATTCACACCATAAAATTTTTCTAAATCAAATGAAATTTATTGAAGGTGGTTCTGCATATATGGGAGCTACTCTCTGCAAATTGGCAGGGCTAGACGCACACGTGAGCCCACATGCTTTTATAGGAAGCTTTCGTAAAATCTGGAAGTTTTTATAAAACTTAGATATTTGGAATTTCAATATTATATTCACACCATAAACGTTTTTCGAAATCAAATGAAATTTATTGAAGGTGGTTCTGCATATAGGGAAGCTACTCTCTGCAAATTGGCAGGGCTAGACGCACACGTGAGCCCACATGCTTTTATAGGAAGCTTTCGTAAAATCTCGGTATTTGAAATTTCAACATCGCGTTCACACAATGAAAAAGTTTTACGAAATCGACTGAAATTTGTTAGAAATGATTATGTGTGTATGGAGCTATTCTGTGCGAATTGGTGGGCACACGTGCACAAGTAGTTTCCACATATTTTTATAGGTAGTTATAACTGAGTATGGTTAGTTCAAATCCATGGATAGTCCAAGTGTACTCTTAACTCTAGATTTGAATTGGTATGCGCAAAGATGGGTAAGTGGATATTGACCTCTTCATACCTAAATCTAAATGGGTATTTTATTTCTTACCTATACCCTATCTAGTAGTATGGGTATAGATTTGGATAAAGGTAATGGGTACCTAGTGGCAGTCCTAGACTCGGACCCCACTGCAGCTGCAGTAGTAACTTTCTTCCCTTTCTGTTTATGACTTATGATTTTTTTAAAATAAATAAATAGAATAGATTTTTATCATCTTTTTAAAATAGTTTATCAAAACAGTCTTTTAAAATAACTTATCAATATTTGATATATTCGTATCTAAACTAATAAACCACCAGTTAAAATTATCCTACATCCACTCAACAATTACCTGCTCCACAGTCATAACCTTAACTACGTCCACACCACAATATGCACCCAGAAATACACCATCATAAAAACGTGCGCACCAGATTAACTCTCCTCTATTCTCTCTCCTTACTCAATCATATCCGACGATCATCCTTCAATGGATCTGCAGTACCCCTCCCGTGTCCGTGTCCCTCACGCTCGCGGCTCGCATGCAGGTCCCCCTCTACCCCGCGCCCCCGCTCGACCTGCGCTGCCCCCTCCCTCCGCCTCCCCCGCGCGTCCCCCTCCTCCCCCGCGCCTCCGCCTCCCCCACGCCTCCCCCGCACCTCCCCTCCCTCCGCCTCCCCCCATCCTCCCCCGCGCCTCCCCTCCTCCGCCTCCCCATCCTCCCCGCGCCTCCCCTCCTCCGCCTCCCCCTTCCTCCCCGCCCCACCTTAACCCTAGCCCCGCTCCCCCTCCTCCCCTGTGCCGCCGCCTCATTCCCTCCCCACCCCGCATCTCCTTCTCCCCATCCCGCACCGCCTCCTCTTCCGCCCCACGGCCGGCGCCTCCTCCTTCCTCCCCACCCGCCGCCGCCTCCTTCCCTCCCCACCCCGCATCTTCCTTCTCCCCATCCCGCACCGCCTCCTCTTCCGCCCCACGCGGCGCCTCCTCCTTCCCTCCCACCGGTGGTAAGCTCGCGGCCACGGCTATTTCGCCACCGTCTTCTTCCGTAAGGAGGCCGCGAGGTGGATCGAGCGCTTCCTCCGGCGGCCATGTCCGCGGCGTCCGCGATCTCCGCCGGCGGCGACGACGCAGGAGGGGAGAGGCGGGGAGAGGAAGAAGCAGCGCCGCCGCCGCCGCGCGGAGGAGGCGCGGCGCTTCGCCGCGGCGCGCGGCGGCGCCGCCGTTGACCACGAGGAGGAGCGACGCCCGCAAGCTCCAGAGGCCGAGGCCGTCGCGTCCGAGTGCGCGGCGGGCCTTCGAGGACGCACGGCGGCGGTGGCCCAAGAGGAGGCCACGGCTCCCGAAGCTTCCTCCCGCGAGAAGGTCTCTCTCTACTCACTTACCCTAATTCGTTAGCTTCTTCTACCGAGCTAATGTTTTTAGCCAGTTGCTTTACTTAGTAGTTACACTCGATGCATGTTCTCCGTTATTATTTCTGAACATGTTGACAAGAAGGTAAAGTTTTGGCTTTGTTATATAGCACATTTTTTAGTAAGATGTTGGCTTGAACTATTTTTAGCAAGCAATAATTTTGACTACTTTGCTCTTTGCAGGCTGAAAAGCTTTTAGCAAGGAATCTTCCTTTCCCGTACACCTCGAAGGATGTATACGAGCAGAGCATACGTATGCCTATTGGACCTGATTTCAACCTGCGATATCGCTTTCGCTCTCAATCGACCATGGTGAGTACATCTAGTGATGCATGGAATCACAAAATTATTAACGAGTATATGGAATTTAGCTGAAATCAATTAGGTGATCCAACCATAGTTTTTAAAAACCGATGTACATGTCCGATCCAAGAGATAAAACCGGTGGGACGAGGCTCCGATTTTTCTGGTTGAACCACGATCGATCCGTTTTTAAACTATGGATCCAACAATCTACTTTGGAATTTATTAATATTCCGTATTGACGATAAGACTTCTATTCCAGGATACTAACATTGTAACTTGAAAATATATGTACAATGCCTTCCGGCCGTGGGTCCTAATTTTCTAATAACGACCAGTACATTGACTTCATGTTATTCATTTAGACGACGCCAGTTGATTAAGACACGCTTGTACAGTTTGATTTACTGTTTTATATCCCATATTTCAGATTGTGAAGAAGCCTGGTGTTATCATTAAGCCAATACAATATGAGGAGGTTGATCCACATGAGAAGCCTGATGAACCCAAAAGGGTAATTCAGAGAGCAGCTCCAAACCCAAAAGCAAAGAAAAGCTCTGCGAAACAAGCTAAGGGGACAACTTCACATAAGAGGAAGTGATGAGACAATTGTTGCAACACATCCTCATTCAGTTGTTTCATGTGGTGATAGTGAGAGCATAACAAGTTCTGAGCTGGTTTTTCTTGCCACAATCAGTTTAAACACGTCGAGAAGTATGTAAGGATTCTTCTCACAGTGAAAATGCTATACATCTTCAGTTTGGAGTCCGTTATTCATACATCTGTGTGTTCTAGGGTATGGTGGTTGGGAAATTTGAGGTCCGGTGTGGTAGGTTTGCCAGTTTTTGTTGCCCATCGGTTTGGGTAGATTAACGAGGCGTATTGGATGTAACGTGCATCTGCTCATCAGTAGTTTGAATGTGGCCGATTGTGTTAAGCTATATGTTGCGGTCTAATTGCTGTTTAGATTAGTTATTTGAGTGCCGCATATATGCGACTTTGGAAATTCATATGCCTTGAGATGAATATTTCGCATACTAATGCTTCACGATTGACAATTGTTCTCTTAATTTAACAGGTTGGAGTAGTTTTGTTGTGTTAGGCATAGTATGAGATGGGGGATGGGGACTAGAGCACAAACCCAATATCTGTTATTCCATGTTATTAGTTTTCCTCAAGTGTTCAAGTATTGATGTATTAAGGAACACCAAATCCACTCCGTTATCATCTCTCTCTCTCTCTCTCTCAATTATTCCAGTAGTATTATGAAACCTTGCATAAATAAAGTTTAATATCTTCCCCTTTGCTTGGGAAAACATATTCAAATGTGATAGTGTCAAATTTCTATGTTGGATAAACCTTGGAGCTACTATGTTTATGCTTTGTTACGCTTGTGATTTCTATATGACTATTTCTTTATAATTTCTTGAACACATTGGATTATTTTACCCCTGTAGGTGTAGATCCTAATGCAACCACATCTGAAACAAAAGAGGAGATGGATGCTCGGTCAGTGTTCATTGGAAATGTAAGATTTTCATATCTTTTGTCTTCTACGTTTATAAATGAATATGGCCCAAACATTTTGCCTGGTAAAAGCCTCCTCTCGTAGTTATTGCAGACAACATTTGGACCATCAGTGATTATGCTTTGACAATAGACGATATGAAAGGGATCCCGATGAAACTTACAAAGAGATTAGACCCTTGGAAATGTAATTGCTCGTCTTCGGGAGGTAGAGTAATTTTGATCAAGTCTAACAAGTGTGCCTATGTACGCTATGGGTGTATACTTGCTGAAAGATGGAGTTCATCAAGAAATGGACAAGATTACAGCTAGATTTTTATGGCAAGGTAATAGTAATAAGTTCAAGTACCACATGGTAAGATGGAGTAACATTTGCAGGCCTAAAGATTTTGGAGGCATGGGCATTCTGAATACTAAAATCATGGATACTTGTTTGATGGTAAAGTGGAATTGGAAACTTACTCTAGGGAGTCTCTTTGGAGTACATTAATCCACAAGAAATACATGCCAGGGGGGATATTTTTTCTTCTACATATGCTGGTGGATCTCAATTTTGGAAAGCTTTGCAACAAGTTAAATGTTGGTTTAAATGGGGGAGCAGTTAATAGGATTAAAAATGGGAGGGAAACTATGTTTTGGTATGATGTGTGGCTAGATAATGTCCATTAAAAACCTCTTTTCGCAAACCTTTTGCTGTTTGTAGGGAGCCTAATAGCCATTTTTGTTATTATTTTGTTGGTGATAATTACTTTGTTATTATTTGTATATAGATTTATTTTGTTATTATTTGTATATAGATTTTAGGAGATCTTTTGGAATAGAGGAATTACATAAATGGGAGTTACTGATGCGTAAATTACAGGTAGTTGTATTTGAGTGAAGGCAAGGATGTCATATCCTGGGCTCTAGAGGGGAAAGGGCAGTTTTCTAAATCTTTATATGGATTCATGGACTTTGGTGGTGTGATCAGTAAATCTCTGGTAGAAATGTGGAATACAAAAATCTCTTTGAAGATTAAGATTTTTGTATGGCAAATGCACCAAGGAAAAATCCAATCTGGGGAACAATTAGATAAACGAAATGGGCCTGGGCCCATCAATTGTGTTTTGTGTGGTGGTATGGAAGATGCCGACCGTATCATGTTTTCATGTCCCATGGCAAAGTTTATTTGGATTAGTGTCCAGGAAGCGCTGGGAGTGAGTTTTAGACCCATTTCTTCGGTTGATTTAATGATTTTCTAGGGTGGATTCAAAACCAATCTGCAGGTACAAGGAGAAGACTGGCGTGCGTGCGACTGTCAGCTGTCTGCTGGATTCTCTGGACTATCAGAAACAAGATGATTTTTTGACAAGAAGCTGCTGGTTCATCCAACTGACGCCCTGTTCAAAATCATATTTTTCTCTCAGGGTTGGAAACTGATGGCAAGGGTGGATGATCATCGAAAGCTGGAGGAGGTGATTAGCAGAATCAGAAGAAAGGCGGAAGCCTGACATCAAGCTCGGCGAGAGCCTGAAGTTCTTCTTTTAGCTTAGGAGTAGTGCTCTGGAGTTTTATTTTGCGCCGTAATAGGTGGGTGGAACTCCCAGTAGTTTACTTTTCTATTTCGCACTTTTCCCCCTTGTTCTGGAACTAGCTTTTGCTTGGTAATTCGGAGCAATAAAAGTCCTTCTATCAAAAAAAATATTTCAGATCTTTTCCCCTGCTTGATTTCTAGCATCACAAGTTGAACCGGTGGCTGTCCACTGGGCTTGAGCTACGTGGACCAAGCCCCTCCTCCAGAAACCAAATGAAACCGTGGTTTCACCCATTTTGCCCCGAAATTTATGATTACTGAAACTAATGTAACATTAATCCTGCAGTAGAATGTTGTGCAGCTTTATGTGACAAAAATATTTGGTTATACAATATATGAGATGTGAATCTTAATGAATCTGATTGTTCGTTTTATTTTTTACAAATTTTATCTTGTTTTGTATTTTACCGTAGCGTTAGCACGAGCACACTACTAGTAAATATTTATGCTAGAGTCATCGTTCCTTTGTGTTTGTATTTGATCCATCTCTTGATAACTTCGTTTGTCCCCTTGCATAACTTCATCTATTGGTAGCTTTTCCGGTGAAGGAAGCAATGCGCACATAATTGCTCTCGCTCGTCAACCATTGGTTATAATCATCGATTGATGCCATCATCGTGTAATTAGGCGTTATCACGGCGTGGCGATCGATCATTTCGATCGTCACCACGATTGCTGCCCGCTATAACTTCCTTTGGATTATTACCGGTATGGTGATTGATTCCAAGGAAACAAGAGTAGTAGACACCGAATTAAGTCAGTAGTTAATGTGTTAGTACCACTCTACAATGCAAGACAAACGAAACGATCCAGCGGTTTTGGTCAGACGGCTGCTTCTCGACAGGTCCGTGCAAGGCGCGCGGAAATGCATCGTAAGCCGTGACAACAGCATTGACTTTGGATCTGTCGATCGATGCGAACTTCAACTATTCGAATTGCTGACCTTTTTTTTTTTGTTGTTGTAGTAGTTGCGAGGTCACAATAACAATATATCGGTTCTACCGGCAAACGTGGTCCGTTTTTAACTTTTCATCCCATATTCATACTATAGTATGTTGTGTTCTTTTAGGGTTTTTTTATAGCTTTTAGTTTTAGCTTATCTATATCGATATCTTCGTCATCTATCATCATCTAAAAAAAGATACAATAAAAAACCATCACGGTGATAGTCAGTGATAGTTCGCCACAGGTAAGCACCTAAGCCAGAATTGTCTGCCTATCCAGCAAGCAGCTAGCCCCTGAAAATCTAACGGTGATTTTGCTTGACTCGCCACTGTTGCTGCCTGCAAGGTTGTAACCGCCGCCACGGCGTAGGCACCATCTGGTTGTGCTGCAACACGGCACTCATGAGTGCTCAACTGAACTTGACCTTGCCTTGCCTGGGGCTTACCTCCTTAGAATTTCTTTCAAATAATTTTTTATTCAAAAATACAAAATTATACACGTGTTTTTATTTTATTACAAAACTAACCCCTGTAGCCCAACCGTTGGGCGATTGGACCCTGTCGCCTAATGACCGAGCGACACACAGTCGGACGATAGGTGCTGTCGCCGAATGATTGGCGACAGCACCTTCTGTCGCCCAACTCTACGGTGACTCTACATGGGTTACTTTTGTAAAAAATAAAAAATAAAAATACGGGTATAATTTTGTATTTTAAAATAATAATGATTATTTAAAAAATCATATTTTTATTTGGATGTGAGATTGAAAAACATCTATTGATGGTGTTGTTAGACTATTAAATAGTGTGAAATATTTTAGGTAGTTAGTTGTATGTCATATGGCAAAGAAGTTAGCGTTTAAGGTCTTAATTGGTAAATAAATATAGTAGAGTTTGAATAATAATTTTGTTGTCACGATTGGAATTCTTAGATGAAAAAAATTACAATACATACAAATCCTGTTATACAGTGCGAATACACCCAAAGGTAGAAGAGTGATGAAGTGTTCCGACCAAAGATAAATTGGGAGACAAGGAACATGTAATATATTGGAGTCCCTAAACCGACGCATATACGATATGGTTATATGGTATAGTGCTTCTGATAATTGCTTAAGTAAATGTCAATACTACTATGGTACACTACGATGGAATTGTCCGACTAATGCTAGAATACATGTATGTTCATAAAGGAACAATATGGTTGGTACAGAATGCCTTGAACTACTGTGTGGATCGTGGCCATTTACCTTTCCTTGCGAGCTCGACATTGTACTCCTCACCCGCCGCCCTCGCCTTAGCCGCCAGGTCACGATTATTTCTCGTGCTCCCTACACCTGCATGCCTCAAGATAAGTCTGCATCTCCCGCTGGATACGATCGTTGCACTCTTCATCACGGCGGTGCTCCTCCATTCTCTCGCGGTTGATCTTGGCATCCCACTCCTCGCAGTCAAGACGCCACTGGTCGTGTGGGTATATCTCTCAATCGATCCAACTGCGGTAGGCACATAGTGGATCTGGAGACTACGAGTAGAGGGGAGAGGATGTTAGTGCGCACTTGCAGAGAGAAATGTTACGGGAATAAGTTGTAGTAGGTCCTTACTAGCTACCGGTAGCAACTCGTGTCCCAACGGTGATCGGGATACTCTGATGCATAGTTTGCGCAAACCCAGTAGCGCATACCAAGGCTGAACCATTGTTTAGACTCGAAGAACTTGCATATGTCCCTATACTAACAGAGGGGCGGCTCTCTCCCTCGGGCGATTCTTGCGGTAAGTGCTCGGTTGGAATGTTGAGGTAAGGGTTGCTGCTACAGGGGGCATCATTGCAGGGAGGTGGCCTTCAGGCATGCTCCTTTTTGTTCGTTGTGGGCTACAGCAGCCCTTGCGAGCCTGCGAATATCATCCCAATGGTTCTCCATTTGAGTGAGGTATTATTGTAGTTGCGATGCAGGAGTACCCCGTTAGGGTAGTACTTAAATACTGATGCGGATCGGCGGACACGGTTGGAGCGTAATTCGGTTGAAGCTAATTTGGTGTCCGTGAGGTAGCGGGCCTGGTGAGGAACTGTACCACAGCCTTGTGTCATGTTAATGTGCAAAGGCAAAGCTGGTTCGTTGGGTCACGTCATGCTTTACAGATGTGTACTTACACTGTCTCTCTTCGTCCAGCAAAGCTAGCTCATTGGGTCACGTCCTAAGCAAAGCTACCTCATTCGGTCAAGTTCTGCGCAAAGTTGGCTTGTTGGGTCACGTCGTGCTTTACAGATACATACTTACACTGTCTCTCTTCGTCCAGCAAAGTTGGCTCATTCGGTCACGTTCTGCACAAAGCTGGCTCATTGGGTCATGTCGTAATACAAAGCTGCTTGGTCGGGTCACATCCTGTGCGAAGCCGCCTCATTGGGTCACATCTTGCACAACAGTGGCTCGTTTAGTCATGTCACATCCCTAGGCAAAGCTAGCTCAATGGGTCACGTCGTGTGCAAATCTGACTCGTTGGGTCACGTCAGTGTGAAAAGCTACCTCGTTTCGAGAGGGAGGTCACATCACGCCGCTGTATTAGAAAGCACGTTGCTTCCCCCCCCCCGGCGCGGGCTATGAAATGCACGCCACACCCCCTGAAAGTAGGAACACTCTATCCTACCAACCGTAGGAAGAAGAACCTTCTCCGTTCTACATTAACATATCATAGCAGACACCGAGGGGCCACTCCAACCGGGGTCGCCTACGCAAGACCTTCCTCTCAAAATGAGGGAGGATTTTGGCCTTACATACCGCTTGATCTCAAACAAGTGTGCTCAACTGGTATGCCCGAAATGCCAATACAGGGAGGATGCGGTTGTGTAGGTCTTTGACGACCAGTTCAACTGGTATGCCTGATGCTAATAGAGCTTCCATATTAACCCTCATTTCTAACAGATGGCAAAATGCAACTTTGTCTACTGGATCGATCCTCTCCATAAATGACATGTTGTGATGTACATGGATATATTATGGAACCAAATCTTAGAGTTAGAGGCACAGATTAACAATCTAAATGAGCAGAACAATGACATCCATCAATAGATACAGTGCGAGAAGGGCAACGAGGAGGTCGTCAACATAGGAAGTTTCTATGATCCCACATGTTGCTGCACGAACCCTAGTTGCACATATCGTGCCCCTACAACGATAGCCAGTCACGTCCGAGGCGCCCCTTTGGAATACTCTATATGGGTAGCGTCAGGCACCTTCTACCAGTAACCACACCCAAAAAAGCTTGTCCCACGGTACTCTCCTCTATTGTACACGGTTGTGTTCAATCTTGTAAAGCATGTAACTAAATGGTGGACGCGTCGTTGCAGTTGCCATTTATTGAGTGGACTGTTCTAGCGCTATATCGTGTGCATTAAGTTAGAAGCTTCGATATGCATTAAACAAATATACATCATATAAAGGAATACAAATAAGAACGCAACAGTATTACAGATATCACATAGTAAGTATGAAATTTAAGTATTATAGAAACAACAAAAGTATAACCAGCACAGGCGGGCGACCCCTACTAGGCCCCCCAACAGCACCCCCTCCCTTTTCTTTTCTTTCTCCTGTCTTCTTGACTTTCTTTCCAGTCATCTAACCGAAGTTATACTATTCTTTTCTCTAACTATAATTTTCTACGGATACTAGTTATACTCTTTTTTACACTAAACAAACTATTTACTTACTACAGAAATATAGATTAAAACATAACAAATTTTTTACCTTATGAATGAATCTCCCTTCGCAGAACTAGCTGAACCTCCTCCTCTCCTTCTCCTTCTCCCTCTCCTCTTCTCCTCTCCTCTCTTCTTCTTTCTTTCTTTCATCTCCCCTCCTCTTCTTGCGCTCGGCGTCAGCAGAGAACAAGCGAATGCTCGAGCTCTCGGGCGGAGCATCTAGTTGTCATAGCGTTGGGCGATAGGAAGTGATGTCGCCTAATGGTTGAGCGATAGCACCTGTCGTCTGACCGTTGAGAGACTGCATCCCTGTCGTCCAATGGTACAGCTACTACCTGCGTGTCGCTCGGCCATTGGGCGACAAGTTCTAGTCATCCACGGTTGGGTTAAAGGGGGTTACCTTTGTAAAAAAAATAAAAACACAAGTATAATTTTGTATTTTTGAATAAAAAATGATTATTTAAAAAATCTACCTCCTTACGCATGATGATTTGCATTTTATTGTTTGGTGTGTGTGGCCAGCTTTGAGACGCTATTGTGGGTCTCTTCTTTTCATCGTCTAAAAATAATGTTTTGGTTTTCCTACAATAAGTAGCTTTTAAATAGATTGTCTTTTCAAACAAATTGATTGTAGTACACACTATAACAATTTCATTTATATTGGCCAAAACAGTATGCAAGTTTTTGTTACTTCGTACTCCCTATCACGAACAGCCCAAAATCCATAAGCCATAACCATAAACCATAAACCGAAATAAAAAAGAACATACCCTGTATCAGTATTCAAGCTAAGTGCCATGAAGTCCAAAAAAAAGAAAAGAAAAACAGAGTCAATCAAAGTATCAAACTCGGGTAGATTTCTCCTATTTGCTTAGAATTACAGGCTTATATTGGCCATGGTTGATGGTTTTTGACTATGACTAGTAGTTTTTGGCTAAAAATAAATAGTAATGACTGAAAAAATAGTTTTAGATGGAGAACGAGCTATGAGAAAGGTGAGGAAGAGATACGTGTGCGAGATGTGAATGATAAAAGTAGATGCGTGATACATCTATAACCTCTATTTGATCCTCGGATTGAGATAAGAATGAGAAAAGTAAAGAAACTATTTTTAAAAAATTAGATATTTATATTAATTTATAGCTTCTTCAAACAGAAAATAAAAAAGAAACTAATACGAGCAGACACATCGGGGCGCTTCGGACTTCATCTGTTCAGTCCGTATGCTTCTGCATCTTTAATCAACAACATCAACATGATTTTTTTTATAAAAAAAGCAAAGGATGGCAACTATTACGGCCTACTATGTATATGAGGATCGTTGTGTACGTTGCTATCTGGGCTTTATTGTCGACGTCTTCTCGTAGTTACCTGCAGTCATTGGTGAATTTTGGACGCTTTTGGCATTGTTGGTGTCGACAATTCCTGAAATAGCCCTCCGTGAAATAAAATTCCCGATCTGGCCCTCTGCGTGGTAATCGTGCAGCCGGGGAGCGCATGACACCGAGATCGTGCGGTCCCCGACCGCACCATCTAAATCGTGCGGCGGCCAAGCGCATCACTGGAGTGGTGTGGTCGCCGAGCGCACCACTCGGCGAGTCATGCGCTCCCCGACCGCACCACTCGGTTGCTACAGTGCTAGGGTCCAAAATTTTGCACCGATCAGCGATTTTGCGCAAAATAATTTATAAGTTTTATTTTTTGTTTTGATTAGATAGTTAGATAATTTTTTTGTAATTAGAAATATTATGCATATACATGTAATATATTTTTTAGAGTGTGCAGCAAATTTATAATATAGAATAGGAGATGCAAAAAAATATGAAATATATTTTAAAAATTCGTTATGTATTGCAGATGATACATGTAGGGATTGTTTTTGTAGATTGTTTTTTTGAAATATGTTGGTACGTTGTTAATGGTGTTTGAGCACAACTATGATAGGAACAATATGTTGAAATTATGAAAAAAAAATTTGAGCACAATTGTTCCTATCACAGTTGTGCTCAAAAAAATTTTCATTAAATTTCTTCCAATAAAACAATATAACATGATCGAAAAATGTTATTACCAGTTCAACATATTTTTCATGGTCAGCAATGTACGAACATCACAAATACACTAATCATTACTTCACACAAATTTCGTTCGTACTCTGCCAACCAAAATTCTAAATTTTCATAATTGCAATAAAAATCCACTAGCAGCAAACTGCACTCCACATCAAAAAATATATTACATGTATATGCATAATATTTATAATTAAAAAAAATTATCTAACTATCTAATCAAAATAAAAAAAATAAAACTTATAAATTATTTTGCGCAAAATCGCTGATCGGTGCAGAATTTTGGACCCTAGCACTGTAGCAACCGAGTGGTGCGGTCGGGGAGCGCACGACTCGCCGAGTGGTGCGCTCGGCGACCGCACCACTCCAGTGATTTAGATGGTGCGGTCGGGGACCGCACGATCTCGGTGTCGTGCGCTCCCCGGCCGCACGATTGCCACGCAGGGGTCAGATCAGGAATTTTGTTTCGCAAAAGGCTATTTCGGAAATTACCGGCACTAACAGTACCAAAAGCGTCCAAAATTCGTCATTGGTTAGAGTGTTGAGTCACATGCGGGGGAAGTCCTATTGCTTTGCATAAGCACATCTTAGTTGTTACCAAATTCAAGATTCATACGTGAAAGTGTTGCATCCGGATATGTGAAAAGTAACCGGGTATTTTCTAAAATAGAAAGCTACAAATAAAATCTATATGATTATAATTTAGATTTACTATAATTAACGGTGTAGATTTTTTTCTCCACCTATTAACATGGAAATTTCTACGATTATACAATACTTAGGAAATTTTATCCCGGTTTGGTATGCTAGAAATTTTCCCGATTCTTGCTGAAACTGAACATTCTTTCATGTGAAATCCCAGTATTCCGAACATACCCAAATTTCCTCGTTCCAAACGGAGTCTAAATGTTTTTTTTTTCACATTTTGCTATTCACCCACCCCTACCTTTTAACATCTACTTTTAGGTGTCATTTGGAACATAGAAATTTCAAGCGAAACACTTCATTTCCTACAGGATTCGGAGAAAATTGTCGTGTTCCAAATAGGACCTTTTGCTATTCTTTACCGTGCATGCATGTATAACTGCAGTTTTGTTTTTGTAATAGTAGTCGGCACATGACGTCGTGTCTTATTTGGACCTCCAATCAGGAACGCATAGGGTTATTGATTGTTGCCAGATTGACTCCATCGGTAATTAGAGGTAAACTTTGTTTTTTTTATTCCGTTCAGATTACAAAGAAGTCCAGGTCGGATTCGATTGGCTATTCTTATTACTTTCAGATGATATACTCACTGTTATAATATATGTGGACATATAAGATCTTTTCTTTTTCTTTCGATTAACGTGGTAATTTTTAGAATATCTTTTCCATGGTTTAAGGATTATTGAGTGATTTTTTAATCTGCAAAGGAAAAAAGATGTATGTGATTGTTGTAGGGGTGGCCCCCACCTAAGCCCAGTAGACCTGTTAGGTCCGAAATAGGACATGCGTAATGACATAAGAGCCCCCGAGGGGAATACGCATGTGTAAGGGTACAACTGTACAAGCACTCCCCATATGAATATATATATGTGGCATAGGCCACGAGGGAAGCGAAGCCATTCATTTACTCAACTCTCCACTACTACACACTCTCTGTTTGTCTCAGAACCACAACAGCTTGGCACCGTCCGTGGGGAGGACAAGAGCAAGCCCTATATCTCAAGGAGGATGGCACTAAAGAAAGCTTCACCGTCGGCGAAGAAGAAGAAGCGGAGGCGGTGAAGTCTCGCGTCGATAAGGGCTTCGGTTTTAGCAGCCGCAGGTACGAGCAGGGGTGTAGGCGCGACGACCAACCCCGCCACCGACGCGACGACCGACTCCACCAGCACCACCCCGACGACCAACCCCGGCGATGGCAACGCAGGCGCATCCATTTCTCCACCCAACGCAGAAGCGGTGAACGGCCCCAGCGGTGACGCGAACCTCGTCGCCGGCTCCAGGGCCCTCCGCGACAACGCGGCGGGCAACCTGGGCGCGCAGGCTGTGACCACCGCCATACTGGTAGCGTCGCCAAGCGCACCGATGGCCCCAGCCACGCCCGCAGTGGAGGCCGCCCTGCTGACGGCCCTTAGTACGTTTCAGCGGGAGTTAACAGACCTCCGCGAAGTTGTGCGGGACATGCAAGAGGCTCGGAGCCAACCCCCCTCCCCGGCGGTGGCGTCCGAACCTCCTACGCCTAGTCGCGTCCCATCGCGGCGAATAGATCCGAAGTCCCCGCTCTCCGCGAGTCTGCAGCAGGCGGCTTGGCCCGCGGGCTTCAAGTTCCCGAACGTCATCGAGGCCTACAAGGGCGACTCCGACCCGCGAGGCTTCGTGCGCGTGTACGAGACCGCTATCGAAGCCGCTGGCAGAGACGATACCACGAAAGCAAGATGGCTCCCCCTCGCGTTACAAGGCGTGGCGTTGTCCTGGTTCTTCTCCATCGCACTACGTCCATCTGGCGTGGGAACAGATTCGCGGTCAACTCTGCAGCAACTTCCAGGGAAACTACGTCGAGCGTGTTGATGCAGACCAGCTCTTCGCAATCAAGCAAAAACCTAACGAAAGGCTCCGGGATTACTTCAAGCGCTTCGCGAAAGTGTGCTGCCAGGTCAAGGACGTCAACGAAACGACCGTCATCAACGCAGCCACACAAGGGCTCCGCCCGGGACCACTCGCTGAATATAACGCGCGGAAGCCGCTCAAGTCGGAGGCAGAGCTCTTTGACAAAGTGGAAGCGTATGCTCAAGCCGAAGACGACGTACGAAGGCGCCGCGGCAACGACTCCGACGCCAGACAAGCGGAGGGCTTGTCACAAAGAAGTAGCGCAAGAGACAACCCGAGGACGGACCACAAGGAAGTGGCCGCAGGCGACATTCGTAGGCCCGTCGATGACGGGGAGCATCAAATCTCACCAGGCGACAGGCGTAAGCCCTGGCGCAACCAGCGAAGACCCCAAAAGGCCCGCCACATCTTGGCTGCGCAGGGCATTCCCCCGGGGGCCGTATCAACCTCGCGCGTCGCAGGAGGACGCGAAGGAGGCGGCGATGCCAAGCCGCGCGCGGAGCAAGAAATACTAGAATACGGTAGATGGTGCGAGGTGCACGGCTACGGGGGCCATTTCACGCGGGCATGCACCGAAGTCGCGGCAAGATCGACAGCGGCGCCCATATACGAACCGAAGACATTGACCCCGTAATGGCCGAGTACAAAGATAGGCAAGGCGGCCCTTCCCGTGCTAGGTCCCCCGGAGAGACCCAGTACCGCGGCATTAATGTCATCGAGGGAGGCTCTTCGTCGAGCGCTTCCTCGGCGCAACTACCTCGGCGGGCGTCCCCCTTGCAGCATCACCTTCACGTTAGCCGATGCCCAGGGTGTAGAATTCCCCCATCAAGATCCCTTGGTCATCCAGGCCGACATTGCGGGATGCGACGTCAGGCGTATTCTCGTTGACGGAGGGAGCTCCGCCAACATTTTGTTCGCGGAGGCCCTGGATCGTGTGGGAATACCTCGGAGTCTATTAAAAGCTTCGGAAGCCCCCCTTCAAGGCCTCGGAGAGCAACCTCTAAAGGCTCTGGGTCAGTCCTGCCTCCAATCTCCTTGTGCCAGGCCGAGAACGCCAGGACCGAAGAAGTCTTCTTCGACGTCGTGGACGTCTCATATCCGTACAACGCCATACTGGGCCGGCCCAGCATCAACTCCTTCGAAGCCGTCCCACGCTTCGCATTCCTATGCATGAAGCTTCCAGGGCGGCGGGCGTTATCACCATCTTCGCGATCGATATGGCTCGAGCATCGAACCGGCCGGGCGCTTGCACCGCAAGGTGCACGCCTTCAACAAATACCGGGCAGACACAATGCCATCCGCCCCGGGTTGGACGCCTAAGCCCCACCTGGAGGGCGGAGTGAAGAGAGTGCCACTCCAAGCAGAAGGGCAGTTCGTATCCATAGGCGAAGACCTCCCTTCGGAAGTAGAGCAAGACTTGCTCCGAGTCCTCCAGGACAACATAGACGTCTTTGCATGGTCCCCGCGCCCTCATCGAACATAACCTTGCGATCCGCCCCGACGCCAAACCCGTCAAGCAGACACTTCGTCGTATGTCTGCGGACCGGCAGCAAGCGGCTAAGGTGGAGGTGGTGAAGCTCCTTCGAGCGGGGGTTATTCGCGAGGTCCAACATCTGGACTGGCTTGCCAACCCGGTGTTGGTTAAAAAGGCCAGCGGCGCCTGGCGCATGTGCATCGACTTCACTGCCCTTAACAAGGTCTACATGGCCAAGGACGACGAGGAGAAAACCAGCTTCATTACACCGGTGGGAACTTTCTGCTTCGTAAGGATGCCCTTCGGCTTGAAGAACGCGGGCGCATATTTCACCCGCCTCGTCGCGCTGGCCCTGGCTGTCCAGCTAGGGAGAAATGTGGAGGCTTACGTGGACGACGTGGTAGTAAAAACCCGGCAGCTCGCCTCACATGGCCAGGATCTTCAGGAGACTTTTGACAACCTCCGGAAGGCGGGCATTAAGCTCAATCCGGACAAATGTGTCTTCGGTGTACAGGCGGGCAAGCTACTGGGCTTCCTCGTATCTGGGCGAGGCATCCAAGCGAACCCCGACAAGGTTGGCGCTATCCTGGGCATGGAACCCCCCAAGACGACGCGGGAGGTCCAGAGGCTGGCAGGCCGCATGGCGGCCTTGAGCCATTTCCTCTCTTGAGCGGCGGAGAGGGGCTTACCATTTTTCAAGACCCTCCGCGGTTGCAATGGGTTTCATTGGGATGACGACTGCGCAAAGGCCTTCGACGACCTCAAGAAGCACATCACAACCCTCCCCACTCTGGTGGCCCCAGCACTAGAGGCTCCCCTCCTACTCTACCTCGCTGCCTCGGCAACGGCGGTCAGCGCCGTCCTCGTCCTGGAAGAGGGCGCGCTTTAGCGGCCAGTGTATTTCATCTCTGAAGCCCTTCAGGGCGCCAAGACGCGATATACCGAGCTCGAGAAGCTTGCTTATGCGCTGGTCATGGCCTCAAGGAAACTCCGGCATTACTTCCTGGCCCACCCGATAACGGTGCCATCATCGTTCCCCCTGGCAAAGATGCTCCACAACAAGGAGTCCACGGGGCGAATTGGGAAATGGGCGGCAGAGCTGGCCCCATTCTCCTTAACATACGCCTCTCGGACGGCGATCAAGTCCCAAGTTCTGGCGGCCTTCCTCGCGGAATGGACCCCCCAGCTCAGCCCACCCTCCAACTCGAAGACCCGGTGTGGACACTTAATACCGACGGAGCGTACGGTGTTGCGGGCGCAGGGGTGGGCGCCGTTATCACCACCCCAGAGGGGCAGCGCCTGTTTTACTAGGCGCGCCTAGCGTTTCCGGCTATGAACAACACGGCCGAATACGAGGCGCTACTCTTCGGCCTCGGGAAGCTCAAAACGATGGGAGCAAGGCGAGTCCTCGTCCGCACTGATTCCCAGCTAGTGGCGGGCCATGTGGATAAGTCATACCAAGCCAAGGACTTGGAGCTAGCCAAGTACCTAGCAGCCGTACGAGCGAAGGAACGGCACTTTTTGGGTGTCACAGTGAAGGCCATCCCTCTAGTGGACAACGAGCAAGCTGATGTCCTGGCCAAGGCTGCCAGTCAGCAGCTCCCAATTCCCGAAGGGGCGTTTTACGAGACCCTGCCAGCGGCGGCCATAGCACAAGATAATCGGGACGTGACCCTCGTCCACCAGATCACCCAGCAGGGCGACTGGCGGGAGCCCCTTCTCGCTTTTTTGCAAGGCATCGCGGAACCGGATGACTCCTCCGAGCTCCGGCGTTTGCAACACCGCGCTAGGTCCTTCCAGGTGCTCAACGGGGCACTTTACAAGAACGGGGTCTGCGCACCGCTCCTGCGGTGCCTCCCGCGTGAAGAAGGCAAGTGCCTCCTCGCGGAAATTCACGCGGGTCTCTGCGGCTCGCACCTCCAACCAAGGTCTCTGGTGGGCAAGGCATTCAGATAGGGTTTTTATTTGCCAACAGCTGTCGCGGATACCCAGGACCTCGTGCGCCGTTGCCAAGGTTGCCAATGGATGGGAAGGGCTATCCACAGGCCCCCGACAAGCCTCCACCCCATACCCCCGGTGTGGCCGCTGGCGAGGTGGGGCATCGACGTCGTGGGACCACTTCCCAGGGCCCCAGGGGACCTGCAATTCATCGTAGTTGCCCTGGAGTACTTTTCCAGGTGGCTGGAGGCGGTAGCCCTGACCAAGATTACCTCGGCAGCTCTGCAGCGCTTCCTCTGGCAAAACATCATACGTCGATTCGGCGTGGCCAGGGAGATCACCGTCGACAACGATCTGCAGTTCGATGCAGCCCCATTCAAAGAATTCTGCGGCAACATGGGCATCACCCTCCGGTTCGCCTCGGTCGGACACCCATAGTCCAACGGGGCGGTGGAGCGGGCAAACGGCGCCATCTCTGCCGCAATCAAGAAGCGCCTCGTCGGGTCACTAAAAGGGAAGTGGCCGGGCAAGCTCCACAGCGTCCTCTGATCCCTTCGCACAACGGTCACACGTCCAACGGGGTTCACGCCTTTCAAGCTCCTCTTCGGTGACGAGGCGGTCACACCCGAAGAAATAAAGGCGCGCTCGTAGCGGGTCCTCGTCCAAGCACCAGACGAGGAGCGCCAATTATCCGTGGATCTCCTTGACGGAGACCGGGCAAGCGCAACACAGCACGTCATAAAATACGCGCAACAAATGGTGCGCGGTCGCAATCGTTCGCTGTACCCACGCGAATTCAGACCAGGAGACCTCGTCCTCAAGATGGCACTCCATGCGGAGACGGTAGGCAAGCTCGAGTCCAAGTGGGAAGGCCCGTACATCGTCGCGGAGGCCCTGCAGAAGGGCGTGTATCGCTTAGCCACCTTGGAAGGGCACACGCTCCGCCACACGTGGAATGCGGACAGGCTACGGCGGTATTACACCTGAGTCAAGCACACAAGGCCAAGGGCCTTCCCGGCCGGCGGACGTGGCGCTAACGGTTAGTGCCTTAACCCTTGTAACCGCTCACCCGTGTAAACGGGAATTTAATAAAGTGCATCATTCATGCAAATTCTCCCGTTTTCGTACTAAAAACGTGCGAAGGGTTACCTTCCTGTGCATTACGCATGAGCATGAATAAAGACGCGTGGGGAGACGCCTCCGCGCGCAGTCTACGGACTCTAAATAAGACGTAGCGCGAGGTCCGCCTCCGCACGCACTCCACGGAGTATAAATAAGTCGTAGCGTCGAGGTCCGCCTCCGCACGCAATTTCACCGCCCGCAACGCGTGGAGGTTCGCCTCCGCGCGCAGTCTACGGACTCTAAATAAGACGTAGCGCGAGGTCCGCCTCCGCACGCACTCCACGGAGTATAAATAAGTCGTAGCATCGAGGTCCGCCTCCGCACGCAATTTCACCGCCCGCAACGCGCGGAGGTTCGCCTCCGCGCGCAGTCTACGGACTCTAAATAAGACGTAGCGTGAGGTCCACCTCCGCACGCACTCTACGGAGTATAAATAAGACGTAGCGTCGAGGTTCGCCTCCGCACGCAATTTCACCGCCCGCAACGCGCGGAGGCTCGCCTCCGCGCGCAGTCTACGGACTCTAAATAAGACGTAGCGCGAGGTCCGCCTCCGCACGCACTCTCCGGAGTATAAAAAAGACGCAGATGCTATCCCTGCGCACTCTACGGAGTATAAACAAGACGTGAACCCCGTGCACGCATGGGCGTTGCCCAGTGCGTACTCTTTGGAGTATAAATAAGACGTGGATGTTGATCCCGCGCACTCCAACGCGGACGCTATCTCCGCACGCTTTACGGCGTACAACCGCGGCTTGGATACTCCCAAGCACGCGCGGCTGTGCCCCTTGCGCGCACCCCTGGAACATACAAAACAACGGGCGTGGTCGAGGTTCCCATGCATGCCCCAATTAGGCGCCAGCTCCGCTGCCACCACTTCGAAGGGTAGGGGACGGAGCGCTCGCGCGTCTACCTCGACTAGGCGCCAGCTCCGCTGCCACCACTTCGAAGGTAGGGGCGGGCGCTCGGCGTCTACCTCGACTAGGCGCCACTCGCCGCCACCACTTCGGGGTAGGGGCGGGCGCTCGCGCGTCTACGCGACTGGCGCCACCTCGCCGCCACCACTTGGCGGGTAGGGGACGGAGCGCTCGCGCGTCTACCACGACTAGGCCCCAGCTCCGCTGCCACCACTTCGAAGGGTAGGGGACGGAACGCTCGCGCGTCTACCGCGACTAGTCCGAGGTCCGAGAAGTGTTTGCAAGCCCGTTTGCTGATACCTGAACGAGGGGCGACACGATACCCGCGCTTTACACGACCCCCCAGCTCGCAGCATATTACATAACAACAAGTGCATAGGAGAATTGTTGCTTGGCCCGAGCAAGACAATTACATTACAGAAGCAGACACACGCATGGCGTGGAACGCGCCAAAACCTGACTATTCCTATGAGTCTGCGCCATCTTCGCCGCGACGAGCCAGCGAAGCACGTCCCCCTCGTTTCGCAGCGTTCGCCGCAAAGCAACCGCGGCGGCGCCCTCCCCGACATAATTCCAAATTCTGTCGTGGAAGTTTCGGGTCGCGGGCTCGGCGGCACGAACGGCATCAGAGATCACCCCGGCCGGGTAGGCAAGTCGAGTGGGGTTCGCCACCATTGACATGCTCGCACCCACCGTGCGGCAAGGCGAGGGCAAGCCCGGACTCATATAGCCGCAGTGGGTGCAGAAAGCCTTAGCGCCAGGGAGGGCGGCGCTCGAGCCCTCTTCGATTCGCTCAAGCGTCTCCATCAGGTCTTGGTGGCCATGAGTGGCGTCCTCCACGTGCACACAAAGCCCCCGGAGGGCCCGCTCCAAAGACTCCATCACATTCCACGCAGAGGAGCACGCGTTATCCCAGGTTAGCGTCTTCTCCGCAATGGAGGCTGTAAGCTGTTCCTTCTCCACCTCTAGCGCAAAGATTCGCTGAAGAAGGGCGGTCCGCTCCTCCGTCGCGGCGCGCTGGGCCTCCTCCATCGCAAGTTGTGCGGCCACTGCCGCGTTCTTCGCGTTCCTGCCCACCAACTGCGCGTCGTCAATAGCCTCGTCCCGCTCCGCCATCGGCTTCGAATGACCTCGCCCTGGTGGTGTTGGCGTGTCCGCGACGCGCAGCTGGTCCTCCAGTACCCTCCGCTCGCGAGCGCGAGTCTCTTCAAGGGCTTTGCTAATTGCGAGCGTCTACATGAAGTATAACAAGGGTTACCTATCAGGTAAGCAAGGGGTATGCAGCGAGAACAGAGACCATTACCCTCATCTCGGAGGCCCCAGTAGCGGCGCCAAAGGTCGCCCGCAGAGTGCGGCGCTGTCGATCTAGGCGGTCGCCAGCATACTCTGCCACCTCATTCCAGGCGCGAAGCGCCTCCCACCGAGGTACGAAGTCGGAGACGTCAGGCCCTAGAGCCCCCGCCCAGTGCCTTCCGTAGTAGTTGGGGCACACACAGTCCCCGGCTCAATCAGGCCGGCGACATCGCGGGGCCCCCCATTGCTCGATTCTTGCCCTCGTTTGGGAGACCTGTCTCTCGGGCGTCGACGGAATAAGCGAGCAAATCGGGAGAGTTTCGCGGTCGCGCGACAAACGAACTCGCCTACCTCGGGTCCCCTCCGCGGCCTCCACTGGTCATGGCGCCTCGGCGCTCGATCGCGCGACAGCCTCCCGCCCAGAGCATCCCGCTAGCCGTCGGGCCGCGATCATCGGACTGACACACCAAACGGCCCCTAGAAGATGGCGGCGATCGCACTGAGGCCGTTTGCCTTTGGAGTCGTGGTGAAGCCTCGTGGCTACCGGGCGGCCGCGAAGCCGCGCGTCGGCGATAACGCGCGGTTGCCACCGGAGGTGACGAGGCGTCATCTTCAAGAACGGCGAGGCGTATGCTCGTCGCCTTGCCACCATATACGGCCTCGTCGGGAGTTACGCGGCCCCCCGAACCGGTTGATCTGAGCCCAGCGCCCGTCTCTCCCCCCATCCTCACGTTCTCGACCGGCGGCACGGTCGGCGAACTAAGGGCGATGACCTCCGACCGGACCCCGCTCCGAGAAGATGGCGCTACCATCGTCGCACCGCTCGGCGATTCCGCAGGCACTGGGCGCTCCGGAATGGGGATTTCCAAGACCTCGCACTCCCGATTAATCCGCCCCTATTTCGCCAAGGAAGTCGTGGACTCACGGGCCTTGTGCTCCTTCGCCGTGTACGGCCCAAGTATCGCAGCTACTGCGCACTCCGCATCTTCTAACCGGCGTACTGCATGCACAAGCGGAGCATCATACCTATGGGTTTGCAACCACCCACGTGGTACTTGGCGTATCGCAGGGATACTTACAGGGCGCGGAGGGCGTATGAAGCGAAGACACCCCCGGGTGGACGCCGTCCTTCCGATCGGGCCCTCGCCGCTCGTACTTCCAGGTACAAGGAAGCGGGGATATCCCGTACATGGTGAACTCCTCCGCAAGGTCACGCATGTTGAGCCGAGGGCGACCCGGCAAGTCTTCGCGCTGCTGCTCGTCGGCTGGCCGAGGCGTCACATTCGACAATGGTCGAATGACATCGGCTCTCCACGGCTCGAGGCCGCTCGTGCTCGTCACGGTGTAGTAGAACCACCGCCGTGTCGGCCGGTCTCCACTTTTCCCGCGTGGCCAACGCGGAAACAGTGCGGCACTCGGCCTCGGCCACGAAGTCCACGCCGCCGAAGTTCGAGTAAGCCCCCCCTTCCACTCTCCTCGGTTGGCACCGTGCGTCGTGCAGGATGGCGAACAACTCGGCGCGGGGACGGGTACCCTCCGTCCGCATCGCCCAAGTGAAGATGGCCAACCGAACGATCGCGATCGAGTCACCGCGCCGGCTCAACCCATACGCTCGTAGCACTTCGCGAACAAAGTGTGTCGCAGGGATTCGGAGCCCGGCGTTGAAGAATGCCACGAAGACGATCGCCTCTGACTCTCCCGGGTTCGGCTCCGTTTCGTCAGGCCTGGGCAGGCGAGCCCCGGCGCGCTCCTCCAGCTTCTTCTCCTGAAGAAGGGTTTGAAGGGTCTCCTCCGTGACGCGGCTCCGCCCCAGCACATGGAAGCAGCGACCTTTGGACCTTTTCACGGCATCCCAGCGCTGGTAGTTTGCTTCCTGTCGCGCGGAACCAGGCGGTACTCCGCCGGTGGTGGCGTCAGGCAGCGCTGGCTTGACGAGGCACTCTCGCTAAGGCGACGCGCAGGGTCGTCAAGGGTGGCACCCGTGTTAGCTGGGAGGTCGTCGCGCGCAGCCATCCCTCTCTCACGGCGGCGGGCACGCGCGGAGGCGAGAATAGCAGCAGCAGGTGCAAAAAGAATAGGAAGCAATGCACAAGCGATCAAGCAGCCAAGCGGAACGACTGCATGCCCACAGGGGCGGTTTATAAAGCCCCCGTCTCCCCTACAGGTAGAAGATCGAGCGACAGAATTACAGCGGTTCGGCTACCCACGATCGGCGAGGTCACACCGGCAACCGCGCAGCGCGGTAGGTGGCCGCTCGGCGCCAATGCGCCCATACACTCCGCCGCGTGGCCACTTTTCCCGGGAAGAGGCGACACCGTGGTCGTGGGAACGCCGGCATCCCACGACGCCCAATTATAGCCGACCACGTGCCCACATCCGGTGGAGGCGGCGGAGCGATCGTACCGGCTACCCTAACAAAGGCGGCGTGATTCGTGTGTCATTAAAGCGCACTCCGAACCAAGCAACCATCTCCCGCACTGGCGCCACATCGCGCAACGCATTTCCCGAGACTTCGGCGCCAAGGGCGGCCGACCAAGTCGGCCGCCATAAATATCCGAGCGCGAGGTAGGCACGCCGGACCGGCCGGTCGGCCCTTGGCCTACCCAGTGTCTTCGCCTCGGCCGCGCCGCCCGAGCGCGGAGACGGCCCTCGCACAAGCACGACCTCGGCCGTCAAAGCCTTCGACTTCCGGCGCCGGCCGAGGCGCGCCCGGCCGGGACGAAGACGCCCTCACGCAAGCATGGGCGGACGTGCGAACTATCCAAGTCATCAAGCATCACGGTAGATGGGACGAGAGGGCCAAGGACTCGGCGGCATGGCTTCGGCCGTGAAGCCCTTCACCATGAGAGGCTCTGTTGTAGGGGTGGCCCCCACCTAAGCCCAGTAGGCCTGTTAGATCCGAAATAGGACATGTGTAATGACATAAGAGCCCCCGAGGGGAATACTCATGTGTAAGGGTACAACTGTACAAGCACTCCCCATATGAATATATATATGTGGCATAGGCCACGGGGGAAGGCAGAAGCCATTCATTTACTCAACTCTCCACTACTACACACACTCTCTCTGTTTGGTCTGTAACCACGACAGTGATCTTATCAGATGTTTGTAGACATGTAGATAGATAGATAAAGCTCCCAAACCCCACCTGTCGGCCAACCAGACGCAGTATCGTACGCGCAGATAAGGGCCTATTTGGGAGAGCACCACTGAAAACGTGGATCTGGAGCAGCAGCTCCACCGTGGATCTGTGATCCCACCATGGAGTATTTGGCTTGTACAGCAGCTTCAGATCCACGAAATTGAGGTTTTGGTGGGAATGGCCACTTTTAGTGGGATGGGGTGTGTAACCAGTGGCATTGGTGGGTAATTACCACCCAACTTCACGGTGGAGCACCCCTTGAGGAACTTCATGAAATCCATGGATCTGGCCCTCAGATCCAGGATTTTGGTGGATCCAGATTTCGCGGAGCTGGAACGTTTGGGTAAAATTTCGTGAAGTAAAGCTGTTTTTCGTGAATCTGAAGCTGGTGGAGTTCTCCCAAACAGACCCTAAATAATACTTAAACACAGCCAGCCAAATCCATGACCAGGAGTAAGTAATAGGAGACGCACGAAGAGATGCCTGTAGGCTGTAGCCAAAGGCAAGAATGCACAGGGAACTTTTCAGGGAAACCACCCGCGACGACAAACTAATTCTTCTCGGCTTGTTCTTTTTTAGCTGTAGCTTATGGTTTTTAGCTATGACTTATAATTTTTGGGCTGTTTGTATGAGAGATTACAGAGTAACAGAAATTTACGTGTGGTTTTTACCGATATATATAAAGTCAGTAAAATATATACTACAATTAACTAGTAGATCTTATCTTAAAAATACTCCGTTTAAAAATTAGTTCCTATAGAAAAACTGAAAAGTAGATTTTAAAAGCCGAAAAGAATAGCGCCAGAGAAGAGGACACCGCCCGCTGCTGCTCATCGGAGCTGGAGTACACTGGTACTCCGATAAGTAAAGAAAGCTGTACACGAATTGAATAGCCGTGTTCCCGAAGCAAATCAATGCTGCTGTGATGAACGAAACAAACCACCTAGGGAAGAAGAAGAGATCGCTTCAACGCGCGTGCCATCTCTGACTCGAGGCTCTCACTCGCAGGCAACACCTGGGGCAGGTTGCCCGATCTCACTGGACCCTGCACTGCATCACTCGCTCACAAATCGCTGCGCACGGATCCCTACCATGGACACAGGCTTCAAAAAGATGGCAACTGCTACTCTTTCAGTTGATGTATTAACCGACAAAAATGGACCGCCCGGCGGCATCCCGTCGTGTCAGACCAAGAACGCGCCGTGGCCGTGGGGGGACTGGGGCGGCTCCGGCGAGTTGCAGTCCAGCGCCACGCTGCGGCTGCAGTACGATCTGGACGTGCTCGACGACGACGGCAGGCACCGCGCCTCGCCGCTGAACTGGATCACGTCGCCGCCCCGATGCAGCTGCTGCTCCCCCGCCTTCCCCTTCCGCCCGCTCTGCCCGCCGCCGTAGTAGTACCCCTCCTCGCCCTCCACGGCCCGAGCGAACCCGCCGGACAGAGGGTCCAGCCGCTCGTACAGGATCCGGAGCACCTGCTTCATTGACGGCCGCGCGCCGCCATCCCTGTGGGTGCACCAATGGATCACGTCTGCCATCACCTGCAGCTCGTCCAGGTCGAACGCGTCCGCCACCGCCGGGTCGACCAGCTCGTGGAGGCGGTAGTCGCTGCCGATCAGCTCGCGCGACCACTCGACCATGCTCTTGTCGTCCTGCACCACGGGCTTACCAGTGACGAGCTCCAGCAGCAGCACACCGTAGCTGTACACGTCGCTCTTCGGGGTCAGCAACTGAGTCACCACGAACTCAGGGTCTACGTAGCCTGCACAGAGATTTATCAAATTCAGTTCTAAAACAATATACACAGTATCGCTGAAAATGTAGATTGAACAAATATCATGACTGATCTAGCGTTTATTCACTTGTCTGAAATGTCAGGACAGAAGAACAGCAGAAAGCCTTACCAGGGGTTGCCTGGATCTTGACATTGACTGGGGTGGAACTGACAGTAGTATTAGCACCACTTGAGCAGTGTGCAATACCGCAACCAGCAAGCTATCGAAAAGCAAACCATTAGTATCTGCATGCAGAGTAGGGATTGTTCCCGTTGTAAGAAAGTTTAGCATCAGGTACCTTTGCAAGGTAATCCCTGTCCAAGAGGACATTGCTAGGCTTTATGTCTCCATGGTACAATGGAGGATCACAATAAAAATGAAGGTACTCCTGCAACCAAAACAGTTTGTAAGTTGGTAGTTGATCATCACATGTACCATAAAAGTTCAACATAACATTTGAAATATACTTTGTATTAAGACCGGGAATAGGATAGAAATTGATGTAAGCTTGGCGTACGTTGATAAAGTTTTAAGCAATATTTAATGAGCATAACACTAGTTATTCCAATTGCTGACTTCAGTAAAAAAAACCACTACAAAGTATGAACTCCTTAAGCCAATTCAGAATCCAGATAACTGACTACCCGAAACTTACCAAAGCATTTGCAACATCAATGGCAATTTGGATCCTATTTTTCCATGGTAGCAGTAGTTTACCTGACGCTGCAAAGAGAAGAATGCTTTTCTGCACATAATTCAACAAATAATGTAGTATAAGACGAAGAATGAGAATGAAACATGAGATATTACAATGAAGGTGATCCTTAAGGCTTCCATTTTCCATGTATTCATACACCTGGAACCTGGACGATGCGAAATAGTAAAGAACCATAAATTGGTAGATATCTGAACTTATGTATAACAGACTTTACCTCTCAAATCTTGTTAAACAAAAGCCCTTAAGTCCAACAAGATGGCGATGATGCAGCCGCCCAAGAAGTTCCATTTCTTTGCAAAATTCCAACTGACCTTGTTTCGGCGAGCCCTCTATGCGCCTAATAGCAACCACAGAACCATCACTCAGTTGCCCTTTGAATATTGTACCATTTTCGCCGCTTCCTGACGCCGTGCTAAAGTTTCTTGTTGCCTTTTTCATTTCTTTATAACTAAATCTGCCAAAAATGGTGGAAGTACCTGCAAAACAATCCTGTTAAGCAGATAAATTGAAATGGTCTTAGAGCTGATTCTGATTGTAAAGTAATTTGAGGAGTCCAGCCTCAAACATCAGTCCATCAAGTTCAAATTAAGTTAACCATACAACTTACTAAAACAAATTGTAGGAAATAGTGCATAGTGGTAAGAACCAATATGATCTACAGCAAGAAAAATTCCAGTGTCCAGAGTATATAACGCCATTTGTCATTTTCTCGATTGCTTCAGGATAATGTCTACAAAATGGCATTTCATGTATAACTAAGTGGGGACATATTTCATATTTGTGCTTACACGGTAGACATTTTTGAATTGAACAACATGAAAGTGGCTAAATGTAATGAATTATTGATTGGAGCAAGGGCCATACGTTTTCCCTGCCATATTTGTGAGATTACAACTTTCATTCTGACTACTCTCCCTTGTCACATGCAAACCCGACAGCCATAAATCAGTTTCACTGTTATCTAAAATCTTGCATATCCACAAAAGAAAAGGCATAAAAAGCCACTATACTACATAAATATAAAGTCATAAGCTTGCCCGCATGATAACAGATCTGGTATGCAATCTAACCTCATGAACTTATAGAAGTCAGTTTGGCCATCTAAATGAACAAATATTCATGAATGAATGACAGCACCACAACCACAACTCATGAAATGCTTTACCTTCTTGTCCCTTTGTGACACAGGAACTCCAGGCATCCAGAGCGTTAGTTCCTTCAATCTTTTCTAGTTTTTTAGTCTTTCTACGAATATGTAAAATCAATACTATCATTAGTATAACTGCTAATCCTGTAACCAAAGCCCCAATTGCTGGGAATAGTACAAGCTTGTAACTACGATGATGCTTGGATGGCACTCCAGTAACATGCTCCCCAGGAATTTGCATTGCAAGTGGACTGGGAGAAATGTTGGGTGCAAGAAGTCCAGCTGGGGATGGCGTAGAGATGTTCACTGCATCATAGACTCATCAGTTATTACAACATTGAGAAGAAGTCCAAAACTTGGAGAAAGTCAAAGTTATGAATTACTGAACAATAACAAGCAAATCTCACACCAAGTAGACCTACTCACCTACCCCATCCCAGCACAACAAACATATTACGAAGTACAAAATAAATACAGACTTGAATAACAAAAGTAGCTATAGATATGCTTGCTCCTTATAAATGCATATTGTGCCATGTCCTGATTAATATACCTATTATTACATACATTAGGATATGTGCAAATGTGCACACCCAGCAAAAGTGCTATATGGCTGAAGCTTTTGAAAGAACATTGGTGGAGATCATGTGGGGTTTATGCAATACGCCAACCTTAATGCAATGGAATAAAAGCATGCCCTGCCGCTATAGGTTGTCAAATGGTGTATAATAGCTTAGATAAAATTTACTCCTTAGAATTAAAAGCAATGTCCAACGAATGCCGGAGTTGGAGGTCATGTGGGATTCACGCAATGCTATGCACTAGCATTAACACAATATAATAACAATGTGTTCTGCCTCCATAAGTTGTCAAATATCTTATATGTTAGCATGGATAAACTTGCTCAACAGAATCAAAAGCAAAGTCCTCAATTTTTTAAACAAAAAAGTTCTCATGGGCAAGGTCATTGAATAGAAAAAAAATTGTGCCTACTAAATTTGTTAACAGCACTGGCCATTCTATGGAAGCTGAGAGAAAATTCAAACCTTGAAGAGCACTAAGTCCCTGAACGCTAAAAAAGCAACCCGCGGTATCAACAGTAGATATATTCCCTTGACTCACAAATGCAACAAAGGCAGCATCACGGCAGGTATTCAATGTGACATTATCTTGTTCTCCCACAAGATGGCGGAGGTATGACAGACCAGAATTTAAGCACCTCTTGCAACTGACATTGTCCGAAAGTGGAGTTGCACAGCTTCTAGTGACATCACCGAAATTCGGTGATTGCAACATTTGGAGGATGGTGGTCATCCCAACACACTGATAAGACACTTGAATCTTGATCCCAAGGCCACAAAACGAAGCTGCAGTAGGAAGTATCCCTTTCGACACTAATGTATCCGAGAAATTGCCAATGCAGACATCGGAAAGTTCAGCTGGAACTCCAAGAGTGCCGGTTGTGTTTGCATACATGGCAGATGAGACTGCAAGAACAGCATTGATATAACGGCAACACTTTGAGTGCCCATTTTGATCCGAGCATACGGAAGCTATCAGTTCATAGTTTGGCCAACTCAAATCCAATGGACAATCTGCGTGACGAAAGAACAAATATGAGCAACGATGCAGATATACAGATACAGGAAGGCTGGCGTGTAATCAAAAGCTTCTGGAGACCAACCTCATCACTCTGTATCTTTACTGAATTTGGGAAGCGGATGTTACACAACAAGAGCAAAACGTGTAATGTAGTACAGCTAACCAACGTTTACTGTTCATGCCATGAATTGCGATCATATATTGCAGAATTGAAGTTAATACCATGAGGAACAGATCACGCCACCAGTACTAGCTGACTACATGCCCAACGGAATTTCTTGCCATCAATTCCAAATCCCCATCTTCTGCCATTTCATCAGATAGCTGCTACGAGCAGAATGTGGCGTACTTCCATACTAGGATACGACAAGTTAACCGATCCTACTATTTAGTACTCTATTACCCTCGAGCACAAGTCAAAAACAACCCATGTGACTATGTGAGGAACATCAGGTAAAACTAAAAGATCAAGTCAAACTAATTAGTGATGCAGTAACGCCAAATGCAAGGACCGAGACCTTCGGGGACAGCCAAATCCAATGGCCATCGAAAGTGTAAGCCATTGGGCCATCGCTCGCTCGCTCGGTCGTACAGCAACACCATTTAGGTAAGCGAATTGAATGGCGTGACGACTCCAGCGTGCTGTGAGCCCTACCCCCCCCCCACCCCCGTCACCCCCCCCCCCCCCCCCGGGTGGCGCTGCCGCTGCAGGAGTCAGATGACACATGCGCCCCGTGCCACTTGTGCTTAGGGATTGTTCCCCAGCGAGGTGACCCCGTCTCAAACTCAAAAGCCCCAAAAATATCTGATCGCCAACCTGAATTCGCCTCCTAAAAATTGCAGTTCTATAATACCGTACTAATCTGAGCCGAATAATTAACACCAAAGAAAAAAAATCTCAAAAACGTTAGGAACTCAACGAATCACCACCCCAAAAGGAGAGAAATCGAAAGCACTAGTTGAGCCATGTGCGCTTCCACTCGCCACCGTCGCCGTCGCCGACCAACCCCATCCCAGTCCAAATGCCGCGATCGCCACTCGAGCGGAATGCGCTTCCACCGACTAAACAGAGACGGAAACCGGGAGACGGCGAAGGGAAAAAGGGAACGCCGCCACTAAGTGAGCTTGGATGGGTGGTCGGTTGTTACCTGCCGCGATCGCCGCGGGCGGGAGAGGGGCCAGAAGCGCGGCTGCCAGCGCCGCGCACGCGCAGAGGAGCGGCGGCGCGGGGCGCCGCATCGGGAGCCGCGCGGCCGGCGCGCAGACGCCGTATCGGCGGCAGCGGCGGGAGGAGGAGCGGCGCGTGGAGTGTGGTGGAAGGGAGTGACTCGTCGGGGAGGAAGGAAGGAATGGGATGCTAGGCTGTCGCTGCCCCGACGCCAACCCAATATGCTCTTTGCCTGCTACCACCGAGCGAAGCCGGCCGCGGCGCTGCCGCTTTTCCCGCTTTGCTTTGCGGGTCGCGGCGCGGCGCTTTCTCTCTTTTTTACCCGTGTGTTTGGGTTGGGCTCACGTGGGGTAGGGTGAAAACGATTACATACCGACCTGTCATATTTTTTAAATACAAATATAAATATCTTAGATACGAATATAAATATAAATAATATCAAGTACAGATATAGAGTGAATACAAATTGAAACGAATACGGTTATGAATATTTATGGAATTTTGAAAAATCCTTAATTGTACATTCAAAATCAATAAAAACATATAAATAGTTTTTGAGCCATTTTCATAATATTTTCAGCAATTTACATAAGATTTATATAATTTTCTAAGCCCATAAAATAATTCTCTTGATTATTTCTCATGTAGAAAATTATTACTAGAATAAATTAAATATATAAAGGTATTTTTGTAGGTTAGTACAACTTACTGGGCATTTTCCGCAAAATTTCAAAAAGGTAGAAGCCCTTTGTGTAGTTTTTTGGAATTTTAAGGCCTCTTTTTGCAATTTTTGCAACTGGTAAGGACCTATTTGTAATTTTCAAAACATTTAGAACTCTTTTGTATGATCTTCAGTCTCACAAATTCCAAGGGCTTTCTGTAAAATTCGCATCAAAAGGACCTAAATTCAACAAATTAAGGGATTCTTTGAAATCTCCAAATATATAAGGGTTTATCTGAAAAACCGGTTAGCCAAATATTGTCTATGGCCAGCTAGCGGAAAACCGTATCCGTCAGATATCGTCATACCATATTTGTATTTGTTTCCAATAAAAACTATCTGTTTCTGAGCCGGCGCTAGCCAAATCCAAAAAAGTCCGAATCGGTCGGCAGGTATTCGATTTGTTTTTATCCCTATACATAAGAGGGTCTCACTCGAAACAAACCACCACCCACCACTACCGCACTCGTCTCGCCCAAATCATCTTCCCTATTTGTTGCGACTCCACTTTATTTCCGTCAACTCCATCACCGATATCGCCGATTAGCCATCTCTATCGCTCCTCGACGGCCATAATTGGTCGGATTTGGTTGGGCCCATGCAGATCTAACTAGATCTGGTGGCCGCTGTCCAGTCGCGCTTGTCGGTGTTGTCCTCCATCTCCGCCACTGCCTCTCCTCCCTTGGCCCGCTGGTGCTGCTCCTGCCCATCCGCGCAGCCCTCCTTCTTAGGCCTGCCCTCCATCACCCATCAATTTTTTCGTTTCCCTTTTCCTTTCATTTTCTTTCATGTTCATTTAATCCTTTTAAATTGTTATCATTTTTCTATGTTTATTTCTAAATATGTTTATTACTAAATCATCTCAGCCCACGCCTGATTTGAATACCTCTAGTTTCAGTCTTAGCTTCTTTCGCCGCTACAACATCATTTCAGTCGAAAGACAAAATCTATTAGTCGCAGTCGAATTGAACATGGCATCAGCTAGAGCTTTTGGTTTTTGTCTAAAATAGAATAGTAACAGACGGAAGAAGTATCTTTTGGAATAAAAATTTAAAAAACGACTTTTGAAAACCGCGGGCGCAAAGGAGACGTGAGATGCTGGCCGACGATTTTTGTAAGCTGATTGGAGAACCCACTTTCAAAATCAACTTAGAAAAAATCGTTTTTAGAAGTTCTGACCTCTCTCGAGTAAAATCCCAAAGTCGAAACCGATCATAACGGGCCATAAGTGTTACAAACAAGTTACGCCAGTTACATATGCCCAATGTGCAGATGTCTTTCCCAAAAGACACTTTTTCATGCCACCTTTTACCATGTATATAAAGTAATGTACAGATTCAGAATGAAGTTAATGAAAGCAATCTTTCTCTCAAACACTTGTCTCAAACTTCTCTTGCAATACGTTATCAGCACATACAAAATACACAAGTGCAAACAGGGAAGATACAAAGGTAATGGCACTATGTACTTGGCCTCGATGACGTTGTTCCCATCCCAGTGCGCGAACTCGCCGAGGTACCGCGTCATCAGGTTCTGGATGCGCGCATTCATGGCCGACCGGAGGTTGTCCGCCGGCAGGCCCTTCACCCACCCGGGCGTCGCGTCCTGGTTCTCCTAGAAGATGTTGTGCCCGCGCACCATCACGAGTGCGACGCGCGGCGTCAAAGACTGTGGACCGACGAGCCCCGGCCGGCCGGCAAAGCGACGGCCGCGGCAAGACGGCGGCCAAGACGGCGCGCAGCGTCCTCCTCATGGCGCGTCCCACCGCGGGCGTGGCACACGGCGCGGCGCCGCTGACGCGGCCGCGGCCGCGGCGCAACCCGGCCGGCGGCGGCAGCGCGCGCGGCGCCGCAGATGGCGGCGTGGCGCAGATGGCCCACACCGGATCGGCGCGGTGGAGAGGCGGCCGGGCCACGGCAGCCGGCAAGGAGTGGTGGCTTGACCCGCCGGGCCGAGGCGCGGCGCCAAGGCGCGCCGCCGGCGACGGTGGCGGTCGGCGCCGACGAGGCGGCCGGCGGCGGCGTCCGCGGCATGGCGCGGCGGCCAGAGTGGCGCCGTGGCGATGGGCGCGCGACTGCGGCGGCATGCTCGGCGGCGGCGGCGCGCGTGCCGATGGCGAGGAGGCGGCCGAGGCCGGCGGAGGAGGCGCCCGTGGCAGTGGTGGCCAGCGGCGACGCCTAAGGCCGGTGTCGGCATCTCCCCATGGAGGCGCCCTATGCGGCGGCTGGGCTAGGGTTTGGGGGGAAACCCTAATTTCCCCCTCCCTCATTTATATATGGCAGCCCAAAATGGGCTTGTTAGCCCAATAGATCCCACCTCCCCCCATGGGCCTAAAGGCCGAATGGGCTTTAACCTAGGTTTTCGGAAATTTGCAATTTCCCCCCTCTAGTTCATGGCACATGCAGAATTATTATTTTTAAATAACTTTGTATTATAGTTTTTGCAGTATAGTACTTATGCTTATTTATAATTGTACCCGTCAAAATGTACTGTTATAAATTAGCATTTCAGTCCCTACAGGATCTGAAAATTATGTAAATATTTAAATAAATGTGCAATCACATTTATATAATTTTTACATATGTAGAATTATTTCTTTATTGCAATTTACTTACAATATAAATTGCGACCATATTTAAATTTGCTATCGCTAGCAAATTTAAAATTCCCATTTAGTGAGTACTATTGTACTTAATAAATTGGAATTTTTGCAAAATATTATACCTCAAATAAATATCATAATTACAATTTATGGCACTTTGCTACTTTTATTTGTACGCTATGCCATACAATAAATTGGTGTTCACTACCAATATTGTGATTACACGGTATTATAAATATAACCACATGTTATATTTAATTTGGGTGTATATTCATTCGGATTACAATACTCATATTGTTTTCCACATATTTTGCATTTTATTACAACATTGCCATACACATTAATTTACCTCATGTAAATTAATTAATTATGGTGTACTTTTCATGTAGGTTTTAAATGGCTACCAAAGATTTTGAGCCTCTCGCTCTCGATGGTACCAATTACCCTACATGGGCTATGGACCTCAAAATCAACCTAACCACACGTGGGTTGCAACGGGTGATATTTGATCCTCCAGCTGATCAAATTCCTCCGGATATTGTGAAATATTCCGTTTTGAATATCATACGGAATCACATACATCCGGATTTGAAGGCTGAATATTTGTATGAGGAGAATCCACTCACATTATGGTTAGCCCTCAAAAATAGATATGAACAGCAGAAAGTTGTTATATTACCTGAGGCTAATCATGAATGGGCACATCTTAGACTCCACGATTTCAAATCTGTTGGAGATTATAACCATGTCCTTCATACTATTTGCTCCAAATTGCGATTTTGTGACAAGGAACCAACAGATGCGGACAAAATAGAGAAGACTCTCTCAACTATGCTCCCATCTGACAGGGTCCTACAGCAGCAATGGCGTGCTACAAATTACCAAACTTATTTTGATCTTATGCATATCATGCTTCAGGCAGAAAAGCATGCTGAACTTCTTTTAAAGAATAATCAGCAACGTCCCATTGGGGCTGCTCCACTTCCTGAAGTTCATGCTACTCAAAATAACAATAAGTTCCGTGGTTCAAAAGACCACTCAAAGAACTTTAAAGGTAAACACAAGCGCAACATGAAGTAAAAACCAAGTGGATTCAAGAAAGGTAAAGGCAATTTTGGTAAGAGAGTTGACAAAACTGAAATTTATCAAAAATGTGGTTGCTACAACCATCCTACCAAGAAATACCGCACCCCGAAGCATCTTGTGAATATCTACCTCCAGTCTTTGGCTCACGGCAAGAATGCTCAAGAGAAGAGATTTGAAGCACACTTCAATCTCACATCCAACAATGATGAAACCGGATGTTCTCAACAGTTCCTTTAAGAACTCAAAAACACATGTGCTTCTACAAAGAAGGATGATCTCATGTGCACCGAGGACACCCTTAAAGAATTTCATTCTCAAGACATGTTTGGATATCTCAATTAGACTCCTTGTTCCATAGATAATAGGTACTATAGTGTTGTAATATATATAATGTTGTCATCTATATTGTAAGCTTGTATGCCACAATCATATATCGAACATATTCGGTATTGTCAATAAAGTTTGTATGTATTCTATATATACTATAAGAATTTCATTAAATTCTTCTTTTGTTTATATAGATTTTTGGAGTCCATCCAATGGAGGAGGAATTATGCCTTGTGGATAGTGGCACCACAAACTCTATACATAGGGACACAAAATATTTCCTAACTCTTACTAGGAGGAAACGAAATGTTTTAACCATCGCTGGACGCGATGCTACGATAGTAGGCTCTGGTCGCGCCTCTATCACTCTCCCTATGGGTACACAATTGGAAATTGAGGATCCACTCTTGTATCCCGATTCAACACGTACCCTACTTAGTTATAGAGATATCCATCAGAATGGTTTCCATGTTGAAACCCGAAATGACAACAAAGAGGAATATCTCCTCTTAACCAAACACAACGGATATGGCAAACAAGTACTAGAAAAAATTCCATCTTTAAACTCCGGATTGTACTATACATACATCAAACCCGTTCAACATATTGCGTACAAACTAATTTTCCAAAACACTAACACATTCCAAACATGGCATGATCGCCTTGGCCACCCAGGCATTGGAATGATGAGGAAAATTATTAGCAATTCAATTGGTCATACATACCACAAAACAAAATTTCCGGAATCCTCAGATTTTTTGTGCACTTCATGTGCCACCGGAAAATTGATTTTAAGACCCTCTTATCTTAAAATCAGAGCTGAACCACTAAATTTCTTGAACGCATTCAAGGAGATATATATGGTCCTATACAACCATTGTGTGGACCGTTCAGATATTTCATGGTTCTCATTGACGCATCTACTAGATGGTCACATGTGTGTCTTTTATCCACACGAAACCATGCATTTGCTAAGTTAATTGGTCAAATTATCCAATTACGAGCACATTATCCTGAATATCGAATTCATTCAATTCGAATGGACAATGCTGCTGAATTTTCATCCCATGCATTCAATGACTATTGTATGGCTCTTGGGATACAAGTTCAACACTCTGTTCCATATGTCCATACACAAAATGGTTTAGCAGAATCTCTTATCAAGAGAATCAAGCTCATTGCAAGACCATTACTACAGAATTGCAACTTACCAACGTCATGTTGGGGTCATGCAGTTTTACATGCTGCTGACTTAATCCAATTGCGTCCAACTGCTTATCATAGCACTTCCCCGCTACGATTAGTATGTGGAAATCCACCAGATATTTCCCATCTGCGAAAGTTCAGTTGCGCTACATACGTACCGATCTCACCACCGCAGCGTACCTCAATGGGATCGCACAGGAAACTTGGGATCTATATTGGGTATAAATCTCCGTCAATCATAAAATACCTCGAGCCCCTCACGGGGACACATTTCTGACCCGAGACGCGATTGCATATTCAATGAGGAACATTTCCCGGCATTAGGGGGAGACAATAAGTACCAAACTGAATGCCAGAAAATTAATTGGAATGTACAAGGCATTCCTGCCTCAGACCCACGTACCAGAGAAACTGAACTTTAAGTTCAGAAAATCATTCATTTGCAAAACATTGCAAATAATCTGCCAGATGCATTTACTGATTATAAGGATGTCACAAAATCCTATAATCTTGCCAGAAACGTACCTGAAAGAGTGGAGGTAACGCAAAATACCTCTCAACTCCCAATTCAAAATAAGAGGGGAGAAGTACGGTACAAATGGCGGATACAGCTTCTAACAAGCGACAAAGGAAACAAAAGAATGTAAATGCAAATCAACCTCAAGTTGATAGACACTAAAGGATCCTTGAACCCAGATCAACAGTGCACTCAAATACTGATCCTGGGACATCGCAATACCCCGACTCAAATGTTTTGGGAAATAACATTGAGTCATCAGGGGGTCCAAGAAATTTCCACTAATTATACTGATTCTGGAGAATCATACGATCGTAAGACTACAATTGTCGACATTTATTTCTCCACAACAATTGCAAATAACCTTCAAAATGATCTAGATCCCAAGACCATGGCAGAGTGCAAACAGCGCAATTCAAGCGGAGTTAGCCTCGCTCAAGAAAAGAAATGTATTCACCAATGTGATACATACACCTCCCAAAGTATTCCCTGTCGGTTTCAAATGGGTTTTCGTCCGCAAACGGAATGAAAACAATGAGGTGTTGAGATACAAAGCAAGGCTTGTAGTACAAGGGTTCACGCAGAGACCCGGCATTGATTTCAATGAAACTTATTCTCCAGTAATGAGTGGAATAACATTCCGATACTTAATCTCATTGTCAGTGAAAAATCATCTATCTTTTCAGTTGATGGATGTAGTGACTGCATATCTTTATGGGTCACTTGATTCGGACATATACATGAAAGTTCCCGATGGAATTTCAATTTCAAATCCGAACGCAAATCGCAATATGTATTGTGTAAAATTGAAAAAGTCTTTATACGGCTTAAAACAATCGGGTAGAATGTGGTACAACCGACTAAGTGAGTTCCTAACCAAAAAGGGATACTCCAACAATGATGATTGCCCATGCGTATTCATCAAAAGATCCTCAACAGGATTTTGTATTATATCTGTGTATGTTGATGATCTAAATATCATTGGTAACACATAAGATATAGATGAAGCACATAATCATCTTATGACGGAATTTGAAATGAAGGATTTGGGTAAAACCAAATTTTGCTTAGGTATACAACTTGAGCACCTTCATTCTGGCATCCTAGTGCATCAATTAGCCTATGTCCAGAAAATATTGAAGAAATTCAAATGGACAAAGCATATCCATCGAAAACCCCCATGGTTGTTCGATCTCTCGACAGGGACAAAGATCCATTTACACCCCGAGATGACAATGAAGAGTTGTTGGGACCCGAGGTTCCATATCTCAGTGCCATCGGAGCGCTTATGTACCTTACAAACTGCACCCGACCGGATATTGCATTTGCGGTAAATCTACTTGCTAGACATAGCGCTGCTCCAACCAAAAGACATTGGGTAGGAGTGAAGAATATCCTTAGATATCTTCAAGGCACTAAAGATCTCGGTATATTCTTCCAGAAGAATAAAAATATGGATTTAATAGGATATACAGATGCTGGCTATTTATCAGATCCCCATAATGCCAGATCTCAAACAGGCTTTGTATTTTTACACAGTGGAACAACCATCTCTTGGAAGTCTTCGAAACAGACTCTAGTGGCTACATCCACTAATCATTCTGAAATAATTGCATTATATGAAGCATCACGTGAATGTGTATGGCTTCGCAGAATGATTAACCACATACAACAATCATGTGGTATATGTGCTATTGCATCACCTACCATTATCTACGAAGATAATACTGCTTGCGTTGTTCAAATGCAAACGGGTTACATAAAGAGCAATATCACAAAACATATTGCACCTAAACTATTTTACCCACATGAATTGCAAGAGAGTGGGGAAATAAATATTCTGCAAACTAAGTCTTGTGATAATCTTGCAGACTTATTCACAAAGTCATTACCAACTTCCACATTCCAAAAATGTGTTCATGGAATTGGTATGCGAAGACTATGTGATTTGCAGATGTCAGGGGGAGAAATCTCCTAAGACTTAACCCGTTCAATACAAATATTGTACTCTTTTCCCTTTATGAGTTTTTCCTCTAAGGTTTCTCATTAAGGTTTTTAATGAGGCAATATGACAACGTAATCATAAATATATCTCTATTTTCCCACAAGGGTTTTTAAAGAGATATAATCAAATATATGTCATATCATTTTCTCCTTAAATTTTCCCACCGGGTTTTAAAGGAGTTTTTCATGGCATATCTACTCTATCGGTTCTCCTCATATTTTTCTCTATAGGGTTTTGGAGGAGTTTTTATCAAGATGATGAATCAAGGTGATCATATGAAGACACATTGGTCAAGGGGAGTGTTACAAACAAGTTACGCCAGTTACATATGCCCAATGTGCAGATGTCTTTCCCAAAAGACACTTTTTCATACCACCTTTTACCATGTATATAAAGTAATATATAGATTCAGAATAAAATTAATGAAAATAATCTTTCTCTCAAACACTTGGCTCAAACTTCTCTTGCAATAATAAGTCACGGGTGCGGACTATTGAGGAGTCCGTAAGGCTCTACGGGTGGGTTGTACATGCCGTGGACCAGCCGAGCAAGTGGCAGCAACGCGGCGCCGTATCCGAGAAAGTCGCACTGTAGTGTACATGGCTGACTGGTGAGGCCAGACGCTCGCCGTTAGGGCCTACGAGCCACGGACAGGTGGACCTCTCTCCGCCTGTGCGAACGGGAAATGCACCCTGTGCCTACTGGCACGGTGTCTTCGCTAATTTGGACCGTTGTTGGACCAAGAATAGATTTATTGGACTCATCCTAGTGGGTTCTTTTTTGAGATACGGTTTATAGTTGTAGCTTATAATACTTCAGTTATAATATAAATATTTATATAAATAAATTAAATATTAATAAGTTATTTTAAAAAAAATTATCTCGATAAATCACATCCAAATAATTAAGAAGAAATCGTTTTATTTGTTTGTTTGTGAGAAATTATAAATTATAAACTTAAAAGAACTCAGCGTTTTGATCCGGTCTGTTGGTTGTTTGATCCAAAGGCTTGGATCGAGAAAACGACGTGTTAATGTAGCTATCAGCCGTTGTAGTTGCAATGGCATTGCCATAGAATACAAATCCGTGTAGAACCAGCCAGGGGTTGGTTTTGACTCTGCGTCGGTATTCTATACGTGCTGAGTGCTTCGCTGGTGCTTTGTTAGTATAGTTAGGTCTGTTATTTTGAGTTGTATGCTGATATCTTTTAACTATATTTTTGAAGACGGTAGCGAATAACAAAGACGTTGAACTTGAAAAGGCCATTTGAAGAATCAAGCCGTCCCGTTTGATCGACGGACATACGTTGATTGAGCGGATGTTGAAGCGTACAGAGATCCTCTTGGATGCCCTGTGATGGATCGTATATGACAGGCAGGAGTATACGAACAGCAGCACATCAGCAGGGGGTGGCAAGGGCCGTGCCAAATCGGTGGGTCTTTGCTGCCGTTTCCAACAGCATGCTGTGCATTACCCGGCCATTAACGGCAGAAGTCTGAACTGATCAATCGGCATAAACACAACCAAACTTTAATCGCTCAGAACATTGTCTGGAAACTTATTAGTAGACAGCAGTAGCATCCTAACGCACTGTTTAAAAGTGCTGGCTTTTGGTTTTTACTGATAGCTTCTTCAATATATTCAATTAAAAAAAAAATAAAAATAAAAAACCAATATATCTCAACAGATGATAAAGGAAAAAAAGAAAAAACCGTGTTAAAAAACTAACATGTTCTAAATGACTTCTACCTTCTAAAAACCAGAAGCCAAAGCAGTTTGAAACGGGTCCTAAACTGAAGCCATGCAGATGCAGTACTGCAGATGTATATGTCAACAGCGCTAACAGCGCTGGTATTTGACGACTTGGCTTGTGCAAGCAACACAAACAGACAGCCTAAGCTCATTGTCACGACGCCATTGTTGGTTTCTTGCACCTGGGAAGTTTCTCCGGGGGAACACAGCAATGCAGCTGCGCTAGGCATATGCCGAAAAGGAGCCTTAAAGGTTGTGTCGCGCAAGCGAAGGCTTCTGTCTGTTTCCGCTCTGAATCTCGAGAGCGCAAGCTTTCTCTAGCCACCCGCCACAAGCTCCTGTCCAAATCTGCTTACGTTTGCTCCCATCCTATGTGCCAATTGCCCATTGCCCTGATTAACAACACATCCTTGTTCAACCGTCTGCATCCATTACATTATCTTCACTTGACCGTGGATAATACCACACGTCTGACTGCTAAAGTGCTAATACTATTTATCTATCTAAATGAGGAGTACTTAAACCGCAGAGCAGTCAATGTGTATGGTTTGGACGAAATAATGGGGCAAATTGTACACCAACCACCTCATGGCTGTGCATGTGCTTCTTTAGTTCTCTGTTTAAGAGAAGACTGTGCATGTATGTACTTGGTCAGTAGAATGATAATTATTTTGTGAACTCACAACTAACTTTGGAATGGTACACAAACTATGATGACATGACGGTGGTTGCCACCCTGCGAGGAATGTATGTAGTTAACTACTTTTTTTGTTTTTGAGAGGAGTCTGTAGTTAACTACTTGAAAGTGGATTACATGCCCAAGTGGACATATAATCCGCTTGGGCAGCCTGACACGGACATGGTCACACGAATGGTTGAAGTAAAGTATACAGATGCTGCAAAACTTTCGGTGCGGCTGTGTTTTTAGTCCTTGTATAGGGTTTAGCGTGACATTTGACTGGTCCATAATAATTCTATAGAACATGAACCGCGACGAATATCCAACATATGTATTTGTTCTGTGGGACCAATATGGTAACAGAGGGGTAAATGGTGCTTTTAAAAAAAATTTCCTAAATATTCATCAATCCTTTATTTCAGTAGCTATTAAGCAATAAAAATTGGAATTGAAAACTAAGACCAAAACAATCAATTCAAAAATATGAGAGCCGAAAAATCGAAGCCCCACGGTCTGACCGGCTACCAGGCAACGGTCTGACTAGCGCCAGGGCAATCTGACCGCTGGCTCCGAGCCAGTTTCACAGGCCTCCTAGTGGTCTGACCGATGGGGTGGCGGTATAACCGCTCCCTGCTCGCGAACAGAAAAAATAGCTTGAAATCCAAATCACTTTTAGCATAACTCCAAAAATTTAAGGCCAAAAGATATGAGATTTTGCACACACTTTTTTAGAGGTCTTAGAAACCTATTCTATTCAAGAATCATATGAATCCATATCAAATTTCAGACCTTTTTCAAGAACAAGTAAGGTTACATCAAAAGTAAGCAAAAACTGAAAATGAGGAATATGACTTACATGTGGATGGAGAATGTCAAAGATAGCTCTAGATGTATTCCTATATGTCGCAACAAGTAAGAACTATCAAAAATTTAAGGCAAAAAATCGTATATTAAGAAATCCCACGTTGAGGTCAAATTCAAGCAAAACCAGACAATTTCAAGAACTTGCAAAACCTAATACTTAGATGGATGGAGATCGACCTTCATGAATCATATCCATCACACACATGCCCTTGGCATACAACAAAATCAAGAAGAGAAGAGAATTGATCAAAATCAACAAGAACAAGACCAAATCAACAAAATCAAGGAGACTCCACGAGGAAGAACAAAGTTGAACTATTGCTACTAAAGGATAAATATTTTACAGCCACTCCACCAGGAGGATAAGAGAGCATACCACACCACTCACTTCTCAGATCCTAACCCTAGAACACTTGGCTAGAATGATAAATTGTTGGATGGTTAAATAGCAAGTCTTTATCCCAACCCATTAAATAGATGTTGCAACCAGTACACATCTAAGCCTAATAGATACTATCTAATAGCACACATGGGGGAACTCGTTAACCCCACACAATATGAGTTTTACTCGCACACTTAACTTATGCATGCTTTTCGAAGCACATGAGTTCGAATCCGCTAATTCTTCATACTTTGATCCACTTGATCATCATAGATTCTCATTGATCTAAGCCGCTTTCCCAAGCACTGCGGTTTTGATCCAAGATAGTTTTTGGTATTTTGACCAACTAACCAAAATGCTCTTTCTTGACCCGGTCTTCATCTTACCCTTGCAAGCAATCGTTATTCTTGTTTTGTGTAGGTGAACCACTAGCTTGCCACATGTTGATAAGTCTCTTCCGTTCTGGTTCCACTGGACCATGCCTCTCTTAGACCAACCAAGCCACATAATGTAACATGTCGCTTGAACATTCCCTTCAATATTTCTCATTTTCCTTATTCCATGCTTAAGCTCAGCCATCTCACCGGCATTCTTGATCGTTCTAGGCATCAACTCTTCCATGAACGTATCCCTGATCTTCGCCGTTAATCATGGTTGACTCTAAGCCTTCATGCACATCCAAAAACCAAAAACTCATTTCCGAGCACAAATTCTTCATACTTTTGACTCACATGAGTGAAAACATACTTCATGCAATATATATCCACTAAACTAGGTCAAACCAAAGCACATCACGACCAACATTCCCAAAAACCAAATTTTTAGCCAAAGCAACACAACTGGCCGGTTGAACCAGCTGCTAGCCTAACCGCATGCCTGGCTAGTCAAATCGGTGCTGCCCAATGGTCTACTTGCCACGCCGAGCGGTCTGACCGGTTTTGCTAACAGAGCACGTTGAAAAATTGCAAACTTTGCAAAATCTAAATCACATCTTCTCCAATTTAGCAATGATTCAACACAACAACAAAAAAATGGACCTTTTCACGTAGTCCTTTGTATTGAGACTATCTTTTAAGTCTTTTATTTCTTTAATCTCTTTAAGTTCGTTTGTGCAAGCTGTGCAAAATATTCATCGTATCTTATTTTGTGCACCTGATACATCCCTTGGGCTAGTACATTATTATTTGTCGTGTGTTAACAAATATATAGCGATTACCCATAGGTAACCCATCATCCTAAGACAATTCGTTGGAAGCACTAGTTTGAAAACGCAAAATACAACAAACTAATATCAAACGGAGCCTTAACTAACCACGTCATATGTAAATTTCAAGTAGCACATGCACCACGATTCAACAAAGAATGATCTATTTGCACGATTAAGTCAGAAGCCTTGAAACAACCCAAAAAAATTAAATGAACCTGAATTTCTTTAAAACTTGATATCATTTAAATCCTTGCTCAATTCAACACCTTTTCTCACCCAATAGTGCATCTCCCTCTCTTGGACATTGCCCTCACTGGTCACTTGCGCGAAATCCTAGCTGTCGGGTACTGTTCACCATGTGAAAATATCGCTGTCACTCTATTTTTGCCCGCCACTCGGTTTTATCTTGTTCGCCATCGTCACAACCTGCCATCACTGCCATGCCTCTACAAAATGGTCAAGAGCCTGTACCACCTCGTCCCTCTCGCCTCTGACACCCTCTTAAATGCTCCCGGCCGCGTGTCATAGTAACCGCCGTCATTCCTGCTTTTCTCACCATCTCCTCTGCTCTCTCCTATCTCACGGCCTACAATCCCACGCCGCAAATTCGAGCACTCTGGAGCCCACCTCTACTAGCAACAGCCACCATACACCCCCTCATTCGTGCCGTGACCCTTACATGGACTAGCACCGTAGACACCTCACATCTCACCGCGCTCACCGACCTCCCTATTTTCTTTGCTCTCACTCTCTCATAGCTGACCTGACATTCCCCTTAGCTTTTTACCGCTGCAATATCGTACTCGAGGAAGCGCCAAATATCTGCACCGCCAGCCACACTGCGCCCTCCTTGCGCCTTCCTAACCCCTGGCATGCGCCACCACCGCCATGACCCATGTCTTATGCCAAACCTCCTTCCTCATGCTATTTAAACCCCTGAACCCCTCCATTCGAAAGCACCGGTACCCGAGGCGAGCCACCTGCCCTTAATTGCTTCGATGACTAAAGCTCCGTCAGCGATTATCGAAAAACCCGAAGTAAGCTCAAATTTCCATTTCTTCTATTCACTTCATCCTTTTTCAATTGCTTTGGTCTATAGCTTCTTCATGCCCGTAGAAACCTTGCTGAAGCTTTGCCCTAACCTCCGAGCCCCCTCCTGCTGTGCCGGCACCTTTGTCCGCCGCTTGGCCAAAGGAGGTCACCATGGACAGCTTAGTTCAGCCATCTCCGACCCAAACCATCACACCCCTAAGCTTCTCCTACTCCTAGAGATTCTCAATTACAAATACTATTGTCCTTTTAACCCGCTATTAACCCTTGTGCCATTCAAAAGTTCTAAGAAGAAAAGACCTCACCGTCGACGTTCGCCTGACTTCCAGCCACTCCCAAGCCCAAAAATAGAATCCTCGTGGCCCAGGAACCCACCCATGGTCACCAATTGTTGTTTCGACCATGAAATCTCCGATCGCTCCACTGCTTGAATTCTTTGATCACTCCATGATTGAATTCTCTGACCACCTTGTAATCGAGAGGAGCTTCGACCACACCACTTCGAGTCTTGAGCAACACCACTCGTCCGATGCTCTTGTAACAGCCTAGGTTTTTTTAATTAAAATAAAATAAATAATAAGTAAATAAATATTGAATAAAATAAAACTTCAAATTAAAATAAGTGTTTTGTTGCCTAGAGTTTAAATTTGATTTTGCCCTAAATTTCTGTTTTTGAAAAAGCTGGATTTGAAAAGCATTTTCAGAAAAACCTAAAATTATTATTAAATAAAATGATATTTTGATTTTATATAAAAATCCTAGTTCAAATTAATTATTTGGAGTTATTTAGTTTTTATTTGGTTTCCTGGATTTTCTGGAGTCTAAAAATGTGTTTTTGAAATTAAAAAGTATTTTAAGTATGAAAAGTAAATACCAACATTAGTTGGAAGTATTTTTATTAAGTCCAAAATGTCACCAGGGGCTTCTGTGAATTTTCCTGGAATTTTTGGAAGTTATTTGGTATTTTTCTGAGGTTTATTGAATTTTCTGGGATTTTCTGAAAATCCTAAATCAAAAATCAAAACAATAAAACCCCCTCCCTCTCCTCCGGCCGCCACGTGGACAGCCGGGATCAGCCCACGTCGCCCGCTGGATCCCGCCTCTCCCTCTCCGCGCCACCACTGCCGGCTCGGATCGCGCCACGCCACCCCGCCACGGCCCATCCGCCCGTCCGCGTCGCTTCTCCTTTTGGCCGCGTCGGATCTTCATCCGCCGCGCCGAGCCGCTCTCTCTCTCTCTCTCCCGTTTCTCTGCCGGCCGGGCCCGCCTGTCGGCCGTTTCTTCCTCTCTCACCGACCGCCGGGCCGCTGTGTCGGGTCGTCTTCCCCGCGCCCATCTTCTTCCTCCCCGAGCCGCTGACCGTTGCGCCCGTTCCCGCCTTCCCCGGCGCCCCTCCTCTCTCCCGCGCGCGTCGTGTCCCACGCACCCACCTCCTCTGCCATTCCCGCGTCGTGTTCCCCCCAATCCCGCCATTTCCGCCGCCGCCCCGCGCCATCTCCGGTGAGAAATACGGCCGCCTCCGCCCTCCCCGACCCCTATATAAGCCCACCCCGACCTCCGTCTCAACTCGCCCCACCTCCTCCACTTCCCCTTCCTCCTGGCCGCTCCACCGCCGCCGCTGGCCCGTCGCCTCCGCCGCCTTTGCTCGCCGCCGCCGCCTCCGTGCCCGCAAGCCCGCCGAAGGTACCCCGTGCTCCCATCTTCCCTCTCCTGTTGCCGCCGCCGCCGCCGCCGAACGCCGGCAAGCCCAGACCCGGCGCCTCCGGCCGTGGCGCCGCGCGCTGCGTCTTTGTGCCCACGTGGAAGCCCAGATGGCGCCCGGTGGCCGCCGCGTTAGCGCCACACGGGCACCGGCTGCCACGCCACCCCCCGCGTCAGCTCAGCTCAGCCCCGCCCGAGTCCGTGGACATGGTCCACATGGACCGGGGGCCCGCATGTCAGCGTGTTTCCCTCAAGGCTGAGGTCATGCTGGCGCAATAAAAAAATCCTTTCCCATTGAAAAATAATTCCAGCCGAAATGAAATTCCCTGCTGACGCATTAAGTCAGATTTTCTTTTAGAAAAATAATTCTAAAAACCCTGATTTTCCTTTTTCTCTCTTTCCAAACTTCCCGGAGCCCGTTCTCCCTCGTTTTAACTCCGATTTGGCCCATTCAAATTTCTAAATTCATCAAAAATTCCCCTCTATCCATTTCTAGCCTCAATTCAAATATTTGAAGTCAATTTGAATTTTATTTTATTTTATTTGAATTTGGTGGGTTATTTTCGCGTGTAGACTTCGACGATTCAGGAAATTTCTTCGACGAAGATTCAAACCATGTTGAAGAGCAAGGAAAGTTACACTCCTTGATCATGTTGATCCCAGTTTTTAAAATAAAATTATGTTGATTTAAATTATATTGCATGCATATTTTTTTCAGCGTATTTCAATTTAGTTTTAAATATAGTTAATGCCTACTTGTTAATTCCTCCATTGTTGTTGAATTCCTTATACCTTGTCACCCTAGATCAAATCCTAGTTGGTACATTAGTATTGGCTAGGAAGACTTTATATTAAATGCTTAGACCTGCTTAGACATAATTTTGATTTTGGGGTCCCTTTTCGCATAAAATGATGCCCCTTTTTACATTAAATGATATGTACTCTTGACTTTGGTGAGTCAAGGAGGTTTATGAAATATTTTGAAAACAAATTATAAAACTGGTTTAGACTTAGGCAATTGGTTAGAGTGGTGGGTGCAGGCATGCCCTGTTGGTTGGAGCCGCAGTGGTTGATTGTCGTGCACGGGGGTATGTGGTTGGACCTGAGTCAAATTAAGGACCGGTCTGTGAGCTACTGTTGCAAAGCCCAAATCGTACTACCACATGGCTGGTATGGGACAGCCCTGGCTGAATAATTTGTGAAGTCCCAACCTGAGCCGAGTTGTAGGTTGAAAGTGAGCGTGGTTGGTGCCATGTGAAGTCTCACTTGGGCGAGCGTGGTTAAGCCATGAGAAGTCTCGTCTAGGCTCAAGAGGGGGTCCCGGTCTGGTGGATTCCTTACTGGGATGAAACCTTAGAGTTGGCTTGGCTAGGTTGACGGCTTTGCATTGTAAAGGCCTTGTCACGACTCCTAACCGCACACCTAAGGAAGTGTGTAATCTAGTGGTAAAACGGGATGATCGTGTCTTGTGGGTAAAGCTGTACAACCTCTGCAAAATGTATAATCTATCCTGGATAGCCATGCCCATGGTCATGGGCATGCTGAGTAAAGTTTTTCATGGATTAGACTTTGTTTTTCAAAATGTTTTCGAAAACCTTGTGGATGGATGGAATCCACAAGAGATGAAAACCTTACGGATGGATGGAATCCGTGAGAGTTTGAAATATGGTGAGTGGATGGAATTCATCAGAGTTGTGCAGTGAAAGCGTGTGGATGGATGGAATCCATACGTGAGTTTTTGGAAAAGATGGTCCGGGTGGGATGCCCGTGAATAGGTTGGTGTTTGGTCGGAGTCTGCACTGACAGTAATATTTTCAATTACAAGTATTGTTTTACTTATTGGATTAAATTCAGCAATTTCAATCTATCTATTGTATTTCTTAAATGTTGTCTTATGCAAACTAACCCTATAAGTCTTCCATTGAAGCCTTTATCATTATGATGCATTTTCTCTGTGTGACTTGCGGAGTACAAGTTTGTACTCACGTTGCTATCTCCACACAGAGGAAGACGACGTCGACTACGGGGAAGATCAGAACGAGTAGGCCACGTCTTGCGCTTGTTTGCTCTGTAAGCGGCTTGGCTTCGCCTTTTCACTTCGCTCGCAGCTTTCTTTTGCGCTTATTTTTGCCAATGTGCGATGATGTACGCCGCCATAAGGCCGCATCTTTTAAATTAAATAAATGTCATTATGCTTGGTATTTATCTTTGTTGTTCACTGTGTGCACTAGCTGATCCTGGACTAGTGCGATTTACACAGAGGATCCAGGAGTTGTTGCTCCGGATTCCAACAGCTCCTAAGAGCAAGTTTAATAAGGCTGACTGTGCTAGCTACAAGGGAATCCATGTCAGCATAGTCCTATGTGGAGGGGAGAGAAAAGGAGAGAGAGAGCCAAGCCGACTCCCATGCAAGAGCCAGGCTATAGCACAGGAAAAGATGCATTGTCCATGCATGTACCCATAGAACTAATTGCTATACCCATGCATGTATTAAATTATCAATACCCATGTATGTATTAAATGATTAAGAGCTCTTGTAGAGACAACTTATAGCCAGCTTATTGTATGAGTTGACTACATCATTATCTTTTGATGACATGGAAATGTATTGGAGGTAGCAGCTATCTGTACTATTAAACTTGCTCTAAGCCACTCAAACGGCCCAATCGTATGCCGTCCAATGCTCTTAAGCAACTCGTATGACGTCTGATCCCTTAAGCCACTAGAACATCATCCAATCTTCGTAGCTACTCGGACGTCATCCAATCTTCATAGTAACTCGTACATCATCCGATCTCTGCTGACTTCACGCTCGAAGTCAAACTTCGACCGTCCGTCCGACTTCGTAGTTGTACTCGAGACCACCCAAGTACTCGTAACTCTGTTCTTCGAGTACATAGCGAGAACTCGATAAGGACTAAACCGACTGTGAACAGTAAAACCCGCGATGAACAGTACCAAACTCATTACTGTTCACAGAACACTAAAATACATATATACATCCATTTTGATCATTTCAAGTCTGTTTACCCATTTCTCATCTCCGTTTTCCCATGTTAGATATCGATAAAACCTAAAACTACCAAAACACTGCTTCAAACCTTAAACCAACACGATCCAAGCTTTTATTGTTCATCGAAAACTATATACCCGTCTTAGCCATTTTAAACCATGAAGTCCATTCTCAATTCTGTTTAGCCTGCATATGCTCCAATGAAATCCTAGCAACCCAAATATTGTTCAATCTGAAACTAGTATTATTCTAGACCTATCACTATTCACAGAAACCCATCTATAATCACTCCATCCATCTCAAGCCCATTTAATCTATCTCCAACCTAACCCAACCAAACCAAGTATCACCTAAACCCTGACCATCCAAACCAATTTTCCATATGTCATTTGGTTATTTATTTGTGTTTTGTTCCTAACTTGCATTCTGCAAAGTAGGAACTCATTTGCATTCGTCCTTCACGCTAGTATTCGGACCAGCGAGTTGGTCAATAGAAAAACTACAAGAGCAGTTAAAGAAGTCGAGTATCCAACTTGAAGACCACAGAAACTTTGGACAAAGAGGCAAGTCACATGTTCTTGATCATGTTGTACCTATATTTCTTTAATTATTTAATTATCAGTATTTTCATTATGTTATTTGTGCACTGCTATTTCTTGTACAATAAATGTTTAGAATGATATGATATTAGTTAATATCCTACCACCTGATAAAACTCAGTTTAATTTGATGACCATATTCACCTTGACAAGATTTAGTATTATTATAAATACTATTTAAATAATCATGGAAAACCAGAAACTCAACAGCTTTACACTAATAGGAGACTTGGTACTTTGCCGGTAGAAATTCAAAAATGGTTCTAAGATAAGGAGATGTCACGGGAAGCCACGAGATGGCTAGGTCCCTTGACCTTATCCTAAAGTGGAGGCTTGAACTGGAAAGGTGACAGTGTGGATAGACACTGAAACAAGGGTTTGTGAATAGAAATTGACTCAGTGAAAATATAATGACTAGAACCTTATGTCAAGTAAAGAATATGGTGATCGCTCAACCACAAGCGTTGATTCGTCAAACTTGGTTTAGTAGCTGCTCAAATTCGATTGAATATCTACAAAAGGTGAAGGGAGATTGAGAGAGTTTTTATGGTATGGGAGGGGAGAAACCATACTTAACAATAGTAGATCTGCTTCGAATCGGGCGAGGTCGTGGGCCACCCGAGTTTGTTGGGAAACAGCACCTACTGGGTAGAGGCTATATAAAAAATTAAGCAATGATATGTCTTATTTTCTTAACTCTATCGCGGGAGTTAAGAGATCTTGTGGGTAAAGTTGGGCAATTCTGCAGAGTCATGATTAATAGTATTCGAATACGCTGTGCTTCTAGTAAATGAAGCTATATTTAATAGGTGATTCCAATAACGAAGTATAAGTAGATTTGGAAATGTTGTAGTCCAATAATCAAGTTTTGAAACCCTAATTTCTTAAGAAGTTACCGTTCTTTTATGTTTACAAATAAAATTGCATCTACAAGTACTTCAATAAAACCATTATATCCCCATCCCTTAGAAATCTTGGCAAGTAGTTATATATCATTTTCTCATGTGACTTATTGAGTATAGTTGGTTGTACTCAGTCTTTCTTCATTTTTCTCCAACACAGAAATCAGAAGAAGGAATGTTGCAAGTTTTTGTGTTAGAGTTACGACCGCACTCAACCATTCCTATGGAGTTTTTTCACTTCTTCTGATTGTAAGTTAAGGTTTGGACTTGAATGCTATAATTGTTAAAATTAACTGTTATATCTTATTTTAATTAAATTAACTTTTTGTAAATATTCATAAGTGGATATTGTACTTTTTTTATCTATAACTAAACTTCTGAATTGTTGTGGGATGTACGACGACCCTATATCAAAAACAGAAGCGTTACAAGCCTTTAATTAGCTACCCTCCCCGAGATGGAAGACGATCCGTGTCGGCGTGACCTATAAAACATTTTGTTAGCAACAGCTAACTGAATTGATCATCGCCGGCCATTACTCATATCAATCATTCAACGCTGCTATTAGTTCTATAAGTTGCGTTGATTACACGAAAGAAGGAATAATTCTGCGAGGTGGTGAGCATGAGCATCGAGGCTCGCTGCTTCCGGTCTCCAAACTAGAGCTGAGCAACTCCATCCTATTAGTCATTTCTCTCTCTCTATTTTCTAGGATGAAGAGGCTAGCTATTATTTTCAGCTCTCTATTTGAGTTAGCATTCCAATGGCCTAGCTATTTGAGAAGCGAGTGAGGAGGCGCTCGCTAAATCTAGCTAGCGGCCGGGAGAAAATAGCGACTCGATAAAAATGAAGAGGAGGATAAAGAACCGGTTGGAGTCCATTTCTTGAGTTATATTAGGTAAATATACAATGAAGAGTAGGATAAAGAACCGGTTGGGGATGCCCTCCTCCGTTTCTTCTAGTGCCAGAATCATGTGTCTAGCTAGTCATAAATAGCTAGCGAAATCCTTTTCTTTTAACACAGCAGATCGCAAAAAATTCAAATCATGATTGAGTATGTGTGGTTGGACCAGCCGTATTTTTTGCTAGAACATGTAAAAGCTTTGCATATCATTTTAATTAAGAAAAAAAGGTAAAATACGTATACAATGCGGAGTATAGAACAACATCCGCAAAAGAAGAGAGATAAACAAGACACCACAAAAAACTATCAAAACTATATAAACGAACAACAGAGACAAAAACTCCTGTTGCGCGCTATAGAAGACCTTCATGCCTGACCAGCCGTATTGAGAATTTGAGACCAGCTCTACCTCTACTACTCAGCGCCGTTGGGCCTGCGACATGCACCGGACCACCGTAACGGCCACCTCAATCGGCAGGATGGACCCCGCGAGGCAGAGGAGAACTGAGGCTCCCATCTTTTTAGCGTGTGTTTGGTTACCTGAATCTCCTTCATCCTGACTGAATGGATCCGTATAATCTAAGAAAGAGCATGTTTGGTTGCCTGTATGAGTGGATACAGACTGTATGAGCGGATGCAAAAATACGCCCTCATCCTGGATGGGTGGATACGCTCAAAATGAGCTTCACTGGCCATCCTGGATGGGTGGATGCAGTGTATCTTATGCGGTCCCACGTGTCGACCTCTCGGGTTTGGTAGATCGCATCCACTCATACAGAGCAACCAAACAAAGATCTCGGTTTTTGCATCCACTCATGCAACCTCACCAAACATCTTCTTTTTCTGAAATACGATTCCACTCAATCAGGATATACGATACAACCTCCATCCACGAACCAAACACACTCTTAGTATACTAGCGGAATGCCCGTGCGTTGCTATGGATTTTAAAAAAATTTAGAACATGTTGTGTGCATGTTCTAAAAAATTTTACCACCTGTTAGTTTCAGAATATATAGGGTGTGTTTGGTTGAGCTGTGGCTTCAAAAAGTCTTTGTGAGTCAATGGGTGTGGAAAAGTCATTGTAGGTTGTGGGTGTGGAAAATCTATAAGTCGTTTGGTTCAAACAAGTATAAAACTTACCTCCTATCTCTATTTTCCTTGAAACAACTGTGAAACAGACTCTCTATTTTCACCATTTCAAAAGCAGAAGCTAAAAGCCAAAAGCGGGTCCAAGGTGCTTTCAAATCAGACTACCTAAAAGTAGCCGCTCAAAAAGCGAACTGTTTCCACCCCTTTGGTTGGCTTTTGGCTTTTTGAAAGCAAAAGTAGCTCCCAAAAGCTCAACCAAAGGCACCCATAGTATGGATTGTCATATTGTCCTCTCACATAAAGTCGTCTTCAAGTTCTTGCAAGGTCTTTTCTTGGACCATCAGGCCCTTGTAGCTCCTGATTTCAACCTACTTCTCCTTCTCAAGCCTCTCCATCTCTTCCTTGCGTTTCTGAAATGAAACAAGGAAAATAATCCAATCATCGTCAATGGCAAAAGTTCAACAATTTTATCAGGTGGTAAAAACATGCCATTCCATCATCCATCCAGTACAATACAAAGCAACAGATTTATGACAGCAAGTGTGCATAAATATACATGTCATTTTCTGGTATTAGTTACAAAAAGGCACAATAGCCTGATACTCAACAAAAAAGAAATTGAGATGCTGAGCTGCTGCCACATAGGATGAGAAATAGCTTACTTTATCTCTAAGCTGCATCTTTCTTTCTGTTTTTTTAGCAGCGCTCACAGCTTCTCTTTCAGCTGCAGCAAAAGACATCAAGCTGTAAATACAATATATAACTGCAACTAACCAAAAAAATGAACAAGATAACAAAACCAATGTGCGCATGAATGCAAAATGGATCAAATCTAGGCACGACCATCAAATTGATCACACCTTATTTCTTAGTTCTAAGTTCCAACAAATACCAACAAAAATTGGGCAATGTTTTAATGGTGCTCCATCCATGGTCGGGGTCTCTATTTTTAAGTTCTAGTAATTATAGTTTCTTTTCTACCAGACGAGTTGCGAGTTGCAACCTTTAGCAATCATAATGGTCTAGCCTGCAATGACATAAAAAATAGTCAAGATTTTCATGTAATACTTACATCCACACGGCCCATTGCAGGTTTTCTTTCAACAGCCATACGCTCGAGTCTGTTTAGGTTTCATCTCACCGGAGGTTTTCTGCTGAGGAGCTGCCCTTAATGGTCTCCCAGGTCCAGATTTAGAACTCGAGGGCTTAGATTGCTTGTTGAGCATGCCATGGGACTTGACTTGCAAGTTGCAAACTTGAACTTTGAGGTTTTTGTGGGTTTGATTGCCTCATTGATGGCTCTTGCCTCCTAAATTGAACTTTTGCAACAGCTCCAACAGAAAGACGAGGAGGTTCTTGCTTTCTCACCACTGACTGGCTTGCAGGCCTCTCGCCATTATTTTCCCTCTTGTTTCCAAGGCTCACATTATTGTTATGCCTCAAGTCTATCATAACATGTATAATGCTAATTACCATAATGTACAGAATAAGAGAATAAGCATCGGAAAACTAAACAGTTTGTGTTGTTGTACTCACTTCCATCTTCATCCATTTCGTCAAAGAACTTAAGGTCAGGAATATGAACAGGCAAAAATAACAATGCAAAGTTAGCTGCTTGTTCAATACCAAAACCATTTAGATAGAAGGAACAAACTATTTAGTACCTCAGAAAGTTGAATAGCAGTAGTCTGGGTTGCAAAGAACGCCCCTTCATCCAAAGGTGGAGAAGGAAGCCCTTCATCATCATCGTCATCATCATCATCATCATCATCATCATCCACAACAGAAGGATTTGAAGAGCCTGGGGAGTTGTCTACAGATAAAAATCATAGTAAACTAAGATGTTAATATTCACTCACAAAATTATGGATGAAATCAGACATGAAACAAATTCATACATTACTGCAAGGCGGCATTAGTAGTATCTTGACCCACTCATCAACCAAAACTTTCCACCCTCTCAAACACAGGGTAATTGAATATGTCAATAATATTTAGCACGATTGGTTCGAAGCACACTAACAACAAAGATAAACCATTCACCCAGCGATTCAGACTCAAAGATGCTAAAGCATTTTATGACTATGTTGCTGGAATAGTAGCATGTTTTGCTAATCAAAATCTTCTCAGTACATTTGAGTAGTAATTTGCTTCACTAAGCTCCTTAAATTCAAACATGAATTAGCCGTAGAGACTGAAATTCAGTACAAGTCCATGAAGCTTACTCAATGAGAGTGCGAACGAGGTGACGAATCTGCTGTGAGTTGTGCTTCCGCAGCCCATTAACAACCCTCCCAATCTCAGTAGCCTACAAATGAACAGCCCTAAAGATTAGCAAACTGAACATCCTTAGACACATCGCATAGCTCATATGCACTATCCAATCCGTACCTTCAGAGTGGAGACAGACAATTGCATCAACTGCAGCCTCCTCAGTGATTCGAACAGAGTAGCATCCGACTACAACACTACCATTGTTAGTTCAGATCAATGTTTAAGTACTCCCTGGAGTTGACAAATGACAACTTTAGCAATGGAAGAGCTCCGTACATGGTCTTCCTTGTGCGAGAGGAGCTCCTTGATGCGGAGGACCTCCCCGACGACCTGCGACTCCTCGTCGATCTCGTTGGTGAGCGCCTCGAGCTCCTCAGTCTCGTGGTCTTCTTCGTCCTCCGCCTCCTCCTGCTGTTGCTGCTCCCCCTCCTCCTCATCGTCATCATAGTTGTGGCCGTAGTTGCTCACCGCGGTGCGGCGGAGGCGCTTGTCATCGGAGTCGGAGTTGTCATCTTCGTCGTTGCCGTGCCACCCACCGGGCACAACGAGGCTGCTGCTGTCGACCTTGCTCTCCTTCTCGGGGACGCGGCGCACCCTGCCCTTGTCCTGCCGGTACAGCCGTGGTGGGACGAGGCGGAAGAGGCGGCGCCGCGGGGTGGGAGGGAGGGGAGGAGGCGGCGGCGCGGGGTGGGGAGGAGGAGGCGGCGGCGTGGAGTGGGGAGGAGGAGGCGAGGGCGGAGCGGGGGAGGTGGCGGCGCAGCGGAGGAGTAGGGAGAGGAGGAGGCGGCGACGGCACAGGGTGGGAGGGAGGAGGCGAGGGCGCGGCGGCGCGGTGTGGGGGGAGGAGGCGAGGGCGGAGTGGCGGAGAACGTGGGGAGACGCGGTCATGCGGAGAACGTAGGGAGACGGGGGAAGATTCGGTGCGGTGGAAGGGGAGAAGCAACTCGGCGGCAGTTGTTTTTGTGAGTTGGGCCCACATGTCAGTACAGCGTTTTGTGAAGAAGAGTGGGAGAGAACGGACGTACGACCACCAACTCAAACTTATTAAGTAGTAAAGATATCTTTTGACTCATCTATGAGAGTATCTAGACATCACCCAAATATTTTCTTTTTAACTATCATCTAAAGTTGTAACCCTTAAATTAAAAATCTAGGGCCTTTGTTTTTGAAGGGGGAGATTTTTTTCAAGGGGAGATAATAGAATTCAATGAGGAGGGAGGAGAATTCATGGCCATTGGATCTCTAATCCAACGGTCCTAAATCTGGATGATAGTTACAAAGAAAATATCCGGATGATGTTTAACAAAACCCCATCTTATAATAACTAGTTTTTAAATAATATAGTTTTTAAGATAGAGTCTACACGTTATTGTAGTAGATATTATACTGACCTCTATATCGGCTATTCTCTTTCCGTACTTTCTCTTATGAATAGCCAGAATTCATAAAATTAACCTAAAAGCTATAAGTTACAGTTCAAAAGAACCTACCCTGAATATATATAAATCGAAGAGACACGCAAGCGAGTGACACGGCTGAGGGGGAATTCATGTTGGTTTTACTAATGGTTTTTTGTTTTGGCTTATAAATAGTAACAATTTGTAGAGAAATTTATAAAGAGACACTTACGCATGATTTTGGCTAATATAAATAAAGTCATTATATTATCTACTACAGTCGACTAAACCCTATCTTGAAAAGATAGTCCATTTAAAAACTAGATACTACAGAAAAATTATCAGTTTTGCACTACTTTTGCTATTGCATAGTTGATTGAAATTTTGTTATCTCGCAGTTACCTGAAATTACACTCTTAGTCGTCTAAAATTACAGTGTACTAATTCACTTCCTTCTGAAGTTACATTCTTAGTCACATAAAATTACAGTATAAAAAACGGCTGAAGATTAAGAGAAAAAACAGTTATCCGTGTAATAGTCACTTCAAAAAATTATTTACCGTAAAAAATGGCTTTCACAAGCTAATACTAACAGGACGGAGACACCCGGCCTTACAAGCCACACAAACCGACCATTCTCGCAATCGCAGACGCTAACTTCCACCACTTTGACTTTGCTGCCTTGCCGTCTCGAGGAGCAGGGCATCAACCAAGCGGAGCAGAGCAGGAGGCGGCGAGCAAGAAGAAAGATGGCCAAGAAGCAGCAGGAGTCGCTGCCGCCGCCGCCGCCGCTGGTGCTTCTCCTCCTCCTCATCGCCGCCGCCGCCGTCGTGTCGGCTCGGAAGGTACGTGTGAGAGCTGATGAGCTGCGGTTCAGGATTCGAGTGGCGTTCTCGGGAACGGCCGGGCGCTAGAATTGCTGTTGCTTGCGCGCATGCAGGTGGGGGAGACGTGCGCGCTGGACCGGAACTGCGACGCGGGGCTGCACTGCGAGACGTGCGCGGCCAACGGCAACGTCCGCCTGCGCTGCACCCGCGTCGCCCCCGTCGACCCGCAGACCAAGGTGCGTGCTCAACGCGCTACGTGGTTCCGCCGCGCGTCTCTCTTCAGACGCACCTGAACTGTTGACAAAACCGCGGCGCGGCTAACCTCGTCTTGTGGGTGGTGCTACGCGCAGGCGCGGGGGCTGCCGTTCAACCGGTACTCGTGGCTGACGACGCACAACTCGTTCGCCCGGATGGGCGCGCCCTCGCGGACGGGCACGGCCATCACCACGCCGTGGAACCAGCAGGACACCATCACCCAGCAGCTCAACGTAAGTGCAACGAGACGCCGCCCCCAATCACCACCACCACCCACCCACCCTCCCTCTCCAGCAGCTCCCAGCCTCGTCCCCGCTCCAGGCTGACATGTGTGGCCGGCCGCGAGCCACGTAGGACAATGCGCTCTGTCCGCCTCCACTTCGCGATGACTAGGTCGCTGCTTGCGCGAATCTTGACGCACAAGCCAAGCCCTGGCCTGCTGCTTTCGCACGAAGAATAGCTACGCATCTGAGTTGTACTTAGCTTGTAAGCGCGCCTCTCTCTCCCGGAGCAGCCACACGTTGAGCTGCGGCTGCGCTTGCTTCAAGCCTCGGCACAGCAACACATGGCAGGCAATCGTCGTATAACCTGTCCGACTAATGTCTCTGTGTCAGTGTATGCAACTTCGGTTGACGTCAATTTTCGGTGGCCTCTCATGACTGCAATCACCTCGGTGTCAGAAGTTGACAACAAGATCATTATTTCGGACATATTTTTTTGTTCACGGCTCATAGCTTATGAACGGTGAACAGTTTGGTCAGGATGAAGAGTACCCTCATTTGTGTCAGCACTTCACAATTTTGCGATCACTTCGATCATGCATGAGTTTTTATTCCTTCGGCTTCGGTCCATGGACCAACTGCTAAATCTGCCGCATTACACGATCGATCGGCTGCGTTTCCTGCTGCAGAACGGCGTGAGGGGGCTGATGCTGGACATGTACGACTTCCGGAACGACATATGGCTCTGCCACTCCTTCGGCGGCGTCTGCCAGAACTTCACCGCGTTCGTAAGCACCCACACCTCCTATCCATCCTGCATCGCGAACCAACTCCGATCGATCGATGGACACGGATTAACCAGTGCTCGAAGCTCTAGCAGGTACCGGCGATCGACGTGCTCCGGGAGATAGAGGTGTTCCTCACGAGGAACCCATCGGAGGTGATCACCATCTTCATCGAGGACTACGTCGAGTCGCCGGTGGGGCTCACCAGGGTGTTGAAAGCGTCCGGCCTGACGAAGTACCTGTTCCCGGTGTGGCGCATGCCCAAGAACGGCGGCGACTGGCCGCTGCTCAGCGACATGGTCCGCGACAACCACCGGCTGCTCGTGTTCACCTCCAAGTCGGCCAAGGAGGCCACCGAGGGCATCGCGTACGAGTGGCGATACGTCGTCGAGAACCAGTGTACGTACGCATGATCATCGATCAACAGCATACATATGTCAATAGATACGGGGAGAATTTGACGATGCTTCTCTGTTTTTCCTCCTGATGGTGGTTTTGTTCTTGGAACGCATGCAGATGGGACCAAAGGGATGGTGAATGGGTCGTGCCCCAACCGCGCCGAGTCTGCCGCCATGAACGACCTGTCGAGGTCGCTGGTTCTGATGAACTACTTCAGGGACCTCCCTAATTTCCTGGCTGCTTGCAAGGACAACTCGGCGCAGCTGTTGGACATGCTCAACACCTGCCACAGCCTGTCAGTGGATAGATGGGCGAACTTCATCGCCGTGGATTTTTACAAGGTGAGAGCCGGTATCACTTTGCATTCTGAATATGACTCGGATTTATCGGTGTTATTCTGATCCTTTTTATGCAGAGAAGCGATGGAGGAGGCGCAGCTGAGGCCACGGACAAGGCGAATGGTGGACTGGCTTGTGGATGTGGGAGCATATCTGCTTGCAATGTAATGCCTCGCTGCAGAAACCTGTAGTAGTAGTACTTTTGCATTTAGATTGTAGTGCAAGATTGAATTCCACTATTCCACACTGTTTAAACTAAACTAGGTAACTGACTATGATTTGGTACTTGAGTAGCAAACAGCCATTGTGCAAGATCTTGCTGAAATCTGAACTCCATGCTTAACTTGTTGTCTGCCATGATTACTGTCTATTGTTTTGTTGCTGTTGTCGGCAAGTCTGCAGCAGCAGCACAGTGCCAAGTAAATATGTTCATTTTCAGTGAGTAGTTTTACTGCTGAAATTGTACTTAACGAGATAAAATGCCTGTGTTTTTGAAGCAGGGGAATGGTACATGCACGCCCAAAGGCATCTTCAACAAGACATCAGACGCCACGGCGTGGCGGCCGCCGGCGATGTCGCAGTGGCAGCAGCTCGTACTGCCTTCTACCCTCCTTGCTCTACTCTCATGCTTGTAAAAGACCGTAGCACCGTAGAAGCTTTTCTTTTTCGCTTCAAATTTTTTTTGTAGATATATTATTGGTTTCGAGGAAAGCTTATGGTAGCCGGTAGGATGTAAATTGTTGTATCCGAATTTTATCAATTCAGAATCTTCTATGTTTTCACCGTACAATTTTCTAAATCAGTAGATAGTACTTACAGATATATTATTGTATATCAAAATCATATCTTGCGGAAACGTAACTATAATTGTGGACTTACTCATAAGTCGATCAAGCTGGAATCATTAAAAAGCAGCATAAAAAATAGAACTCCACATAGGTGAGACCCTCAAGACACATCCATAGGTAGCCAATTGGGGTTTGTGACCTAGTTTGTGGCCTTATTGTCTTTCAGCTCTATCAACTCCTTTAGATGATAGCTGGGCTTGATTTTATCATTCCTACTGGCTGAATAATGGTAATTGAGCAAAAATAAGTACAAAAGTACTCAGCAAATCACCACACGGAATATAATAATAATAGATACAAAACTATCAAAGAGGGCACAAGGTTCTTTTATTTACGAAAACGTCATTATTTTGATATATAATTATAGGAAATTTCTGAGACCTAGTATTTTTACTAAACAACATTTTTAAAGATCGTAAGAGTATGCAATGTTAATAGTAGTGCAGATTCCATCCACCTGTTATGAAGTATGGTTCCATCCATCAAATGCTAGTTTGGTTACAAGGGTTATATCCATTGATTAATATCATCAGGTTACATCCACGCATGGCAATTCAAATTCAGTATTACATCAATCCAACGAGTTTTTCATCCCACCCACAACATTTTAGAAATAAACACTAACTTGAGTAAGTTCCCATACCTACTTATGACTGTGGGTACAGCTGTTCGAATACTTTTCACTTTGTAGAGATCGTACACTTTACCTTACAAGAGATAATCAACTTGTTATGTTTGATATATTTTCTTAGACACGTAAATCAAGAAGATCATCACTAAGTGTAGGTTACACCCGTTGAGGTTTCATCTAAGTGAGGTTACGTCCACCACACCCAGACCCCCTCTTGCGCCACACGGTGGCTTACAGCAAAGACACAACGCATGCCACGATGGCTTAAAACCAGCGACACAACTCGTGGATCACTCTAATGGTGCAACCCGCACTGGTGGATACATATTAGTTAGCCAGGTCGTACCCATTATAGACTTATGCTTGCATAATTTTATATTAAGAGGCTGTTACAAGATTCAGTCCTTAGTGTTATCTAGATGGTGCTGCCAAAAACCAAATATTCTCGTTCTACATTTACAGCAACACCTCGTATCATCCGCCCATATATGTAAAGCAAGTTTTAGGATTCTAAGCAGCATAAAATACTTTAGACTAATGTATCAGTCACTTCTCTCTAGTGATTTCCCAAAACCAGTTGCATGTTTAAAATTGATGACATGGCAATTTAATGTCTCCGGGTATCTAAGCAAGACTAAGCATGGTGCTTAGATACAATTTATAACTAGTATATTTATCATTAATTCTAGGATGACAAGGGTTCATATTCAATGTCAAGGAGCAGGTTATAATTAAACAATTATTCATAGGAATTTAACTACGAACAAGTGTGAATATAATTTGTGTAACAAGGTAAAGCATGCAATTTGATATTTTTCAAATAAAATAATTTATATTCAAAAGGAATCCTAGAATAGATTTTGTATTATTTTAGTATATGTCGGTGATCTAAATATCATCGGAACGTTAGAGGATATAAAGGAAGCAAGTTCCTATCTTGTTAAAGAGTTTCAAATGAATGATTTGGGCCGAACCAAATTTTTCTTAGGCTTGTAGTTGGAGCACCTCCCTGGAGGAATTTTAGTACACCAATCCTCTTATACCAATAAGGTTTTAGAGAAATTTAACATGGATAAGTCATATCCAGTGAAAACCCCGATGGTGGTTCGATCCCAAAAAGCAGATAAACACCCTTTTAGACCAAGGATGGAAAATGAGAAAATTCTTGGACCAGAAGTTCCACACTTGATTAGGTGCCATTGGGGCACTAATGTACCTGGCTAACTGCACGAGGCCAGATATTGCCTTTGCAGTAAATTTGCTAGCCAGATACAGCACAGCTCTAACTCGAAGACATTGGGCTGGCATTAAAACCCTACTTAGGTATCTTCAAGATACATAAGATCTTAGATTATTTTACTTGAAAAACCAAGACTTAACTATGGTTGGATATACATATGTAGGACATATGTCTGATCCACATAATGCGAAATCCCATACAGGATTTGTATTTCTTTGTGGTGGTGCAGCCATTTCTTGGCAGTCATTTAAGCAGACCTTGGTAGGTACGTCTCCCAATCGCTCAGAAATAATCGCATTATATGAAGCCACACGAGAATGTGTTTAGCTTAGGCGGATGATTAGCTATATCAAGAAGTCATATGGCATGAATACCGTTGATGACCCCACTATTATCTATGAAGATAATGCAGCTTGTGTTGCACAGATGCAAATAGGTTATGTTAAGAGTAATATCACGAAGCATATTGCTCATAAATTCTTGTATTCTCATGAGCTCCAGAAGAACGGAGAGATAAATGTGTCAAAGGTTAGGTCTTATGATAATCTAGCAGATTTATTCACAAAATTTCTCCCAGCCTCTAGTTTCCATAAATGTGTTTGAGGCAAGGTTTTTAATGAGGCAACAAGTGCGCCAGAAGGAACGGATGCAATGTACTCTTTTCTCCATCCCTTTTTCTCACTGGTTTTTAAGAGGAGTTTTTAATGAGTCATGTGTATGTCATGGTATTCGCCCAATGGGAGTGTTACAAAACCTAGAAGGTTACGATGCGGGCAAATATCGGAATTGCCCCTAGTATAAATAAAGAGGGCATTGTACCATATAAATAAATCTGAATTAATAAAGTCTACATTCTAGTGTTCTCTCTCAATTAAGTCTCTTGTGATTGTTCTATTACGTTTTTGGTGATTATTTGCGTAGATTGTGTCCCCGTTCATCTACTCTATACCGATTTCACAACCACCACCACTATGAACGCCACCCCCACCCGGCGAAAGTCCTAAGCCCCACAGGTGCAAAGTCCCAATTTTATTTTATTTTTATTTTTTTGGTTGAAAGTTTTCGGGAGTTGAAAGGTATAATTTTGTTCGGTCGAAAGTATTTTTAGAATTTGGTTGAAAGCTAATTAGCGTATTCAAAAGGCGAAAGTCTAAATCCCAGTGAAAAGTTCAAATTGAAAGTTGGAAGTTCGAAGTTGGAATTGAAGGGTCAAAATTGAAATTGAAAGTTTGAATTCGAAACTGAAAGGTCAAAGTTGAAAGCTTTTTTCCCCTCCCCTCCCCTCCGTTCGTTCGCTCCTACCGACGCTTGCTTCCGATTAGCAGCGTCCCTCGTTAAGGGACTTGACTGGGTCACCAATCTTGGAGCCCAATGGACCAGATGGAATCAGAACAGGAGTCGGCATCGTGCGCTAGCACAACATCACCGGCATTTTTTTCTTCTTCTTTTTGGACGAAACTGTACTGTGGTTAGATACGGTGTTACAAAGATACGTCAGATCAGACAAGTTCGGCACGCATGTCCCATCTTGTAACTTGCAGTTACGCTTCCAGCAATAGCGTGTCGTCGCATACCTGAATCTCAATGCTAGCTTTATCACGGCTACAAAAATCTAACAGCAAAAAGGAATTAGCAGAGTTTCAGCCGTACGTTCTAATCGCAACTGGCCTACTTCAAGAAGCAGATCCTTGCTTCTATCCTAAATGGATGGGTGCACAAACAAACAATGCGTCGAAGCTTGCAAAAGCATGGCCTCACGCATTGGGAAATTGGAAGAAAGTCAAGCAGATTCTGCATGGTCTGCAGCACATAGCAGTAGGCTACAGATCCTAAAAGGTGCACATCTGAACTTCATAGCACGGTAACATACAGCTGCACCTATTTCAATCAGCAAAACAAGCACAGCATTCATCTTGCTTGAATGACACGAGATCACCGAAAGATCATACTGAAAACTCAAAAGAGACGGGAAAACAAAGATATTCAGACAACTTGCCAAAAGCATTAACATGAAACTCCAAGCGTTTGCGAAAACTATTATACTGGAAGGTACCAAGATAGCATATTTTAGCAGGCGTCAAACACTGGTCGATCCTGCAAACATCACCACTACATAATAACCGTCCTTCAAAATTAAACGCCTCATGCGAAGGGAAACATCATATCCAAACTTGAGGAAGTTCACTCCATTGAGGAAGAGGTCGGGCCAGCACCGAAGCCACCGCCACCACCGCGGCCAAAGCCAGGTCTTCCACCAGAGCTCTGCAAATTTTTTATGGTAGACAATATTAGCGAAACAGAGAGACGTACAATCCAAATCAAAGTCATGTAATTTTCTCTACTCTTCCCATTATTTTATCATTACTGATGAGCAAGATACTAAACCACGCAAAGTGGAAAATTAGAAATTTTACTTTTAATACAAGTAGCATATGCAACACATATCCCATGCTGACAGTTATAAAATATCTGGTGCCTACCAAAAAAATTATGGTCCCTTGTCAAGCAATAATCAGGACAACAGGGTTATGCAGAACTTTTGCACCAAAGAAAAGCATGCAAACCACACTGAACTCCACCAAACATGTGTGGAATTATAGTGATCTGCAAGTCAGCACATAATAGGCAAGTACAAATAAAAAATACAAGTGGATTCTGCCATATCTTCTAAGTTCATGGTATTGACATTTTAGGGTGCACATCCAAATATAAATATCATTTCAGCCAGTATAAATTTGCAACTGTTTTTGTATGTTCTATTTTCATATAGTAAATTGTTATGCTAAATCGTAAATTGTACAACTAAAACAAGACTGCAGCACTATGACATTGAGTTGATTACCCTGAAGGATGGCTGGAACTCAGCAGGAGCTCCACCCTTCTCACCACCAAAGTCACCAGGAGCACCACGAGGACCACCACGGTACCCATCCCTGTCACCAAACCTTGGCCTGTCCCCTTCAAAACGAGGTGGGCCCCTACACACAATGCAAGTAAAGAGAAGCAACAGTTACAGAGCTAGCATCCATTGTATCTAGCAAGAGGATAAGCGGAGTAATTCAACCAAAATGCATCTATGCATGTTGTATACATTTATCTTGCTGTCTTCTTTATAAGCAAACCCAGATTGCACCACATAAGCATGGGGGTGCACCACAATTGAAGGGAACAATCAACTTAAATTATCATGCATTTTCCTAAAGCAGCAGACCTTATGAAAAGATCAAAATGATCAACACTTTTCCTTAATGAATTAACTCTACAGCACAACTAAAAGAGTAACACAATCTCTTGTTCAAAACTGTTTTAGCTGATATCGTCATGCTACAAAGCTCTGCCTACAGAGTACAGAGTGAAGATTTCCTGCCTTAAACCATTAAGTCAAAACCCTAAACAGATATAAGTATATAACCTAAGAACACAATCAACAACCTTCATGTTCAGTTTTAATACAAGTTTAACACACTCTCGTTGCAAAGGGCAAAAAATGGTATTTCACTACTTCATATCTGGCCTTTCTCCTTCCTACACAAATCATCTCAGTATAAAAAGGTGTAAGAAACATAGTGACATAGCTCACAGGTTTATTAAACACACCACATGAAATTGCATACAATCCCATACAGCCTCAAGAGAAGACAATACCTTGGGCGGTCACCAGGTGGGCCAGAGCCGAACGGGCGGCCAGGCGGTCTGGCAGACTTCTTGAGCGTGGCAGGCACGATCTCAGATGGCAGGTTGAGGTAGTTGCGCAGGTGCTCAATGCCGTCGTTGGTGAGGTACCAGTAGTAGTACTGCCATGAGAAGGTCTCCCTGACGTATTCCTTGGACTTGAAGCTCTGCATCAGCTTTATCACCTGCAGGTTCGGCACTTCGATCTGCGGGTGCTTCGCCAGGTTGTAGTCCTTCTTGGCATACAGCACCCCCTCTGAAGCAAAGCATACATCAAATCAGAAATAATTTCACCAATAAACATGAATTCACATTTTCGAATTCTTTGGTGTAGAAAATGTAACAAATCAGAGCCTATGCTCTTTCATTTGGTTTCTTGATGCACAGAATTGGACAGCATATCAGAACCAAAACCCCCATTTGAGTTGACGAGTGCACAAAATCTCACCGATATATAAGAGCCCATACCTCTGATTATCAAGTTCTTCGAATGCAAAATCTCACCAACAAATCAAATCCAACATATGCATACACTTGGCTTCGTTCTTTCCTTTACATAGGAAAAAAAGAGAACAGTTTTTGCACTAAACACAGTGTTTTGCCTGTGAGGTTTAGGGATCAGCACATTCACTAGATATCGCGTGAACAGCACATTCACTAGATATCGCGCCTCTACCATGGCTATGAGGTGGAGAGGATCAAGAAACGCCGACCTTGGAAGAGGTACTTGCAGATCTCATTGCGGTTCTTCTTGGGGATGATCTGAGGAGAAACAAACACGAGAGATTAGCACCAGCAACAGCACAGGATGAGAGTCAAGAGACATCAGGTTTCAGCTTCGGGCGCTCGCTTACCATGGCGGGCAACGAGCGGATCGGACGAGCTCCGATTGCAGGGGCGCCCGGGTGGGGAAGAGGAGGTGGCGGCGCGAGGGAGAAAACGAAGAACCCTAGCAACCCGGTCGGGGTAAGCTTTTATAGAGTCGCTGGGCTGTAGGGTTACATTGCCCAGTTGATTGGGCTCGGGTTGGCGTTCGTGATGAGTATATGGCCCATTTAGGCTTTAATGGTTTCCGATTTGTTTGGCCCAACAATCTCTATCACCGGAAGTAGGAAAAAGTTTAATATACAGATCTTTTTTTTTGTTTTGACTTATGACTTTTGATTATAACTTATAATTTCTGAGTTGTTTATAAAAAAGACTACAAAGTAACAGAAACTCACGTGCGATTTTAGCCTATATAAATGAAGTTTCTACAACATATACTACAATTAACTTGTAGACCCCACATTAAAAAGACACTCTGTTTGCAAACTAGTTACAGTAAAAAAGTCAAAAAACATTTTTTAAAAATTGAAAAGAACATACCTACATATAGGGTGAAAACCATCAAAATATTACAAACCATAAAAATCATGTCCTAAATTTTTTTAAAAATCTAAAAAATATCATATGTAGAGGTGGGGATATTCTTTAACTATGCAAATTTTCAGGATAAGATCAACTTCATTTGCAAGATAAATTCGTCCTTTTCATATCTTGCGAATGAGCTTAAGGTTGATCCTGAAATTTACATGGTTAAAGAACATCCCCGCCTCTACATATGATTTTTTTGGAATTTTTTAAAACTTCAAAGACATGGTTTTCACATGTTTACAGCATTTAGATGGTTTTCACTGTACTAGTTGAATGCCCGTGCGTTGCTACGGATTTTTAAACTTTATCATACTATAGTTACATACCCGTGCATTGCGACGGTATTACTATTATAACATGTCGAGCCAACTCCCCCCCTCCCTCGTTTCCATCTACTGAGTTCATAGCAAATATCATGCATTGCTACGGAATAAAAGACAGGCCTACAAAGATCGTTTAGTCCATGAGAGAAGTTAGTTTATTGGAAAATTTCAGTTCATCTCAAACAATTTTCATTTCAATTCATACTGAGTTGTTACACAAAGGAGGTATACCAATGCCAAAATAACATATATCAGTTAATACTCTTCAGAACAAAGTGTCCAAGAACAAAATTTAGGCCTCAAGCTTTCTTCATTCTAAATAGCCAACCCAAAGAAATCGTACGATTAGAGATTCAGGTTTAAAAGTGGTAGCATATGTAATTGATGGTGCAGATAACACAGCTCACCATATTTATACCACTAAATATGTGATGAGGGGCACCTGTAGAGGTCAAAGGGAAAAAAAATTAAACAATACATTTCAAACAAAGCATATTTTCAGTGCCCTCAAATGGTGCATCAAATTGCCATTTGCATGTGACCATCATCCAAAAAATCAGTTAGTACTCTCACAAAGAAAAAACTACTTGACGAAGACCAGGAAACACACGAGTTATTTAGAAATTGGAAGGTTGTCCTCCTTTGATGGACAAACCGTTTCTCATGAACCAATAAGAAAAGTTAGGAAATTAGCACTCGCAATACAAGTGGTGGTGAAAATTAGAACAAGGGCCGATTAAACACAAAATTTCTCAAATGCCGTGTCTCACACAAGATCAAATGCAAATGCACACTACTTTTCTCAAACGCAGAGGACCATAACAAAAGCTACACTTGTTAATACCAGCGATCAAACACTAAACACTTTCAAGAACAAAATGCGTTGAAGTAGCAGTTCCACATCGCTTACCTCTGGAACACCGAATATTAGATAGTGGAAAGTGAAAATAATTTTGGAGCAATTATTATTTGAAGGAGAGTACTACCATGGGAAATATGGAAGGCGGTAGAAGTAAAAGATCATTTTGGATCACCACCAGTTATTGTAAGACTACTTTGTGTCTTGAAAAGAGCTACATCAATGTGGCGCATAACTTCCCTTCAGGTAATCTCCAAGATAGTCGATTTGAACTATTTCTACATGTTATGTATGACTATAGTCTCAAATGTATATAGAATGATCAGCGACTATTGAAGTAGCGTAGTAATGTTTAGATTATCTCTCACTTGCGCATCAAAAGCAATCAATAAACATGATTCACCTTATCGCTGCACAAAATTTCCAAAAACAATGTGCAAAATGGAAGAGGTATCCAATTAAGATAGATTTTGAATTAATTGAAGTTTATTTTAATCACATTAAATCTTTTTAATTTCTAAAATTCAAATTGAGCTTTAATTAATTCAAAAAATCTAAATGGTTAATTTTATTTTAAAAGCTTCAAAAGACTCAAAACCAGGATATTACAAAACTCCAATCCATTAAACAAAGTTAACCTATTTTCACCTGATTTTTTATCGCCACTATGCACATAAGGGATGTACAAAGTCGGGTTAAACTTGTTGGCAAACCAGAAGAAGAACTTGCATGCAAGCGAAGCCTGCAAATGCAAGGAAGAAGAACATGCATGCATGCATGCAAGCTTCAAACAGTTGACAAAACCAGCTTTATAGTTTGTACAGACCAAACACACTACTATGACCCAAGCAACAATCCTCAAGAACCAAGCCAATAGAGCTATTGACCCAAAAAATCACTTGGCAACAGCCAACAGATATTACTCAGAAATTGCTTTGCTTCGCATGCTATGCTCTCTGCTTATGATTGCTTCAAGACAATAGAATCAATAACAATATGAAAATAACTATTACAACTACTGCCAAGATTGTCATTCTCATTGAAAATAGGCAAAGCTAGCAAGAACATAGCTAGAACGTTACCGATCAAAGATGATGGTCGCATGATTAAAATAGTACATTTTGCATGCTATGCTCTCTGCTTATGATTGCTTCAAGACAATAGAATCAATAACAATCTGAAAATAACTATCACAACTACTACCAAGATTGTCATTCTCATTGAAAATAGGCAAAGCTAGCAAGAACATAGCTAGAACGTTACCGATCAGCATGATGGTCGACACAGTTAAAATAGTACATTTTGCATGCTATGCTCTCTGCTTATGATTGCTTCAAGACAATAGAATCAATAACAATCTGAAAATAACTATTACAACTACTGCCAAGATTGTCATTCTCATTGAAAATAGGCAAAGCTAGCAAGAACATATCTAGAACGTTACCGATCAAAGCATGATGGTCGACACGCTTAAAATAGTACATTTTCTCAATAAATATATCTTAGTTCAACATTCCAACTTTACGATGCATACACCCAAAAAATTGTAGTACTTGCATAAATGTATTTTGAGGTCAAACCAATGGACTATTGATCATGCGACACGACTATCCACTCAACACTACTAATATACTTCTCGGACACAAAGCACAACATCATCGCTAGCAAACAAATTAAACACATTCGATTGCCATTTCAATACAGAGAAATGTATCAATATTAACCTCACTATTCATCGAGTTAGTGCAATGCAAATCAATCTACATTGCTTGATGATTTTTTCCAAAGCTACACCGCCAACTCATTTCTATACCACGAATGAATGCACCAATTTAGTCGAGAACCAAGATACTGATTGCAGCATAAATGGTGTAGTGCACCAAAATAACTTACATCGCACTCGTGCTCAAGATGATCCCGAGAAATCCGTGGGGATTACGAGCGGCGCCCATCGTGTGCAAACGCCGCAGCGACTTCCCATTGGGTGACACCTCCATCTTCTGCGACGGGTCCAATCTCCGGCCCCTCTCCAAGCATCTGCACGCCATCCTCATCGACCGCCACTACCCGGCCGCCAACCGCAAGCAGCACCTCGGACTACGGACATGACAAATCTGCGGCTCAACCATAGCCATCTGAGCACTCCGCTGCGTCCTCGCCGACGCCGGGTCGGCGAGATCCCGCGGTGTGGGTCGGCGGACTCAATGTCGGTAGTGACCACGAGGCGGTTGTCTCGGTGAGGACAGCCACGCCGCCGCCTGTAACACCTGCGACGCCGCCAAGGCGGCGGGAGCAGGCGCGCAGGTCTGAGCTAGGTTGGGCTTCGGTCGGGAGGTGGAAACGGAGGATGGAGCCATTATCGAAACTCCTCCTCCGGCGAGAGGAGGGCGTCGAACAACAGATCCGCTCGTCGTCGCTCGGTCGTCGGGCCCCGCCGTCGCCTCCTTCCTCTCCTCCGCCCCACCGGCGCCGCCGCGCGTCGCCTCCTTCCTCTCCTCTCCGCAGCCGCGCGCCTCCTTCCTCCGCCCCTTCCTCTCCAAGCCGGCCGCGCGCTTTCTCCTCCTACCTCCGCCCAACCGATGAGATAGAGGTCGCGCGCCTCCTTCCTCGCCCCAACCGGCGCTGTCCCGCGGTGCGGGTGGGGAGAAGGAGGTGGCGGCGGGTGCGAGTGGGGTGGGAGGAGGAGGCTAGGGCGAGCAGGAGGAGCGGGGAGGAGGCGGCGGCGGAGCGGAGGAGTGGGGAGGAGGAGGCGGTGCGGGGGTGGGGTGGAGGAGGAGGCGAGGCGGAGGAGTAGGGGAGGAGGCAGCGGCGCGGGGGTGGAGAGGAGGAGGCGAGGCCGGGCGGCGGAGGAGTGGGGGGAGGAAGCGGCGCGCGGGGTGGAGAGGAGGCAAGGCGGAGCGACGGAGGAGGAGGAGGGAGGCGAGGCGGCGCGCGGAAGTGTCGGTGGGGAGGAGCGGCGGAGAATCTGTGGGGAGGAGGCCAGGGAGGAGAGAGGCGACGGGATTCGTGGGAGGAGGCGAGGGCGTACAGTTTTCGTGAGGAGAGTGGGCCCACACGTGAAAGTGTAGGATGCACCATCACTTGAACTCCTTCTTTTAAGGAGTAGAGATACGTACCCCCTCAAAACTCTTTCTTCTCCGGCTCCCAATCCCCTGACATGTGGGCCTTCTAGCCTCCTGGCGCCCCAAATGTCCCACATTAGAGAGTTGCTCGTATTGTTGTGCTAGCGATTAATCTGAAGCGTTTACTTCGGAAGCCAGTGTAGATTAATTGGACCACTGAGAGAATAGCACTGTTGTGTGAGGAAGAACTCTCTCCCGATCCAACGGCTGAAACTTAAGCAAAGTCAGGGTACTGTCTATGATTCTACTGCTATAAGGCTCCGCTCGTTTCGACTTGAGCTTCTGGTTTCTAGCTTATTTTGCACTATTCATAAATTTCATTTTTTTGTATGTTTGGCTTTTTTAGTTTTTTGCCAGTTCTTTTTTCTCGTACTTATTTGTATTATACGTGATGGGTTAACATATTTTTTTCTATTTTTAAAATTTTTAAACTTTAATTATGCTAAATAAGCTTTCGTCAGCTACAGTATTTTTTCCAGCTAGTTACAGTATTTTTTCAGTCATAAGCTACTTAAAAAAAGCTCTTTTGAGCATGATCTTGTCGGAGGATTCCAATCCAACATAACAGATATGGTCGCTGACATATGCGCCCAGACAATGATACTACAGGTCCATACCTATGAAACTATAGAGCCCGAGTTCAAGTCTTATTTGCCCCCCTGTTTTATGTGCTTGTAACCAAGGTTTGAAATACCGCTACCGGGATAAATCCCGCTAGGTGGCGTCGCGATTCTGGCAGTGCTTGGAAAAATCGGCCGGTAACCGGGAAAAAACCGGTTGAATTTCACGTGCCAAAATTTGAATTTGAAAACGGTAACCGGAAAAACGCCGTAATCGCCAAAAACCGAGAAAAACCGCTAAAACTAAAACCGCTAAAACCGGTTTTCAAATTTGAAATTGGAAATTCTTAACATATTCATGGCAAAAAGTATGAAGTTAAGCATAGGAGATGCATGGATCTTCCTAATGCATCATATTAGTGTTAAACAATGTAAATATCATTCGGGAAACTAACATTTACATTCAAAATTTGAAAATTCCTAATACATTTACGGCAAAAAGTATGAAGTCAAGCACGGGAAGTGTATGCATCTTCCTAATACATTCTATTAGTGTTAAACAATGTAAATATCATTAGAGAAACTAATTTTTACATTCAAAAGTTTAAATTTGAATTAAACAAAAAACCGGCGGTTTTTCTCTCGATCGACACCAGAAGATCAGTAACCCAGGCGATTCTGCACGATATTTGGAACCACAGCTTGTAATCGCAGCGATGGTCACCAGAACCGTCAAGACAGCGAAGCCATTAGAGATTTTAGAAGTTGAACTCTCACTAGACATGATGCAGAAATCTCGAGCGTTAATACCATCTTTACAACTACGCTTAATTCTACACTCGATTTTACTCTTAATAAGATGAATTTATTTTTAACTAGCTCTAGATTGAATAAAGATTTGTTGCTACTAAAAAATGGTGATTGTAATTATAGGATCAATGGTAATGTTCAATGGAAGGTGAGGAAAAAAGGGTGCCACAAAGACATACGTGACGGACACACAATGCAAGGAGGTACCCATGAGACGAAGAGGATCACACAGGGCTGGTTCATGCATTCACACAGGAGTGAGAGTGGATGGGCCAAGCGACCACATGTATGGAAAAGGAGGAAGAAAGGGATAAGGAAAAAAAAGGAAGGGAAAGAAAAGAGGCCAAAGCATCCATAGTCTAAGTACTTCGCATAAAATTTTTAAGCCCAATTTAGATCCGACTTAAGCCTATCCAACTTCAACTTCGAAATCAAGTTTGAAATCAATTTGGACTCAGTTCGGAATAACTAGCGGTTCTGTATTAAGCTCGTAATATTTGCAAACGGAGTTCGATTTGAGTGCTCTTATACTTGTTGGAAAGCTTATTCCAAGACTCACGTAATGGATAAGGTCTCACTTTCAAAACCCTGCGAATCGATTGCTATCCCCAAAACAAAGTGGCAACCAAAATTTACCTTTTATTTTTGTGTTCGTATTAGAATCCAAGTTTGGTTAGATGTCTTAGGAGGGCTATATAGCCAAGGGGTGCGCCCCATGTACTAGATTGGACATCAATTTTTTAGATTAATCTTATTCTTGATTCTAGGGTTTGAGCAAATATTACCCCGCTAGAATTGAGAGTCCTATCTATTTTGTTGTTCCATTGTTCTTGTGATCTTCTCATGAATTGTACGAGCACATCTACTTGTTTGTGTGGCAAGTAGACAAGAGCGCGGAAAGTTGTTGTGATCTAGACAGTGGTTGGCAGCGTCGTTCATTAGGTTTGTTGGGTTATTCAACATAGCCACACTAGTTATCCCCAAGAATTAGATATGGCGTTGCCCATTACTAACTTGCCCTTACAAAAATCGAGGGTGACTTTTTCTCATGGGAGGGCGAGTGATGCAAATGAAATGAATGTTGTAATTTACGCACCAACTATATCCTATGGTTGTTATTGTACTCAATTCTTTGTGCAAAACAACAAGAATGATATAATAATTGATTCATACATACATACATACATACATACATACATATATATATATATATATATATATATATATATATATATATATATATATATATATATATATATATATATCATACATATATAGTGTTATCTTTGTTTAATACACTTTCAGGTTACCAAGAGCCGAGTACGACTTTTCTTAAAGAAGGGGCGAACGATGTAGATATCCCAAGAATTAACACACCGAGAATTAACACAATCTCTACAATTATGCTCAATTCTACACTTGATTTTACTCTTGATAAGGTGAACTGGTTCTTAAATAGCTTTGGTTTGAATAAGGAAATGCTACTTAAAAATAATGATTGTGATTGTAAAATCAATGGTGACATCTAACGGGAGGTGAGGGAGGAAGGGCGCCACAAAGACATATATGCAAGCACGTAATACAATAAGGCACTCATGAGGTAAGAGGATCACACAGTGCTGGTTCATGTGTTCATGTAGGAGTGAGAGTGAACAAACCAAGTGAGCGCATACATGAAAAAGTTGGAGGAAAAGGAGGAAGAAAAAGAAGAGAGTCCCAAGCATTCAAAGCTCAAGTATTTTGAATAATATTTCCAAGCCCAATTTAGATTCAACTCAAGCCCATCCAACTTCAAATTTAGAATCAAGTCTAAAATCAATTCACACTCAGTTCAGAATAATCAGCAGACTTGCATTAAAAAAGCATAACTTTTGCAAACGGAGTTTGATTTGAGTGCTCTTTTACTTGTTGGAAAGCCTATTTCAAGGCCCACGCAATGGATAAGGTCTCAGCTTCGGAAACCCCATGGATCGGTTGCAATCTTCGAAATAAAGTGGCAACCAAAAACTTACCTTTTATTTTTGTGTTCGTATTAGAGTCCAAGTCTTATTAGATGTTCGTATTAGTGCCTCATGTACCAGATTGGACGTCAATTTTTTAGATTAATCATATTCTTGATTATAGAGTTTGAACAAGCATTGCCCCCGCTAGAATTGGGAGTTCTATCTATTTTGCCATTCAATTATTCTTATAATTTTCTTGTGACTTGTAGGAGCACGTCTACTTCTTTGCGTGGCGAGTGGACAAGAATCAAAGCGTGTTATTGGGCAAATTTAAGTGCCGCGGGTTGCTGTGATCGAGATAGTGGTTGGCGGTGTCATTCATCATGTTTAATGGGTTTAGGTTTTTCAACATAGCCACACTAGTTATCCTCAAGAATTTGATATGTCGTTGCCCATTACTAACATGCCCCTATGCTTAGAGAAGTCGAGGTGACTTTTTCTCATGGGAGGAGGAATGATGCAAATGAAAAGAGTGTTGTAATTTATATACTAAATATATCATATGGCTGCTATCATACTCAATTTTTTGTGCAGAACAACAAGAATGACATAATAATTGATATATATGTATGTGTGTGTATTATCATGCATATACGTTGTTCTTTTTATTTAGTACACTTTCAGGTTAAAAAAAAGCCAGGGATGGCTTTTCTTGAACAAGGAGAAGATGATGCGAATATCCCAAGTATTAGCACAAACTCTACAATTACAATCAATTCACACTTGATTTCAATAAGGTGAAGCTCTATTTTGAATAAGGATGAGTTACTACTTAAAAGTAATGATTGTGATTGTAGAATCAATGGTGACGTCTAACGGAACGTAAGGGAGGAAGAGCACAACAAACACATGCGTGAAGGGCACATAATGCAAAGAGGCACTTATGAGGTGAAGCGGTTCACACGGCGCTGGTTCATGCGGGAGTGAAAGTGAACGGGCCAAGTGAGTGCATGCATGGAAAAGGAGGGAAAAAAGAAGGGAAAGAGGAAGGGAAAGAAGATAGATCTAATCATTCAAAGCCCAACTGCTTTGGATAAGATTTCTAAGCCCAATTAGGATCCAACTCAACCCCATTCAACATCAACTTCAGAATCAAGTCTAAAATCAATTCAAACTTAGTTCAGAATAACCAACATATTTGCATTAAAAAAACCCATAACTTTTGCAAATGAAATTCAATTTGAGTGCTCTTTTACTTGTTATAAAGCTTATTACAAGGCCTACGTAATGGAAATGTCTTAGCTTCGAAAACCCCACAGATCGACTGCTATCTCGAAATAAAGTGGCAACCAAAAACTTACCTTTTATTTTGTGTTCATATTAGAGTTAAGTCTTATTAGGTGTCTTATGAGGGCTATATCACCGAGGGGTGCACCCAGATTGTACATCAATTTTTTAGATTAATTACATTCTTGATTATAGAGTTTGAGCAAACATTGCCCCCACTAGAATTGAGAGTTCTATCTGTTTTGTAGTTCCATTATTCTTGTGATTTCTTTGTGAATGGCAGGAGCACGTCTACTTCTTTGCGTGGAAAGTGGATAAGAATCAAAGCATGTTGTTGAACGAATTCGAGTGTCATAAGTTGTTGTCATCTAGATAGTGGTTGGCGGTGTCATTCATTAGGTTTCATGGGTTATTCAACATAGCCACACTAGTTATTCCAAGTTATCAACAATCTTAAGTCGTGAAGATCGAGCACCCTGAATCAGGATCCATCTACCATTGAAGAACCATGTTGAGAATATCCATGGTTTGTGTGCTGAATAATTGGCAATTGGCAATCGTGTCGAGTTAAAATTTGCATTTGTGAAAATTCGTAGTTTTTCAATGCTGCCTGTCAGGGAAGTCTGACTGCTGTGTAGAGGCGATCAGCCGTCAAACAAGCAAGTGCCCTCATGCACTTTACCAGGGGTGATCTGACTGGCTTGGGTCAACCAGTCTAACCTACCTTGTGAGCTTTTGGTATTTGGACACCAAACTATTGTGTAGGAGTGTCTTGAGATGTCTTTGCACTAGGTGACACCTCAAATAGAGTTCTAAGCTAAAACTAGATAGCAAAATACCAAATTTCCAGAGAGGGTTTTTCTAGTGATGTCCCTTGGCGATCTAACTGGCTTGAGGCAATCGGTCCGATCAAGCCAAGGGTTTTACTGCCTACCCAATGGCAGTTAGACCAGCCAGGACTAATTCTTGGTTGAGAAGGGTTATGGATTTTATGGGAATTGGTCATGGGCTGAGTTTTGGGGTTCTACGTCATTGCATTCATATTGCATGAAGTATGTTTGAACTAACATAAGTCAAATCGTGAAGAACTTGTGCCTGAAAACTATTTCTTGGTCTTTGATGTGTAGGGTGTTTGGAGGCAACCATGGTCGATAGCGTGGACTAGGACTAGGTTCGGGGATGAGCTGAGGTACAATCAAGGAAGCCAGGTAGGATGGTTGGGCTCAAGCGAGACACAGGAGAAGACAATAGATGTTGAAGGGAACGTTCGAGCAACAATTCATCGAATGGTATGGTCGGTGTAAGTGAGGCGTAGTGGGGGGACTGACATGGAGAGACTTGCCGATATGTGAGCCATTGGTGAATCTACACGTTGTAAGCTTGGGGATTGTTTGCAAAGGAGGAGATGACCATGAGCTAGGCTTAAAGAAGAGGTGAGGTCCACGATCAAGGTGAGAGTGTTTTGGCATGGAAGCTAAAATACAGGAAACAATGAAGAGACCAAAACCGCGATGCTTGGAGGGTGTTTGGAGATCAGTTTAGGTCAAGGAGGTGCTGAGGAGGCCAAGTGGATGAAAACTCACTCCTTAGCAGGGTTAGGCTTATGCGCTTTGAAAGGCATGCATAAGACATGTGTGAGTGTTAAACCCAGTGTGTAGGGGGTTAACGAGTTTCCTCGGTTGTACTAATAGATAGTATCACTTAGGGTTAGATGTAGGCTAGTCGCTTTATCTATTTGAGTGGGTGGAGTTGGTGGCTAGGGTTAAGGATGCCAAAGGGAAAAGTAACCAACTACTTATTATAGGTTCGAGAGAAAGGCTTCCTTGGAGGGAAGGCTTGTGGGGTGTGTGCTCTTGAGAGAGAGAGAGAGAGGGAGAGAGCTCTGTCCTCTATGTTGGAGTAGCTATAAATCAAACATCTATAAGTTACAATAGATTAATCTTGTTCATCCTTCATGGTGTGTTCTTGATTTTGTTAATTTTACTCTTGTTTTAGTTGTTATTTTTGCCCCCTCTCTTATCTCTTGGTCTTGTTGTGGTCTAAGGACGTGTAAGTGATGGAGATGCCTCTTGAAATCATATCCCATCCATTTAGGGATCAGCTGTAGCAAGATCGTGAGAGGTTACCCGGTTTGTTTTGATTTGGAGTCCTTCTAGTGAAATCGTGTTTCTAGGGTTTTGGTTTCAAATCTTTGGGTGATTTTGCTTGCTGTGACATGTGAAAATATATTTGGAGACATCTAGGCCACATCAAACTCATGAACAAGTTATATCTTAAGTTGTTGAGTTTTACCTAGTCTTGGTACAACATTGGTTGTCTTAAAGAAAGGTTGAAACTTTGATTAAAATACATGCGCTCCTTGGATGGATTAGGTTTCTGAGATGCTTGGTAAGGTGTTTGCAAAGTCTCAAGTCATTTGGACTTGTATTTTGAGGATTGTACCATTTTGGGTTTTGGCTCGGGCTAATTTTTAGGTTTGGATCAGGGGTGTGGTCAAACCGCCTTACGCCAGCGCTTAGACCGATTTCCCAGACGATCAGACCGACAACATCAGGCTCATCCAACCGCTCTGTCCATAGTGGTCTAACCTGTCCTAAGGAATTGAACTCCCTTTTGTTTTCGCGCTTTGGTGAATTCTTTGCTTGTGGGTTTATTTGATCTTCCTAGCTTCCAGTAGGCAAGTGAATGTTTTGAAATCTAGGGAAATTGAATTTGAATATGTCATTCATCCCATCTAATTGCCATATCAGTCGTAAGACCATGAATCCTATATGGGGCACGTTTGATATGGCTGTGGCTTATGAATTTTGACTGAAATTTTTGAATTTTAGCTGGTTGCGATAGAGATTACGGAGAGAGATACTCGCTTGCGATTTTGGTTGATACATATATTGGGCTTTTAACGTGTACTACAATTAACTTGTAGACTCCGTCTTAAAAAAATACTCCGTTTGAAAGTTAGATACTATAGTAAAAATCACTTTTAGAAGACGTAAAGAGCAGAGCCATGGTCCAGTTCGTTTGTTGGTCGTCATCAATTTCGCTGTCTACTCTGGATTACTTCATATTCCATCCATGATCGCCACCTGCATTTCTAGACAGGTACCGCAGGTCCCATTTGCTCATGGAAGCCCACACGCTCGTGAAAATCTGAGTGTACAATTGGTTGTCAGTTAGTTTGCTGTTTTGTCGAGCATTACTGAATAATGATATCTTGTGACTGTGTGCTGAACAATGCCAGGTAGGACGGGTCCTTGCATGCCAACCACCTCTCCTTTTCCTCTTCCAGGTTGAAGCAGCAATTATAGTGCCATGCCATGAATTGAATTATCACATTTGATGTGACAAGTGGCAAGTATGAAATATCAGAAACTGAATCTAAAAGAAAAAAAATCAGAAACTGAGCACTATATGTTAAACAAATGGCACAAACAGGCAGCAAGTTACCAGGGCATTCGACTACACTACAGGAAAGGTTTCGGCTAAGCAATGCTCAATTTTACCTCAAGAGTATACACGCCTTTATCATACAGGAACCTCTCTTACATAAATACGACCCAAAGAAACCAATCAAAAAATTGCTATGGCTAACACATTAATCCAACAATGTACAGATGCTATCATGATCTCCATAGGCGCCTTCCATGGTTCTCCACCTGAGCCAACTGATGTGGCGTCCAGCTTCTTGATCAGGCGTAAGAATTAAGAAGAATCCCCATTTTCCTGATAGCTAGACCTCTTGATTTCTCCACTTGAAAGGTTCTTCTTTTGGTTGACCTTTTGGTGTATCGTTCCCACTACTATCACCAGGTTCGCTTGCCGATGTTTCTGCTAATTTGGCTTGACCAGGAGCTTTGCCACCTCGACGTTCCTGGCAATAAGAGTAACAAAAAGGGTCTCACTACAAGTATACACAATTTTGAAAATTTTATTGCGCTATTTTTAAAAATGGAATATGAACTACTTATGAGAAAAAGATTATTGGGCAGATCTTAAAGATCTTGGAAGGCAAAAGCATTTACACATAATTTACAGGAACAATGAAAGGGAATCTCAAATCGGGAAAGGAAATTCTGAAACCATATTTTGTGCTAACCAAGAAAAGAAGTATCAACAATTCAGCATATGCCTTACAATCACCCAAAGGAGCCATCAGCAACTGGTAGCAAATAAAAGGCATTGGTCTGATAACCTAAAAGTAAACAATGAGTATGAAACTCAAGGTGTTCATCGTGATGTCCTTCTTGGTTCCGAATTAACAGGAAAAAATAATTAGGGGCAAGACTGATGCTTATGATTATTATTATCAAACGACGAGTACTAAAAAATGAAGATAAAAAGACCTCATGACATCTTGACTTACATCTCTGTAGGGAAAATCATCAACTTCAAGCATGTGAATGACATGCCCAATCTTTGGCCTCTTACGAGCTTCAGGGTCTACACATCGCAGAGCCACCAGCAAAGCCTTCTTCAATGCCCTAGAAGTAGGCTTCTCAGTCATCTTAGGATCCAAAACCCCCTCAGAATTTCTATTGCTGACCATTGTCTTCAGCCATTCAACAAGATTAACCTGAAAAGATTAATCTGCAGATTTCATAAATGCATTTGACGAGTGCTTAATTTAGCATTGGTTATAAGGAGGCACAGCCGTTACTAACCTCTCCAGGTGGCCTATTGTAATCTACTGGTACCCGACCAGATATTATTTCCATAATAAGAATTCCAAAACTATAGACATCACTTGTTTCATTCAACATGCCAGTGCCTGCATACTCCGGAGCAACATACCTGCAAATAACAAGAGATAAATAAGCAACAATGTTCATGTTTATCTTGTATGATTCTGATATTATGAGTAGTGTACTAACCCAAATGTCCCCATAACCCTAGTCGTGATGTAACTCCTCTCTGAGCCCAAAAGCTTTGCTAGCCCAAAATCAGAAAGCTTAGCGTTCCAATGCTTGTCAAGGAGGATATTGCTTGACTTGACATCACGGTGAACCACCTTTGGCTCAAGTCCCTCATGTAAATACATTAAGCTGCACAATTAGGTAACTTAGTGTAAGTGGAGTGCGATAAAAATATACTATACTCTACAGTAATAAGATGAAACATACATACCCTTTTGCTGTTCCCAGAATAATCTTCATTCTCATATCCCATGTAAGAGGGCTCACAGGACCAACATCACCGTGAAGCCATTGCTCCAAGTTTCCGTTATTGACATATTCATACACAAGCATCCTGAAAAGGATTCATATACAACAATTTTATGTTACAAGCTCCTCAATTCTAGAATTCCACAATCTGTGTTACCACTAATGTTCATAGAAGGAGGTACCTTTGGTTGCCCTCAGCACAGTATCCCAGCAGCCGCACCAGGTTCTTGTGCCGCACCCGTCCAATTGCATCCACCTCAACCTTGAATTCCCTCTCTGCCTGCCCCCTAACAAATCAAGCATCAAATTTTACTAAACAACACAAAAACCACACGTTACACCAACAGCACACATTTCAGCCTCTAAAATGGCAACTTTCATACTAAGCATGCTAACCATAAGAAAATGTTCAATTTGAATCGCGACTTGGTCTTTTTTTTTTATCAAGTTCTTGCACAACGTCACCATCTGAATTGTCAACATCTCCATTCAGTAATTCCGGTGCACTCACTAAAGTATACATCTTACTTAAACTTCAAATCAAGGCATTCTAAAATTAGACGCAATTCAAAACAAGCTTCTAACTTTGGCAATACTTCAGTTCATGGGAAGCATCATTACCTATTATTTAGCAAGTTCTTGACGGCGACCTGCGTGCCATCCTCGAGCACGCCGTGGTACACGATGCCGTAGCCGCCCTCGCCGATCACCTTCTCGTCGGCGAACATCGCCGTCGCTGCCTCCAGCTCCTTGAGAGTGTACCAGTGGCCCCACCCCAGGTGCGACACCTCCGGCACGCTCGGCTCCCCGCCGCCGCTGCGGCTCTCGCCGCTGCCGCCGCGCGACGACGGGCCCCCGCTCCGCTGGTGGTGCGGCGGCTGCTGCTCCGGGAACGTGATGCGGTGCTCCTTGCCGGTCTCGATCTGGATGGAGTCCGGCAGCGGCGCCTGGAGCACCTGCGCAAGCGGCGCCTTGGCCGCGGCGGCGGGGGCCGCGGCGGCGCGGGAGGGCACTTCTTGGATGTCCTTGGGCGGCTTGGCTGGGTGCTTGGGGTGGGCATTGGGCGCCACTGTGGTGAGGTGGAGGACGGGGGTCGGCGGGACGCGGCGGCGACGGCGGCGGCGGCGGGAGGCGAGGAGGCACAGCAGGGAGAGGAGGACGAGGAGGAGCACGAAGGCGGCGCCGACGCCGATACCGACGAGCTCCCACAGGTGGAGCCCGAACACCACTGTGCTCTGGGACAGCTCGGAGTCCGACATGGAAGGACGGCGCTAGGCTTCTTCTTGGCTCAACCAGAAACGGTGGTTCTCCTCAACAACACGGACGTTCTGAGCGGAATCAGGTGCTAAAGATTTGATTTCAAGGAGAACAAACCGCTAAAGATTGGGTTCCCGCAGGGAATTGGATGCACAAAGGCTGAATTTTCCTGCAGGGAACAAAAAAAACGGGGCAATGAAGGTGGCCAAGATTGGATTTTGCAGCAGGATGCAGTGGGAAAGGTTGGACTTCGGGGGAGGGGATTTACGACTGGACAGGATGGAGTGATGAAAAGGTGAGGATTTGGGGGGCGATTGGGCCCAAAAGATTGGATTTGGGGACAATGTCGGGGTAAAGATTGGATGATTATTCTGGGGGTGAAAGGTGAGGAGGGGAGGGGTGGTTAATTTGGTGCTGCTATTAAATGCTTGGATTTTGGTGGGGAGGAAGGGTGGTGTCGGTGGTTGGTGGTGATCTTCAGAGAGGAGCAACAAATCAAGAAGAAATGCAGAGGGCAGAGGAAGGATGCAATTATTGGTAGTACACTAGTACTCCAGCAAAAGGGATTAATGGCACTTGAGTGTAGCGTGTACTATGTAGAGATGAGTGAGGGAGAGTAGAGGAGGGTGTAGTGTAGCTGCTGTGCTCTGCATGCATGGAGATTTGGAGAGTTGGGTTCAGAGGTGGAGAAGTCAAGACACAATTAGTAAATAAATCAATAAACCAAGCATGGAGAATAGGAAAGGATATTTTTTGAGGTGGAATACGAATACGGGGAGGGACCGGGTGGGTGGAGGGAAGACCGGGAGGGGTGCTGGTTGGAGCTGTCTTCAACTATGGAAGACCACGTTGCAATATTGCTATTCTTCAGTGCCTTGCTAGTTGCTCCGGTCACCCGTTCTAGGGTACTTCGTTTTCTCGTGTGGCTGGCTGACATGTAGGCATGTTTGCATGGTAAGAATTTCGTAGTAAGTTCATGGAAATTTTATAGAAAATAGTATATTTTTTATTTAATTATGTGAAATTCTTATATTCCAAATTTACCCTAATATTGATGTCTTCGAAGGATAAAGCTGTCGTCTTAAAATCACTGGAAACTCGTAAGGTGAACTATACATAATTTGGTTTACTTGTTTGCTGTAAACAATATTAAAAAAGCACGCCAACATTCTCTAAAGTTTTTCATATATATAATTATTATTTTAATATTTTTATTTATGATGAATAACATTATACATATCTACGTTTATAAATCGACAAAAATGAAAACTTCTCTTAGGTTTTTCCATATTCAACAACTACTCCACAACATTTTGTAAGGCAAAGATCATCACTATCTATAAATAATCTATTTCCTTTCTTTGCAATTTCTTTTGCTGCCACTATAATAACACCTTTGTTTTGTTATTCAATTTGTTACTAGCCAGCAACTATAGCTAATAGAAAGACCCCCATTTTCTTCTGTTAGTGTAGAATTTATTACGACAATGTAGTACTACCAAAAAAGCGTAGAATCTAGAACTATGACTGTACCGAAGACAGTGGGTTCCTAGGTACAATCAGTCCATGTGACCATATGCGGCTGGATAAAATCAAAATGGGACGACAGGGTGGTGTGTAACTGTGTGGGGTCTGCTCGAGTAGATGTGCTGCAGTAGTTGGTACATTCAGCTTCAGCCCAACGCCCGTACGTGTTTGTAATCTGCAGCACCGTCTCCGTCGACTTAAAAGGCATAGCTCGATTGGACTGAGATAAATTATTTTAGGGATAGATTATTACACATATAACTGAAATTTTTTTATCTTTCAGTCATCTAAAGTTGCACTTTAAATCACCTGAAGTTGCATATGTTTGTTTTTGGAGGGGGGCTGCAATTTTAGTTGATTGAGAGTGTAATTTCAGGTCACCTGAAGTTGCACTCTGAATCACCTAAAGTTGCAGCTGTTTTTTTAAGGGGGTTGCAATTTTAGTTCATTGAGAGTGCAATTTCAGGTGACTGAAACATAAAAAAATTTCAGTCGCCTGTGCAATAGCAAAACTGATTATTTTATAGTTAAAATTATATTATAACTGGTTGAAATTATACTGTAATTGATGATGGTTTATTTGACGTAACTAAATTTAAAAACTTTTACAATGAAAAAATACAGGTTAATCCATAACAGACAACGCAAACGAATACGGAAAAAAGAACCAGAAAAAACTAAAAAGACAAAATTTAGAAATAATAAAAAATAAACTAAAAACTAGAAATTCAAACCAAAATAGAGGAAACCTAAATTGCAATCTGCAGCACCTCACCCACGTGATCCTCGTCCTCCTCCTCGCAGCAAAACCCTGCAGCTCGATTTGCGAATCCAGTACATCATACCTGTATTAAACCCGGAAGGTTTCGCGCGAGGGGAGGGTGGCCACGTCGCCCCCAGCGCTCCCTCGGCCGGCGCGTGGCGGAGAAAATTTGCGTACGGTCGGGGGAGCCATTTTCCCTGTATTTTCTGAAAATTACGTAAAGGTCTTTTTTCCTCGCAAAAAGGTCCCTGAATTTTTCAAAAAGGACCCTGCGCATATTTATTTTTCGTTGATAACGATCCGCAGTTTTCAAAATTACGTACAGACCCTCGGTTCTTTCAAAACAACCCCTGATTTTTACGGAAAAAACTCTCTGGTCTCCTTTTATTGCGAAAAGCCCCTCGCTTTTTTTTTGAAAAAACCCTACGCTTTCCTTTAGCTACGAATTTTCGCCTCTTTTACTTTGGTACACACGGTGACTGGCGCGGCGTGCCGCCACACCTATGAGGCTAGTTGTATTATTCGCCGGAACAAAAGTTAGTTGCAGATGCCTCCACAAAGAATTGTTTCTGCCGCTGCCACTGCAGCTTCATTTATCCCGGTCATCCAGCGGTTAGGGAACCGTTTGGTTTGATGCTTTACTCTACTGCATCTCACGGTTAACGTTTGGGTCCTTTTCGCCTCGAATTTAGGTACCTATCCTTCTCGATATTAGTTTGTTCCTAAGAGCAACTTCAGCAGGGCCCTCAAACAAGCCCCTAAATCAAAATTTAAGGGCTGAGGATAAAAACACAGATCCAGCAGAGTCCCTACTCAGGGCCTCAAAAGTATGAGGCCCTCAAATTCACCCATCAAGCCCTCATTCCTGAGTACCCTGGAGGAGGCCCCTACTTTTGAGGGCCTGAGTAGGGATCCTGCTGGATCTGTGTTTTTGTCCTCAGCCCTCAAATTTTGATTCAGGATGATGAATAGATCCCATATGGCAGTGTCTATTAGGATGAATTTGAGGGCCCTGATTTGAGAGCTGCTGCTGGAGTAGATGCAAAAAAATCAAGCTCTCAAATGTTAGGAGAGCCCTCAAATCAAAAATAGAGGCCTTGATTTGAAGGCTCCTGCTGGAGATGCTCTAAGTACTCTATATTTTTCTTTTGTATAGTTGCATTTTTTTCAATCTACGACTACAATAGGCCATGCAAATTCTCGGATCAGGAACCATGTACTGCATTCTGTGCAAATCAGTTTATCTGTGAAATAGAATACACTAGTAGAAATCAGTATAGTGCGTAGCTATTTCTTTTATTTCTGGCAAAAATCAGTGTAGCTAAGCAAACAACCACGATTGCCCGCACCAAAATAACAAACCATTCTGTTCAGTGTGCTGTGTTAATGCAACGGTAGTTGGGAGGTACATCACCCATCTTTTCTGATCGCGCTGTGACTGCATTGTTTGGATCCATGTCCCAATGGTCCTTGCATAAAAACACCAGACAACAGCCAAAGAAGATAAAAGAACCGACACATTGAGCACCGGAATTTTATTCTCAAGTTTCAGCCTCGAAGTTTACAAATGTAGCAGATCTAAATTGGTGCTTGGGTTTTTCAATCAATCACCTGCAGATGTGTATGCTGCAAAGGACAAACACGGCAGGATCTCAATATTTTGGTGATCATTTTTTTTCCTGATGTCTATTGTTTAGCTCCATAACGATGTATAGTATCCCACCAACCAAGGGATGTACAACCAGGTAAGTTGATCTGCCTCTATACCGATAATTAGTTTGTACAAATGAAAATTGGGGAGCAAAATCATAAAAGATGGGGCCATGAGCTGATGGATAATCAATCATGTTGTACAACAGAGCTCTAATTTTCTTTGATGTATTGCTATGATTCCAAGAATGCAATCTGACTCCAACTTGTGCAGCCATCTACTGTAATTCACCTACTGGCGCCTCATTCAGCCATAGGGAATGGATGAAATCATAAAGCTTTCCGCTTACACTCACCTGCTCAAAGTGAAGAAGATTGCAACGTTACCGCTTACCACGCGGCAAGATAAGGAAAGGCAACTGAAGAAAGAAAGAAGAAACAAACCTTGTAAGGTGTCGGGTTTAGCCGCCTGATGTGATCTGGCCGCAGTTTTCCAAGCTGCTGCATGCAGCGGCTTCTGATCTTCTCCAGAGAGGGCAGCTCTAATCTGGGTTTATCTGCAGAGCACAGATATACATATGTACTTGATGTTTAACAAGAAAAACAAATAAGTCAAGTGTGCGAAGTGCGAACACTACAGTCCACAGTTATCAGGTTGTTTGTTCCACTGTAACATTCACCAGTTTCAGTATTGATTCAACTTGATCAGTTTTTTTTATCACTCAGGGTTTGATAAGTTTTTCCCCCTAAAGGCGCCCTCTTTGTTTTACAAAACTCCAGAAGCACATGAAGAGGTTGTTGCTCTTGCTGATCATCAAGTGTAGGTCAGCGCAAATGAGCACTAGAAATGTACAAGATAACTGGTTCATGCGAGTCTTTCATGCCGCTCCCTTTCTTTTTAGAGATTCTGTGATAATGTAATGCAAGAAAACAGCACCCCTTATATTTTAGAGAAATCTGACACTGATCCTGATTACCCCCTTTGCAACAGAACTTTCTAAATTAACCATGACCACTGACAAAGTTATTGTTGTAACTTGTAAGAAAGATACAAGATCCATACTTGATCTCCCAGGCCAATAGCATTGTAGAAGCTCCTCAACATGCTGGGGGACGACATATGCCCTCTTGGATTCAAGGAATGGGTGGCGACAAAGGATTCGGTCTCCTGCCTGGAATATTTCAACAGTACGGAATTCAGTTTAAAATTGGAATTAGTCACTGGAGATGGAAAAAATCAACAAAAGATATAACAGGTGACAGCAGCATTGCATGACAACGATGAGAAGTATATGATCGACTCAAGTATTATCTCAGCTATATTCCATTCTAAGGTAGATTATAATATTCTGTACTTCTATGATTGAGAAAATGGTGTGGCAAGTATAGAACCTCGCATGTGAATAGAAAACAGAGGTGCATTGTTACCTTAGGTGATGGTTCACTTTCACGTATCATGATGTCTACCAATGGGTAGCCTTCTTTTCCATACAATCTGAAACATCGCTTTTTGCATGGAATGGAGACCTGCAACATATCATGGCAACACCATCAGTAAAGTAAAAAAAAACATGCATTTCTTTTCAACATGAAAATAGTAAACATACTTTTGCCACATCCTCGGAAAGTTTGATACGAGGTCTACTATTGATCTCAACTAGCTTAAAGACACACCCAAGAGCAGCCTGGGAATAACACGTTACAAGATAAGTTCCGATTCCAAAGGCATCAACTTCATGACCCTGCAAATAAGACAGAGATTTTGAATCATATCTGCAATAGAAAGGATTCAGAATAAAGATAAATTCTATAGTTCATGATCACAAGCTCCACAGAAGCACACACAAATGCATCAAACAACATAAGCACCACAAGAATTGCCATCCTGTGAAAAATAGAACATGCCACAAAAAAGATCTTGATGAATTGCCAACTCAGTAATGAGATAATGTTATTACCTGTTTGTTCAGGGCATCAATTGTTTCCTCATTCAGGTCATTGCTAGCAGTAATTATCATCTTCCCAAAACCAGGTATATTAAACTCCTTTTCTATTGCAAGAAACACTTTTCGAGCTTCGATAGACAAATAGGCCAGATCACCAGAATCTAATCTAATACCAGATGCCTTGTACCTACAAAAGAAGATATCTTTATCCAAACTGATTGTTTATAACTTTTTATGAAGAAAACAAAGCACAAGATACAGTAATTTCTGATGTCACATATAAGCGCAGACGTGTTAAAAACCAAACAAATGGGTACAACAACATTTGCCACCAAATGGCACCTTATATTCCCAAAGCATGAGGGAATGAGGGAATCTAGAGTACTGGGATATTATGGATTATTTTACAAGAACACATCAGCATGACTCAGGATTTGTTTGGGAGGGCTTAAGCTTACAAACACAAAGTTGCTGTAAGCTTAGACCATCCTAAATTGGATACTATTGGGGTGAATTTTCTGATAAGCTTCATTTGTATTTTCTTGAAAAAAAAAGCCTTTTCTGAATTCTGATATTCTAGCAAGGTTTCCATGAGAAGCTAAGCTCACACCCAATAAAGCTTTAAGTCCAATGCACATGTAACAAGTGCCCAAGGATAGTTTGGCATACCCTAAGTCATGGAGTGCTAGAGCTACTGCACAGAAGTTTGGAATTCCACTCCGCATAACCTGAAAAGAAACATAAATAGTGAGATTGCGCTCCAAATAATACAGCTGCAACGTAAATAAGTTCAGAATCTGCACACTGTACGTCAAATGGTGGAAGTGGAAGAGAGGGAGAACATGTTGCGTATGCACACTTGCACAGTCAATTGTTAGACAACACAAAACAAGGATAAAGGTGTACAAGAATCAACTCAGAGTTGACTGTGCCTCCTGGAGAAGTCAGGTTGATGGCCTTTAAATACTATAATGAGCACATAGTTGTTCAGGAATCAGGACAATACCAATCATCATACTCTATCAAATCAAAACAACAGCATGAGAGTCTAAACTCTAAACATATCTATACTTGAATACACGTCCATGATTAAATCCGGAATGCTAGAGGGTTGAACTCCAGAGGTCTAAACATATCTATACTTGAATCAGGACAAACCGACTTGCAAGTTTTTGGTTTGGAATGCTAGAGGGTTGAACTCCAGAGGTTGGCGTGACGCTATGCGGCTGTTAGTTGATAGCCACGTGGCGGACTTGGTTTGTATCCAAGAAACTAAGATGGCGGTTATCACATCATCGATCGTCCTATCTATGCTTGGTGCACATTTCAGCTACTTTTCCTTTCTCCCATCCTCTGGAACCCGGGGGAGGAATTTTGGTAGCCTGTAGGGCGCCCAACGTTGTTGTCGTTGATTCTCACGTCGGACGTTTCTCAGTTAGTTTGCGCGTCCACGTAACCAATGAACCCGCGCCGTGGTGGTTCACTTCCATCTATGGCCCACAAACGGACTCGACTAAGCTCAAGTTCCTTCACGGATTGAGATAGTTCAGAGCCTCCAATGCCGGTCCTTGGTGTATTGCCGGCAACTTCAATTTGATCCTTCGGTATTCCGACAAAAACAATAGTAACGTCAATACTCTAAACCTTGGCCGGTTCCGTCGCCTCATCAACGAGCTTCAGCTCAATGACGTTCATCTCAAAGGGAGGGCATACACTTGGAGCAACGAGCATGTGTCCCCAACCATGGCGAGACTAGACAGAGTTCTTAACTTTGTTGATTGGGAGGCCCTTTTCCCGTACTGTTCCCTCACGATGTTGGCCACTACATGCTCCGATCACGCGCCGCTGCCCGCAGCTTCTAACCATCAATGCATGCCTCAAGCTCTGCAGTCGGTTCCATTTCGAGAAGCATTGGGTTGCCCAACAAGATTTTCTTGATGTCGTCCGGGAAAATTGGGCTAGTCGGGTCCCTCGAACCTCGCCTTTCCACCGCCTTGACTCACTCTTGCGCACCATAGTCAGGGGACTTCGAAAATGGAGCCATCATCGATTCGGGAACATCACGCTCCAGGTCCACATGGCCGAGGTTGTGATTGGCCAACTAGATCGGGCGCAGGAGAGGAGAACCTTGACTGCGAACAAGGTGCATCTTAGGAAACTGCTTAAGTGGAGATTCCTTGCGCTGAGCTCCCTGCAAAGATCGCTAATTTGTCAACGCTCGAGACTTCTGTGGCTTCAAGAGGGCGACGCCAACACTTCATTTTTCCACGCCCAGGCCAGGTTCCGAAGTCAAAAGAACCGCATCAACCTCCTCTTGGCCGAGGATGGGGAATGTGTTCAGTCACATGACCATATGGCAAGCCTCTTGTACCAACATTTTGGAAGCTTGCTCCAATCAGAAGCTCCTGTCACTCAGTCGATTGTCTTGGATCGGATAGGCTTTTAGGCTTTTGACCTTCCCCTTCTGGAGCAGCCTTTCTCAATAGAAGAGGTGTACCATGCCCTAAAAGCTCTCCCGGTCGACAAGGCCCCAGGACCGGATGGGTTCATTGCGCTTTTTTATTTGACAACCTGGCCCATAATTAGAGAGGATGTTATGGCCGGCGTAGAGGCTTTCTTCTCCACGGACCAGCGGGGATTTGGTCGGCTCAACTCGGCGCTAGTTTTTCTTTTGCCGAAAAAGCCCGAAGCTTGCCATCCTCGAGATTTTCGACTGATCAGCCTGATTCATAGTTTTTCTAAGCTCATCTCCAAGCTGTTGGCTCTAAGGTTGCAGCCCTTTTATGGACAAGCTAGTCGATTTCAATCAGAATGCTTTCATCAAGGAACCATCCAGGACAATTTCAAGTTCATCCACGACGCTGTCAAAGTGTTAAAGCGGAAAAGGGAGAAGATGCTTCTTCTCAAGCTCGACATTGCCAAAGCGTTCGACAGCATGTCCTGGCCGTTCATTTTCAAGGTCCTGCAGAGTAGGGGCTTCAGCACTCGGTGGGGAGATTGGCTGTCGATTCTCTTCTCTACGGCCTTGTCGAAGGTGCTTCTCAACGGTGTTCCAGGCAACAACATTCATCAGTGTAGAGGCCTCCGTCAAGGGGATCCTTTATCACCACTGCTTTTTGTCCTTGCCATGGAGGTTCTCAACAAATTATTCTCAGCTGCCTCACAAGCTCAAATCCTCTCGTCATCCCCAACTCTCGAGAGATTCTGCTCCTTTTACGTGGATGATGTTATGTTGTTCGTTCATCCGAAAGCCCAAGACTTGATAGCAACAAGAGAGATCGTGTCGCTTTTCGATGCCGCCTCAGGACTCCATCTAAACCTGTGCAAATCCTCCCTCATTCTGATCTGCTGCTCCCAAGATGAACTCTTGGCTGCCAAAGACATCGTAGCTTGCAGCACTGGCTCCTTACCCATTAGCTACCTCGGCATGCCTCTAGCTTCCTCCAAGTTGTCAAGAAGGGATTTCCAGCCATTTATTGACAAAATCTCAGCCAGGTTGCCCACTTGGAAGGCACACCTACTGTCTAGGGTCGGAAGGCTCCTAGTCGTCAAATCAGTCCTTACATCCATGGTGATTTACCCACTCCTTGCCTTGGTGTTTCCAGATTGGGTGATCAAACAAATTGACAAAAAGCTCCGGCAGTCCTCTAGGCAGGGGATAGCCAGTCCTGCATAGGGAGATGCCCGGTCAGTTGGCAACAGACTTGCAAGCCTTATATTTTCAGAGGACTGGCCATTGCCAATCTCAGGTGCGCAGGTATTGCTTTTCGCTATCGATGGGAATGGCTTGCGCATTCCGAGCCATCTCAGTTATGGAATGCAGTACGCCAACCAGAAGACACTGCAACGGAAGATTTCTTCTATGCTTCCTCTACGACTCAGCTTGGGGATGGTGCTTCCACCCTCTTTTGGATTAACAAATGGCTCCTCGGTAAAGGCCTGCGCGAGTTGGCACCAATCATCTGGGCAAAGGTGAAGCCCTTGCGCAAGAGGCGCACCTCGGTTAAGGAAGCTCTGAACAGTCACAAGTGGATCTCAGACCTTCAAGGCCCCTTTTCAGTTCCCACCATCTCTAAATTCCTCAGTTTGTGCTCCATGTTAAATCAGGTGCATTTGCAACATGGGGTTCAAGATGTCGTTCAGTGGCGTTGGACCGCGGATGGGAAATTTACTCCGAAATCAGCTTATTTGGCGCTCTGTCAAGGGTCGATCCGATTTCCCTGTGCTTAGTTTCTTTGGTCAAGTTCAGTATCGCTAAAAGCGAAGTTTTCACCTGGTTAGCCCTTAAAGACTGAGTTTGGACCTTCTCGTGGTTGAGAAGCCGCTCCATTCTTGCACCTTCGCTCTACCTTCTTTGTGACCAGCACGAGGAGACGATTGATCACCTCCTTATCAGCTGCCCGGTGGTCAAGCAGCTTTGGTTCTGGATGCTCTCTTGGCTGTCGCTCTGCAATGACTTCTCTTTCACAGAACGCTCTCTTCAAGATCAGTGGACAACGCTACGTCTCCTCGCACCCAGCACCAAACGGAAGGGTGTAGATTCCCTAGTCATCCTCTTGGTGTGGATGACCTGGAAAGAAAGGAATAGATATGGCACAATCTTGGCACATTGGAGTTTCACAAGTTTGTGCAATGCGCGAAGTAGGAATTTGTCGCTTGGTCTTCCCTGCACAATTCCAGGCTTTCCATTCTTCGTCCGATCGCTGTTGGAGTTCGCGGCTAATGGGTGGCTCGACCGGATCTTTTTTCCTTTGTTGTTAGTCGGCTATGTCTTTTTTGGTCGCCATTGTTCCTTTTAAATTTTCGCCACTGTTCCTTTTGTCGGTCCAAGTCGTTTGCTTCAATCTGTAACCTTCTAGTCCCTCTCCTCTATGTCTCTGTTTCCTGATCAGCAAGACTGTAGCTGTGTCGTGTTTGTCCACATCCTGTACGCATTTTCTACTTAATGAATGAAACGCACATCTCCTGCGTTTTCGAGAAAAAATGTTTAAATCCAAGTAACAAACAGCTCAAAGGTACAACTTTATAAGAAATCCACTAAGAAATATCACCAAAGGAGCTTGAGAAGACAAACACTAAAATTTGGTTTAAGTCAGAATTGACAAACTATGATGTGCGAAGTTTCAGACCTATTAATTCAGACATGCATAACAGCAAAAACAACGAGAGAAAAAATTGCAAGCTGCAACAAACTAACAACTCACATCATATGTGTCCACAAGAGCTAGAAAGTTGCTTGGGAAAGCCAATGCATAGGATGCAAATGCTGCCAGCTCACTTTGATTTGTCTCACCAAATGCGCCACATAAGGAATCTGCTACCTGAAATCAACAAAAAAAGGCATAAGAATATGGTAGCAAGTAAAAGCAATGCAACAAGGTTCTGCAATTATACCTGAATCTTTTGAAGCCACTCTTTCACCAAACTAACAAAATCCTTGCAGACTCTTGAACCATCTTTGCTCCTGAGGACCTTGTCTGAGATCTCATCAAGGCTCTGGAAGGTTTTAAAGGATTGCTAAATCAGGCAACGGCCAAATTTTAATGAATGGTACATAAAAATAGAACTTCCAGAATTCCGGATATGTAAGCACCACTTTCAATGAAAATGCAAGGGACAGTGCCATCTGTCATGCACATTGCACATAACTGACAAGAAAAAAGTTGCTATGCTCAGCAAATGATTATCCATATATTTCAGATACCATGTAAAATTATCAAGCAAAGACAGCAACGGTCCAGTAGAACTGCAAACTAGAAAGGACCGGGAAGAAAAATACTAGCATAGAAAGGACCAGGAAGAAAAATACTAGCATGGCAGAAAAAGAAAAATGATAAAAACATGCAAGTGCAGGCTATGCTAGAATCAGGATGATAAAGATTGAATATCCATCATATAACAGACTAGATGATTCACCAGGATTTCATAATTTGAATGCTTTGCATGATGAGAAAACACATCTTTCAACTTGAATTCTGAAACAACATTGAGGCTCAGCAACCAATGTGGTGAAGAACTAAGATTTTGTTTGACCAATGCGACTACAGTATGCACAGAGACATAGGGTATCCAATGGTAGAGGACCAATTGCTGCATATGTGGAACCTTTTGTTCATTCATAACAGGAAGGATATTTTACTGACCATATATGAGCTAACATAAGCATGAGAGTGTGTTCCACGAAGTGGTATGCCAAACAGATTTCCAGCCAATACATTACTGCAAAAACAGAACAAGAAGAAATTAAACAAGTGGTGAACAATAGCAACATTTAACCCTTTGGGGAGAAAGAGAACGATTTTGGTTAGGAGAAAAAAAAAAAGCTAAGCAATGCAAGTATGATACAAAATATGCTGCTGGTACAAGCACTATTGCAAAGAGAAAGAACACAAATACGCTAGATTTAAATGAAAAAAATTGAAAGTGAGAACCCACCTGGTTGCATCAAAACCTCCCATAAAACAATACTTAGAAGCACTTATTGCACCATCAGGCCCCTGCCAACATAAATGTTTGACACACAGAAAAACTAAATGTTTCTGTATAAAAAAACAAAGCTAAAATGATATCACAGAAGAGAAATTGAAAATCACACCTGTGCTCGTCTTAAACCAAATTCCAGTAGAACCTTTGACTTTCCAGCAACGTGACGGTGTCGCGCAGCATTGGTGGTTACCAAAGAGGCATAATTGATGAGATTTATAAATGGAGTCTCAAGCAGTTGAACCACCTGATGATGTTATAAAAAGAGTAAGTTGCTATAGAAACAATTCAAAGTTTTATTTTATGACCAACATGTATTAGACATAACAATTGGTTAGGGGCATTGTACTTACAGCAACAGGACCCTCAACTCTCATTAAAGGCACTTTTGGAAAAACTACTGAGCCCTCAGGAATGGAGTACACTTCCACATCATAGCAATCGATTTCCCTGAGATAATCAAAGAATGCAGCCTAGAAATTGCAGAGTACATCAGTAAATAAACATTTATCAGGGCAAATACCGAAGGAGTGATGCAGGAAAGTATATTAGAAGATGGGTGAAGGAAAAGTATACATGGAGCAACGCATACAGTTCAAAGTTACTCCTTCCTTCTAACATTTGAAGATGCCAATTTTTATTTTATAGCCTATGCTAATCAGCCTATCTATGCACGTGACAAACTAAATGGCCTATTAGGAGCTAAGCTAGCAGCCTATCTAAGAACCATTTACCATTTGAAGAAAGACTATTGTATATATGCATGTAGGTCTGAGATGATACCTCACACATTGGCATGACTGATTGCAGGAAAGAAATGTCCTGTTCCGTGAACTTAAAGTTCGCAATGAACTTAATACATTCTTCAAGACCAGCAAAAACAGTGAATTCTCCACCAAATGGATTTTTCCTAAAGTACAGGTCAAACCTGTAAAAGAAACGAAATAAATCAGAATGAGGTTGACCATGACTGAGCTGTTAGATGTAATAAGTTCTTTCCATTCATAGGTCTCTATTTTCTGAAATTGATTCAATAGATATATGAAAGTAGATTTACTGAACAAATTCAAAGAGAAGCAGCACTTCCAAGAGGAAGTGGACATAAAAGAGTTTCCCTGATTTTAGGTACACTAATAATGCACCAACATGGACCACATTTGATGGCCGTACAAATTGCTATCCGGCAATCAGTGCCCAGAGGACATAAAAAGTTTACAGACATTCCAAAGGAGCTAGGACATTCCATTAAACATGCTTCGTAATAACTTAACAAGAAGTGACTCTATGCTCAGCCAAATAACACTGCAAGTTCCAAGGAAACAACGAATTGAGATTATGCTTCTGTGTTACTACTGATTAGTTTCTAGAAGGATGATTTTGTAAATTTGCTGGAAGTTTGAAATTCAATGGCCATAACCGCCTAGTCCAAGCCCAAGTACCCAGCATGTTAATGTCCAAGACACATCAGACCCTGGAGGAAAACACCCATCGATCCTTCTGCTAGTACCTCCCACCTTTTGATGTTATATGTTGATATCAAGTGCCCAAGGTCTGGTCAATGCAGTGATCAATGCTTTTGGCATTTATCACTTTCATTTCCATGAGAAAGAACTTCAAGTTATGCTGTTAAGAAAGCTTCATTATTATGTTTTTTTGGCTCTTTCACTTGAATGAAGAAACAATACAAACAACAGGCAAGGAATAATTTCTGTGGCGATAGACCCTTTAAACAGCCTCATGATGGAAATGCATACAATAGTATTTTGTAAGATATCAAAGGAGGAATGACCAAAGAAAAACAGAATTTGGAGAAAAAAAGATACATTTCCCATAGTGACCTAGTTTGAGTACTTGGGCTTTGGCTGGGTTTTGGGTTACGTCATATCCTAGTATGAACCTACCACTTGCAAGTTCACAATTCTTCAAAACAGACATTAAAAGAAGCTACTTTGGGATTGGTGCAGGTTTTACTTGGAGGCACGTGGAAGCACCTCTCTAACGTAAAGGTAGCTGTTGAAAAAATAGAAAAAGCATTGCATCTTCAGAAGCCGACAAATTAAACAAAACTACGAGAATATGCATAGAAGCACATCCTATTACCTCACTCGGATGAAGCATAAAGGCCCTGAGGCATATATGGGCATTAATTTATGATAAGTAATACCGGGCATCCTAACACAGAACGATAACGTTACATACATGGAGAAAATAGCTTCACCCAACGTTCCCCGCTTAGCTCAGTTTTCATTTATAGTTTTTTTCTAGCTCCTAAGTTTTGCATTGTCGTGTTGTTCATAGCAATATACAAAAGCACCAAGTGCAATTACAGAGTACCTCCCAGAATATTCCTCCATTGACAAAACTACATTGTTTTCTTCTAGTAACTTTCCCAGCTCCTGAACTACAAGTCCAAAAACCATATAAAAAACACATCACCCACCCACCCCCTAAAAAAATAAGGAAAACGTTTTTAAGTAAACGTTGCTTTCTTGGTTACATGTGTAGTAGTATACATTTCAAACAATGAGCGGCCAAAGCAATTAAATAAGAAATCCAAGAACCAAGTAGCAAAACTCATTCAACTAGTTGGCATCATTCAATTGTCCCCATCCATTTGTTTCCTATGCAACTCCTCCATCTACACACTGAAAAATCTCGAAGACCCGCGATGATATAAGAAACAGCTGCACTTACAATCCATCACTAGAAGTAATGTGTACTTAAACAATAATGGGCAAAATCCTAAATATTATGGCTTTGAAGTTTAAATAAGATAAACAGAGGTCAAATTCAATTTTTAACACAAGAATATCAGGAGCCCACATGAAAGCAACATCAACTCCAAGCAATTAACGACAGCTGAAAAGGAGAGATCCCAACTTCGACATGAAGTGATTAAAAAAGTTACACATTGAAAAGGGCTTCCCGAAGCAATACATAGTTGAGAAATGAAAACAACCTTACAAGGCACAACATCAACACGTAGCGAGAAGAAATACACGCACAAGCGCTAAACGTAGCAGCACATAACCAAATTGTTTGCTCCATTTTTTTTAACATTTAGTTATATCGTATCAACAAAAGGTTCCTCACAAGATACCACTATTTACATAGAGAACTCCTGTAAAAAAACACACAACACCAACGGAAATGCTTAAAATGTCACCTCTGACAAGGAAGACGATTAAAACTACACGGGAGAGAGTTTCCCAAAGCAAAACCAGAGCACCGGTCAGACAAAATACAAATCGATCAACTAGCAATGCACAAAATTGCGCCGTTTTAACCGAAAAGGGAGTGCATGCGAGGAAAAAATGTTGGACAACACCAAACAACGAATCCTACGAGAATAAAAAACCAATACAAGTACATTGATAAGAACCGAAAAATGAACCATCGCATTCGCTACAGCAACGAGAGAATTCGCACGTACGACCCGAGCATCTCCCAGAAACCCCACCTCTCGCGTCCATTCCTCCAAACCTAACACGGCACCAACCAACCCACCAGCTCGCACCGGATCACCACCTCCCGATCCAATCCAATCGGCACAACCGAACAAGAGACACACCACGTGAAGCGAAGATTACGAGGGAAAGGGGATGGGAGGAGAGGGTGCTCACACGGCACGGTCGGCGTGCTTGCCGGCCTTCCAGTAGGCGTAGGCCATGGAGAACTGGTACTGATCGGTGAGCAGCGCCGTCGCCATGGGGTTCGTGGGCGCCCCCACCTGCGCCTTCGCCGCCGCCGGGGAGCCGTTGGCGTCGGCGCTCGCTGTGGGCGCCGTCGCCGCCATCCTGGAGTCCGGGAAGCTTCTAGAAATATCCCCTAGGGTTCGCTGGGCTGAGGCGTGGGAAGCTTCGGGGGGAGGGGAGGGAGGGGGAGGGGGAGGCGGGAGGAGACAATTGGAGGCCGGGAGGGGGAGGAGGAAGACGCCAGGGGCCGACTTGGAATTTGGAAGCTTGGGTGGGAGCGGGGCGCTATTTATATGCTGGGAGAATTGCAGGCGTGCACCACTGGAAACGGACAATATCATGTATGCTCCTTCAGGGTTGATTTGGGTCCTATTTTTTTTCAACTTATATAGGTAATATGTAGATTTTTTTGGAGTAATAACTTATGATTTATATCTTAAATATTTAAATTCTGACAGTTCGTAAGAGATAATACATAAAGAAAAATAGTCACATGCGATTTTGGTCGATACAGCTAAACTCAGTATAATTTTTTATATAATTTTTCTATTGGTTCCACATTAAAAAAATACACCGTTTAAAAGTTAATTACTGTAATCAGTATAGACATAAATTAACTTTAAACCTAAAAGAATCCGGCCATAATTATGGCCTATACCTTTTGACCCTAACGTCACGGGCGGAGCAAGAAATCAGACGTAGAGGGGGCTATATTCGGCTAGATTCTATGCATACTAGACTTTTGTAAACATGGATCATATCAAAACTATTCCAAAAGTATGACTATGCGAGCTTGTAATTCAAGTTTGCTGTTTCGAAGCAAACATTAATTGCATTCATCTAACTTTTTTAGAAGATATTTTTTAGATGAAGCAAATAAACATTGACTAAAATTAAGATGTTAGCCTACAGAAAAACTGAATGCCACATAAAAGAAACCAAGACCTAGCTAAATTGCACATACCTACACGACCTTGCTACGAGGAAAGTACATGTTTAGCAACGGTCAATTTGCTGCCTAATCACCAAATTAAAGACAGAGGAACGAAGTAAGCAAGTGCACAGGGGGCATTACCCTAAAAAATTTTAACTAGTAGCAATACATAGGGTGCTGAGAAGGATGAAACTGACAAATTGTGTTGCACAAAGATTAGCATCCTCCATGTTCAATAAAAGGTGGCTCCGACAGACAAGATTTCGAGATATCCTTACACCTGATGAGTGTCGAGCCCTCGATACAAATATTGTAGATGTAAGTTAAAACTTATAACTAAAGAGCACATACTTAGAGAAAGGGCATTTGGGCTTCGACATACTCTAGTAGGGCCTGTTTTACTTGGCACAGTTTATGTGTTAGCCTAATATAATTAAAGTTTGTTACCTTTAGTAAAGCTCTTAATCGTAACCATAGGGAGCCAGGCCCTCCAGCACCCCTTTCTCTTTGCCCTGCCTACCATAAGTATTTATGTAAACAAACCAAATACCTAAAAGTCGAATTCGAAATAGCAGCAGAGAAGTCGTCCTATTTATTTATTTGAGAAAAGTCATAAGCTATAAGTTGAAAAGAACGTGCCATATAACTTATGGTTTCTCCCAACAAACAAACGAGACGGCTTCTTCGTCGCCTTTTCGAAACAGCTTATCGAGATAGTCTTTTCTAATTGACTTATCGGTATTCAATTCATTCACATAATTGCTCAAATTAGAGCCAAAAGTCATCAGCTACAGTTAAAAAATCCCACCCTTGATGATGATACTTTGCAGTTGGAACTTGGAAGCGAACAATGGCATGTATCCCTTGGCATCTGTTTAAGCATTTGCGGGTTTTTTTTACTTAGTGTTTGATGTTGTTTCACTTGTCATTGTACTTTTGTTATTGTAATTTCGTGTTTGTTTTTCTTATTTACGTTAGTATTGTTGTATTTAATTGTATCATGCGAGAGGACCTCAACTTGGCGCCAAAACGCTTTAGCTTACCATTGTAGGTGCCATTATTTGATGCTGCATGGCACGACGTGGACCTAGCATGATAATAGTGGGTACAATAATGAGCAAAGTGCGGGGAAAATGTGAGGAGGTGCGTAACAAGGGTTAGGGTAGTTGGGAGCACATACGGCAGTCGGACGCAACGAGGCGTGGTGGCCCGTTAGTAGCAAAGAAAGAGCATGCGTGACGACAGCCTATATATGTGTACAATAGTCCATTTGGGCATATACAGTAGTCTATTTTTTTTAACATTGTCTCAAAGGTTTTCACCTCACCTAAAGACAGTACTAGAGATAACTTTTTCAACAGTAAATTATTCATCTAACTATTTTATACTATTTTTATCATAATTTCTGCCTCACACAATCTCACTATTTGTGTTGGTTTGCGAGTTTAAGTCGTTTCTTGCATAAGAAACAACAACCTATCTCTTCTCACCTCCTGTCTCTATACAGAAATTTACTCATCTAATATAACTAAGAGACAATTAAGATAGCACTGTTGAAGATACTCTTCTAAGGATGGCTTTCAACTTTAATCTTTGGGTCATCGATCAATGTATTATTGTCATGATGGTTTCATAGCTTTCACAAATTATATCCATTTTATCCCAACTTATGCTACTAGATGAACCCCCAAGATTTCCATGCTGCTTTCCGTTTTATCATGAGTTTGCACCTACAAGAAATGATTATGTTTATGGAAATTTTCTTCCAAAATTGAAGGCCCGGAAACTTGGAATGGATTAAAATATATGTGTCCGTTAAGTTTCTATCTCCACTGATTTTGGGTGGATTTTTTTTACTACGGCTGATGATTTTTAACTCTAGCGTAAGTATTTATATGAATAAATTTAAAACCGATAAGCCGTTTCAAAAAATTATCTTGATAAGTTATTTTAAAAATGTAATAAAGAAGTTATCATATTTAAAAAGAATCATAAACTATGTCTGACATGTGGAAGAAAAAGAAGGCCTTCCGTCTCTGAACAGCTTTCGCCAGGCCTTTTTGGACGCAATCAGGCAGCTTCGTTCCTTTCCATTTCCAGTTGTTTTTCTACTCGTGCGACATGTACGGACGCCCCACATGACAGTGGGCCCATCGGTTCCATGGCCCTACTGGCAGTGAGAGGCTTGGTGTGCCGTGGGAGAGCGTGCATGAAATGTGGCGGTTGGTGAGCGAGCGGCGGCTCTCTTTTCTCCCATTTTGTTTTGGAGGGCTGCCCTGCGGGAATCTTCGTGGATCTCGTCGCCGCGGACTGGGATCTCGTGTGGCCGCGCCGCCAGTGGGACCCCCGTTCTGTGGCGGGGAAATTTCGTAGGCAGGAGCATACAGCTTTTCGCTTTGTAATATGTCGTCCATGGGCTGTTCTAAACGGCTTTTGAGCCACGTCTTCTAGATGGGGCTGTTAGTTATTTATTGAAAGTACACCGTAATTTTATTAGTGTTTTAAGTCATTCAGTTAGAAAATTAAAAACTACGAATAAACCATTATATCATCATGAACAATCAAAAAAAATAAGAGAGAAAAAACCAAAATAAAAACTAAAAACTAAAAGAAGTTGACATGTTCTAAATAATTTCTAACTTCTAAAAGTCAAAAGCCGAAGCAGTCTAGAACAGGACCTAATAAAAAGCTAGCTACAATGACAACCATCTGGATTTTGTAACTTTTAGGTCTCGCTTATTTCGGTTTCAGCTTATGGCTTCCGGCTTATTTTTCAGTATTTATAAATTTCTTCTCTTTTTGGGTTTTTGTTTTTTTAGCTTTTTTGCCGGTTCTTTCTTTCCACATTCGTTTGCATTGTCCATGATGGGTTAACTGTTTTTTCTATTTTTATTTTTTTTAAAAAATAATTATGCCAAATACCCACCATCAACTATATTATAATTTCAGTCAGCTACAGTGCAATTTTAGCCATAAGCCATCATTTTCAGCCTAAATGAGCAAGCACCCAATTGATCAGATAGAAACTGTGCACATGGGGGTATATATATATATATATATATATATATATATATATATATATATATATATATATATATATATATATATATATATATATATATATATATATATATATATATATATATATATATATATATATATATATATATATATATATATATATATATATATATATATATATATATATATATATATATATATATATATTCAATTATGTATCTACTCAATTTTTAGTCTACATCTATATTAGTTAAAATTTTATCATTTATGTCTCCACTGATCTAACAAAAAGTGCTCATATTAGGCCTAAAATTATTTAAAAAAACAGAAATCCAAGAAGTCATTTGTGCCCCCACTCGATTTTCATCCGGGTCCACCCCTATGCCCCATCCTCAACCAATCGGTTTCTGTCGCTAAGAAAAGAGAATGGCAGTGACTGACAAATCCATCGATATCCTTTGTTAGCCAGAGATTTAAGAGATTATTATCAGTTGGCAGATCTTTACTAAATTTAGGGAAGGAAATGAAATTTAAGTGCGTTATTCGAAATGCAAAACTTGTGTTTCATACCATCGCCATTTGGCTGGGGTTTAGTGGTTTACAAATAAAGCTCAAGGAGCATGCATTAATTAGCAAATTTTAGCTACACGCATGACACGATGTGGTATATAGGAATCAATATCATATCGATCATACTATAGCACTACTGTTTTTACATCTCGCTAAGCCTCACATGGTTCTTCCACACATGGTCGTCCTTTTTGCTTTCCAACCATAGCGCCACATCGATCATCCGTATGTCTCTAGCTAGTTGTATAATGGGCATATTGCAGTATCGTGTCAGGTACGTTTAATGACGTTGTGCAGGTAGGATATTTTGTTTTGGTGTTATGTATGTGTCCACAATTTTTCAGAAGAAAAAAGGACCGTGTTCGGACATTCAGCTTAATATATAGGATTATCGGGAGCTTGGCAAGGACTGATCCAGGTTAATTTTCACATTGGATGAAAATATCTCCATTAGTATGCTTTATCCGGTAGAAAATTAGCGCACCATCAACTCAGCAAGGCGTCAACCCATGTCATGGTCAGAAGCAAACCCTCAAATTCCAACCACATCAGGTGTAGCTTTCATGGTCTCCCCACTACCCTTCTTTCCTTCTCCTCCCTGTTTGTTTTCCCCCCCAAGAAAAATCAGCATTTTGCCACGACGACGACCTGGTTGGAGATCAAACTCGAAATTTTCGAAGGTGCAATTGGGGAAAATGGCGTACATTAGATTATTAGTGATTTGTGTTGGACCAGCCATACTTGGACACACTCAACCTCTCAAAAAATGACAAATGTTGAGATGTGTTAGCGCCTAGATCTACAATGGAAAGTTTTTCATCGTACACTCCTTTCCACCGTTAGGTCTAATTTAAAAGGGTTGATCTCAACTATCCGATCTAGCGCAAACAATAAACTTGGTGAAGCACAACAATAAAATAATACGCCTGCAACAAATCCCACTCCTATGCAACAAAATATAGAATAACAATAGACAATGTCGAGAATATTTTTTTTAAAAAAAAGATATCATCTTCTCACAAAAAATGAAACCACAAGTATACGACTTAGCTAAGTGCTAAAACAAAATAAAAAATCCCAAATAAAAAATTTACGACTTTACAACACTGCAACATTTAAAAATAATAGTGTCAATATTTTAAAATTGCTTGTGTAGCAATGGAAATAAATGTTCGCAACAGATTGAGAATCACAGCCTCTACTGCAAGAAAAAAGATGAATATGCGTGACAAAATCACAAAATCCCCGCAACAAATAAGATAGTGACGACAACAATTTTTCATAAATTACTGGAGCGAAAGACGGTCTCGGTGCCATAGTGCCCCGGCAACCTCTTGGGGATGGAAGGAGTGGCAGGCCTAATCCCTCATCACTGGTAGGAATGAGGATGATCGGTCCTCTTTTAGTCTGTGTAACTAGAAGGAGGCAGTGGCTTGCTATAGTGGAAGGTTTTCGATGCTCGTGGTTTGCATCCCTAGCTTTGTCATTCTCAACCCCTCTAGATCCAATGAGTTTCACCCCCTCTAGATACATCAATTTTCTCAGTGTAACAATTCGGCATCTCTAATACAACAAAAAATAAACTTTGATGCAACAAATCAAAATATAGACCATAACAAATGCCTCTTGCGGCCTTGCTAGATATAGGGAGCTCCACATGCTTCTTGGAAAGAGAGACCTCCACACAGCTTCCCTCGCGACGAACAAACTCCTTGAACACAAGCTCGGTGGCCAAACTCCTCGAGCACGAGTAGCGCGGACTCAATCGTCTTGTGGATTAAGGAAGATAGACTGAGAGTGGGACAGAGAGATAGGGATGTTTGAGAGGGAAAAAGCAAGAGAGAGAGAGAGAGAGAGAGAATGCAGGAAGAGGAAGCAGCCATGAGGAGGGACATGTGGAAGGAGGAATAGATGGCAACGGGGATATGAGAATAAAGTGTTCCTAGCCATGTATGCGTCCAGAGCGCTCGGGCATGAGGGTCGAAGCGTTTCCCATAAATATTTGAACACCTCATTTGTTGTGGCCAGGCTAGCTAGTCTGCTACTGTGTTATTTGGAGGTGCTTTGCTTCAAGAGAGTGACGTGAAAACGAGCTCACATAAACTATTGGACAAATGTGTGCTTTTCTGGAGATTACTTCCCACCTCTCCCTCTACTTTTTTTTCTGTGTTCTTACGAAACATCTGGCTGCGTGTGCGTGTCAATGTGCAACTTGCGAGCGTTGTAGATCACGAATTGCTAGGGAAGAGACAGAATAATATACTCCATACTATATAATACTAAATAGTACTCTCTTTATTTGGCTATATTTATCCACAGTTCATCTGTGCAAAGACTAAAAAACACTAAATCTAAGACATATTTAATAAAAAAAATGTCTACACATACTTCTATTAAACGGTATATCATAACTACTTAACATTTTCTAAAGTATTTAAATAGGAATAGAAAGTGAGAAATTGTACTATATATTTTTTAATAGACAAATATATTAAAACAAATACTTCGAACACCATGAACAAATAAAGTAGTTGCATGTCCAGAGGATCTGTCCTATTACTGTTGATTAAGTGGATCATTATAGTACTAGTTTGTAATGCAGAGGATCCTAGCAATTCATGACTGCATGTCAAAGGTGTCATCTTTTTTTGGGGGGTAACCGGGTAAGTGCCAGGTATCATGTTTGATTCTGGAGAATTTTATTTTATCATTGTACGTTTGGTCGGAAGTGATTTTTTTTTTGTTCTCTGTTGCAGACTTGCAGCACAGATGTGCAATGGGTGTCTGATGTAACATGGTAAACGGGCCGAAAAGGGCAGGTGGAAAGCCCAAGGAAAGGCCTAGCCCGCGCGTGACGTCCGAACTCGTTTCTTCCCGATGGCCTCTGCGGCTGTACGCTTCACGGATCACAGTCCAAGAGACCCAGACTCAAGTGGAGCGTCGTCGCTCGTATAGAAGGTAGGCAGTTGCTCCAATCAGCTAGAGGGAGGAGAGAGAAACAGAAGTCGCTGTTTTGGACATGGAAATGGTCTTATAGAATGATCGATCCATAATTCTGCTTGTATACATCATATTCTCCTACACAGCTCGAGCTACTCGACATATCGAGCTCGTTCTACATTCTACTCAACATATCGTCGTGCTCGTTCTGTCGTTCGAAGCCGAACTTCTCAAGGATTCTGTCCTTTTTTGTTTTGAATTTGGCTTCTTTAAGCAGCTTCTAAAAATTATTTGTTCAAACAGATTCCTAAGCTCGTCGACACGTGTGTTATCTATATCAGTATCTCCACTATCTATCACCGTCTCAAAAAATATAGCAAAAAAAATCAACCGAACCTAAAAACCATTGGTTAAAGAAAAAAAGAGGTCTGAATTTAAGGCGGAAAGCTGAGAAAGATTTGAGCATAATCAGAAGCTCAACAACAAAGCCTGAAGAAGTAATCGCGTGCTAACTGCTAAGGGCCATTCTGGGAAATATAGGATGCCTTGCTTGAAGGACCCACCAGACCTTCCAGGACCCCCCCCCCCCCCCCCCAATTGTCCATTCAAGACCACGCGGCTCACAAGACGTCCTGTTGAGGTCTTCGGCCAATATCCGATGCTATAAATGACAAAACAATAATAGATATGTTTTTTCTTTGACTTACAGGTTTTAGTTACAGCTTATGGTTTTTAAGCTGTTTGTGTGAAAGAGTATAGAGTAACAGAAATTTACGTGCGATTTTGTCCGATATAAATGAAATCGCTACAATGTGTACTACAATTAACTTGTGGACTCATTCTTAAAAAGACACTTCATTTGATAGTTAGTTATGGTAGAAAATGCCAAAAAATAGCTTCTAAAAGCTGAAAAGAAGATACCCAATAACTGGACTACAGGGTGAACGGAAGCATGCGTTCAAGAGCGTCGGTCGCCATCTGATACGGCCAAAATTTTGGGACATATCGTTCTGGATCTCGTAGAGACACAGGATGTCAACTAGGATCCGGTAATATAGGACCTACGTCTTGATAGCAGTGTTTAATTTATGAGAAAAACTACAAGGTAGTATACCATGCAAATCCAAAATGATGGGACAAGCATCCATCATCCATTGTTGCTACGTGATGGAAATCAGGTCGTTCAGTCCCCTCTATCTTTGCGTACACATGCCCACTGTGTATACCTCACGTGAACCTCTCAGTGACCTCTCGTTCTCCCCAATCCCCATCCATTCTCTCTCTCCCCCCCTACCAAGTTCATCTGCATCATTAGTGGTAGGCATGGCAACAACAACCAAAAGGAAGCGGGTTGCCGCTAGCTCACCCTCTCACGGTGGTGGGCTCGCTGGGAGTGCGCAGCAAATGTCCACAGCCCCTCGAGCGATAAGCGGGGTGCAATCGCAGGTAGTTGGGTAGCCGCAATCTAGTATGACGGGGTGCAACAGCGCAACACGTGCGCACGGGTGGGCTGACGGGCAGCAAGCGGGCTCGGCTGTGATCATGGGTGGAGCCACAACATGGGGCCCGGTGTCACAGGACACCGGGTCCAAAAATCTTTTCTACAGGTATTAATATCTCAATTCCATGCGTGAACCCTCTAACCTAAACTCGGTGCACCCGTATCTTCTTTGAAGCCAAACGAAGGAATACTAGCGACCTAAATTTTCGAGAACTAGCAGAATCCACGAGGAATCTCCATTGTCCTCAAAGACACGAGGTCGCTGCAAAGACCGCCCAAGAGGAGGACCGCAACAGTCATGTTGTCTATTTGATCGATCTGGCGTGTCACCGCACGACCCTCTACGCATGTTCATCACGCAAGGTCATGCGAAGATGTGCATCACGCCCGCTCTGACCACACCCACCAAGCGAAAATATTCACAAGAAAACAAGAGAAATCGATGCCATCGGTGGCTCTCGTTTGCCATCCGCTATAGTGCCGCATGGTCCCTATTGCCTCGTGCTCGCTCGGTCGAAGGAAATTATACCTACCTAGTGAGTATGTATTTTGCTCTAAATTTTTGTCAATTATTCCAATTTATTTTAAGAATAGGGCTACATTTGTGAGTCAGCGTTGTTTTTGTCAAATTATAAGTTTAAGACTTAGTGTTTCAATTTTGATTTGTGCAATATTGTCCTGGCTCATTGCAAATTAGATGAAAATGTAGAATTTGATCACAGTTAAGTAAGTAAACCACTTAACGTATTTTTTACTATATTATTCTTGAATTGCTGAACATACAAATATCTAATTGACCTTTTCCAATTTTTTGATGATGTTTCGATGAATGGTAGACTTATTTGTTATGTAGAGAAATAAGAATTATAAAAAAATATCAATGATATTGTAGTTCATTGCTTTATGAATTTGAAAGAACACAAATATTAAAAAGTAATGCTTTTATTTATATTTGATCGTTCTATTTTTTTAGTTAAAAACTTTAAGTAATTTTATTTTTATAGGCCAATGAGATCGGATGATGTATTTTACTAATGCCGAACAACTTTTTTGTCTAAGATTTCACACTTAGTTACTTTAGTTTGTTGCAACTAACCAATATTATTATTGGATTTATTTATTTTGGTAAGCATTTTGATCATTAATTCTTTATTATCATATACGGGTATCGGTCGTATTGAAGTATTGATGCTAAAAATTACTGGACATATTACTATTAGGCACAAAATTGATTGAAAATTATATATGTTGTTATATATATGATGAAGTGGTGAACCCCGGTTATTTTTGGTCTAGTTCCGCCCCTGGCTGTGATAGGGGGACCACGACACATGCGCTGTTGATGGTCAGGAGTAAGCAATGAGCAGGGAGGGGTGCCAACAAATCCGCTACCGCTGTGCTCATCACTCGATGGCGAATCTGCTATCGTTGGACAAGATGAAGGGGAGGTGCCGCGGAGGGCAGAACGAGTTTCAACGACACCACCTTTTGACCGCCGCCATCACCCTCCTCTCCATGTCGCCGCTCTCACCAATGCTGGCCAAGGCGGGCACTAGTACCACCACTCTCTTCATCATTGTAGCCATGGTGAGCTTAACTCGTCAAAACTTATTGAAACTTTTTGAAAATTTGGTCAAAACTTGATAAAACCCGTTGAGACTTCTTAAAACTTTTTAGCTAACACTATGCATGCCCACTGCATATACCTCACACAAACCTCTCGGTGGCCTCTCGTTCTCCCCAATCCCCATCCATTCTCTCTTTCCTCCTACCAGATTCATCCTCATCGTTAGTGGTAGGCCATGGCAGTAGCAACCAAAAGGAAGTGGGTTGCCGCTAGCTCGCCCTCTCACAGCGGTGGGCTAACAGTTTACAATTACAGACTTGATTTACAGTTTACAATTACAGGGTTGATTTACAGTTTACAGTTACAGAATTGATTTATAGTTTAAAATATAGAATTGATTTACAGTTTATAGTTACAGATTTGATTACAGTCCATAGTCGTAGAATTGATTTACAATTTACAGACATAGAATTGATTTACAGTTTACAGTTACAGACTTAATTTACAGTTTACAGACATAGAGTTGATTTACAACTTACAGTTCATGAAGTCGATTGAATTGCTAAAGTGGTGTTACTGTTTTATCGTGTGCTTACTGAGTCTCCGGACTCACCCTTACTTTGTCGTTGTTTTTAGGTGATTGATGACAACATACATGGAATGAGATAGTCCTTTTGGCACTGCACATATGCAATAACAGCTTAACTTTACATTGAGCTTTTATGTTTAATCTAATGTTAAGTTTTTTGTGGCTCGCCGTCTGGTTTAATTTGCTTACAAGCCGTGATGGTGGATTTCCATGGTTATGAAGCCCAAAGTCTGTTTATGTTATGGTTTATGCAATATGAAGTTAGTTGGCTTTGCCATTATTCTATATTTATTTATTATCTTCTCCCTGTGGGTAAACAAAAACAAAAGGAGAGGTGCTGCTAAATATTAGATTAGCAACACTTTTAAAATGGTAAGCATGTGGTGGTAACATCTTGGGCCCTGGAAAGGACCGGGGTGTTACATCTTCCTCTTTCGTTACAGTTGAAACAAAGGTTGATTCAATTGATTCTCGTGTTTCATCACCATTTGAACAAAATTGCCACTTACACGATCACAAAACAAGATCTGATTGATTCTTTATCCAAGATTATCTGCTCAAATAAAAGAATGATGATTGTTTAGCTTCTGCAACAAATTTCCCCAAAATTTTTATGATGCATCTCTAAGTACATTTGCTACTCAACAGGCTGCTACAATCTTTCGTAGAAAAGGAGGGTGGCTTCTGCAGCCAAAACATCACCCTCTGACACTTGTGATACATGATCGTCTGAGATGTAAAGCCACTGCTGGCCAAAACTTGCAGGAGGTCGCACTAGATCATTAGCATCAGAATTTGACACTACTCTCCGGTAAGCTGCGTAATGCCCACCTCCGCACATACCATAGTGCTCCACGACAGCTGAGAGACCATATAACTTGCTCCTTGATGATGATGGTGGTGGTGATGACGACGAACTACTAGTCACATCAACATTTGTCTGAAAAGAACGAGGGGGGCAAATGAAGTGACCACACAATTTACTAAATTTTATATAAAAAAACTGATTAGGAATGTCATCATCATCCACCATAGAGAAATCAAGTAACAAATTGTTAAAAGCAGATTAACATACCTCGTAAAATGAGCAGCTACCACTGTTTGTTGCTTCATCCTTACGCGACTGACTCGATGAGTACGCACCAGTAGGGATCACATTTACAGGCATCTGCACAATCAGTTGTCTATATAGATGTCTTTGCATGTTCATTGCTGAAGGTCTAGGTCCCTGTCCAGGGCTGAATGCACCTCGTGCAAATGGGGATAGATCGAGAAGTAAAGGAAAAGAAATATGTCCCTGCAATCAAAGTACAGATCATTCAGTACATATTTCATATGGAGTAATAAAAAAGTGACAATGTTTTGTAGTGCTGACCTCACGCTTAACGAGTTCACCATCCAGACCAACAGAAGCGCGTTGCAAATGAATGCACAAGATCTGGAAGAGGACATTAGTATACCAGGTGTCATGCCATTTTAAGACATAATTCCATGTAAGTTCCAAAAAGTGTACTCAATTGTGGATACCTTTGGACAATGAATGATAGCCAACTGCTTTGTTGCTTGTGAAGATACTGAACATGTTATTTCCTCTGGACCAAACATATGCCTGCAACTGCAAGTGTCATAGTCAACGCAGGTGCGCAGTTTGTTAACTTTTTCCTGGCAGATATCAATATGGGGTATCAATATCAAGCTCAACAGGGGGTACAAGTACAACCTCATAACAAAATATGGGCTTAACAAAATTTCCAGTGCATTGATGAAGCTACAAGACATCAATAGAAATATAATTACCTCATCAACTTCTGATTTAAGAGATAGATATTTTGCAGCAGCGTTATGCCAACAGTGATCACAACGATAATTGTCAAGATGCTCCAGTACAGTAAAGTACTTCAGGCAATCCACCAAGCTACACCCATTGATCTAAATATTATACAATAAGACAGACAAAAAGGAAAAAAAAGCATTATGAATAATGCATGAATCATAAGTAGCAACTGATGTATCCTGAATTAACAAAACTATGAAAGGTTCATTTGGGCATACAATATCTCCATTTATATCAGGCACAGGTGATAGAGGCAAGCAGTGGAAATTCTCGAAGTCCAACGACAGCTGTGTGGAAATATTAACAACAATCAGGGCAGAAAATCAACAGTTATGACAAAAATAAATATGTATGCTTTCAACAAGCTACATAAAAAAACTACTCCCTTTGTTACTAAATAGATGTCATTGTAGAGACCGTGAGTCAGAATTTAAAGTTTTGACCACTACAATACACAAAAGAATATTAAGATTAGTCAAATGAAATAACATCAGTAGATTTATCATTTATCATCAAAACAACTTCCAAAATATTATTTTTTTACAATATATATTAATAGCTAGAAAAGGTAATGGTCAAAGGTGTGTATTGGAGACTGTATTGTCCAAAACGGCATCTATTAAGTAACAGAGGGAGTAAAATGCATTTAGCTATAGAAACAACAACAGTATAACAGTTTATATAAACCACATATTAATAGGTACAAAAAAAGAGGCATAGGTGTCTACCACAGATGAACAATTTCTGCAAGATAATATGCTGCCAATAGTCCCATCAAAGGGACCAAATAGGTTTTGTTTCCAGCGCTTGCATTCAGGTTGGTTACCTTCCTTTTGCTTGTATACTTTGGAGTGAAACAGGGTGATGTCTGCCAGAGAACTCCTATGTGGAACATAACAACAGGAAAATTCGTCCCTCAATGAGGTCAAAAGATGAAGAAAAGCTTCCGAAGCATCCTATGAGGGTAAAATAGTTCTCATCATGTGCGCACGTATAATACGAAAGGTAAAATTTCTATAGAATAATATACAAAGTAAACATCATGCCTGCTGTCTGGTCAAATTGAAGTGGCTAACATAGAAGCTCAAAGAATGCATTACTCTTTCTGGATTCAAAACAGTTCTTTCATCTCGAACTATGCTCAGGTCTGCAACATATATGCAAAGTTCATCAAGTAGAAATAGAAATTTCATGCGCAACCAACTAAAGAAGTTTGCAATCAAACGGTGAAAACATGAAAACTGGGAGCATCACACTACTATTTTTTAAATTAGAATATAATTACAAAAAAAGAAGCAAAAGTTTCTTTGCAAAAGTTTGCTTCTTTCAAATTGAAGGAAGAAGCCATGAAATGGAGTAAGTGAATTATCAAGCACATTCAAGTAACTATGAGCAGTAAGCAATTCATTGTACCAAGCAATGCAGTTACATGATATGAGAGCTTCGAAGTTTAGTCAAATAGATCCATCAATGCCCACAGCAAATTGGAGCTTAGGTTGGGAAAAGGGACTTGTGCTAAAAATCACAATCTTTCCACCACTGGTGGATGCAATCTGAAGCCTATAGGGTCACAGGACCCCACTTTATTTTTGCACTCAAGTTAGATACTATACAGATATTTACATAAAAGTCCAAAAATCTCTAAACAAGTTCACAGAGTATTGATTCTAGACCCGCCACCGCATTCCCCAACGGGGATCTTGAAAATGGTAAAAGGTTCAACATTCCATATTACAATATTACCTTTTAAAAGGGAACTTAAAGCAAAACTAAGAGGCATTGTTTTGGACGTTTCCTCGTGTAGCACGACATCACTTCCAAGCAAATCATCTAAAGAGGAAACAAAACTGTCACAGCTAGCAAGTGCCTGTCAAGCAAAATATTCTCTGATTTAGCATCAACTCCAACCATATACTGCTACCACACATGAAGCACACTGTTTTATGGATTCAATATAAAATAAGATCTACCTGCAGGATAACATTAAGAAAGCAATTGTTGCCAAGATTTTTCAGGCCTCCAGTGTAGTATGCTTTCTCTGATTCTGAAAAGAACTTCTTCCAAGAAACCCATGGAATGACCAAACTGATATGCAGCGCTTTGCACAACCCAACAACTCCTATTCCCAAGCCAACAGCAACAGCTGCAAGACTATAATGATGTCGATGTCCTTGACTAAGAGATACCAGTAGATTGCTGTGCTCAAATTTTCCCATGACTCAAAATCATGCCCCACTATATTTGCATGAAACAAAATCAATACTCAAGTTCCTAAAATTGTTTCTGTCAGGATCTTGCGTTTGCTTATCGAATTAATGCACCTGAATCAATACAAATAATTTGCGTCAAATTTCATATTCAGAATGGTGACTAGAAAATAGTAACAGACTCAAGCCAGGGTTAGCTATTTACTAAAGATAAAATGCACGCGAAAGGAATTTAGAGCGACCAAAAACCAGGCAGACATGTATATAACAGATCCTGGTTAGCAATACACTTATCATCGAACTGTTGATTATCATAAAACATTTAGTAGGGAACTATGAGCATACCAAATACTAATTTCACCAAAAGCTACAATCCCAGGCTGCCCAGCCAGAAAAGAAGCATATAAATCGACAATGCCATTACCCCCAAACCAACTTTTTTTTTCTTGCAAGATTGTACAATATATCTCCTCTACCTAATGGAGAGTACATCAAGTTCTCCTGATAGCGAAGTCCACACAAGCATAACTCCCTTGCTGCCTGTAATCTAGTACTCCAGTGCTAAAAGGAGGGTTAGTTCTATTGCACCAGAGCAAACCAAATCAATCCCTGCGAGCATCACAGGGGCGGGGACTTAACGTGGGGGCACGGGGCTTCAACTTTGGAAAATAAGCAGCACCCGCACCTTGGGCACCAAGTCCAATGGGGGTCAACTCAGATCGACCTTGCGCGCTGAAGAACAAGAAGCTAATCGAACCGTGGACGGACAGATTGGGTTAGCAGGGAACCACGCAGCAAAGAAATCGGCAACTGACTCAACGGGGAGAAAGAATGATTTGGATTTGCTCGCTCACAGAGCCGCAGCAAAGAAAGAATCCGCGACAAAACGAACTCTTAGATCCATCCTCCAATCAAGCTAGGGTTCCTCACCAAGGATGGAGAAACCAATCCACGCTAGTCCAGTACCCCAGTAGGGGTGCCTTGCTGTGTCTCCCGTCGGCGTCGGTGGAGGTCACCGATGGTGAGGGACAGAAAATTGGCAGGAAGAGAAGAATAGCAAATGAGACTTGGGAGGGGCGAAGCCGGGGAGAAAACGAGGAATCAGAGAAGAACAGGCGGCGAGAGGAGACGGGAAATTTCGGGATTCTATCTCGAAGACGTTTTTCTTCCCTCCGGCTATACGGGAGCAACTAGGCAACTACTTATTAATGCAAGCTATCCTTAGAGAAATCCGCTTTGGTTAGGCGCTAATTCAAGGGAAAATATGTGCAATATTATTTTTGACATGAAAAATTTGTTCATCTTGTTTTTATCATCTTGCTAATTCAAGACAATACGGTTTGGTATCAATTAATACAACATTATTTGGGTCCAGTATCAGTGAATACCATATTTATCAAAGTTGATGCGAATTGAGAACGACATGACAATACCGACACAGACACGGAACAATCTCCAAGACTCGAACAATACACTGGATTATTCGACGACACAACTCATGAAATAATTCATTCGCTGGCAGCTACGGATATGTACAACAGCAAAAAAATTTAGCAAAGCAACTCGACTAACAAACCAGAGCATTGCTAGCTAGTAGCTGCAACCGAAATGTAAGTCATCTTTTCTTCCACTATCTGTCCATCTCCCGCCAGCACCGCCACTAGCGTGCGGGCCCCACAGCCATTACCCACGGGGGGCACACATGGAAGTGAGCGAGCGAAACACCGAGGCACAACACCAGGGATTGAGGAGTTTGGTTTTTTCGGTTTGTTCGATTTTCCACCGGTTTTTACAGAAAAACCAAAAAACCTTATTTTTGAAAACTGTACCAAATACCGAATATCGGTCAAACAGAGTTGAGCGATACGGTACGATTTGTTTGGTTCGGTTTCAAAATGAACAGCCCTAATTCATATCTACACACTAAACTCTCCACGTGCATGACATGGCTGCAACCTAGTGTGTTGTTGGCACCTTGAAGGCGAAGAGAGGGGTTGTGTGGTGTAGTCAAGCGAAGGGAGTTAGTTGGTTTATGTATATTATGGTGTGAGCGTCCAAGACTTTGAGACGACACAATTGTCCATGAGGTGTTGGAGGCTGATCGGGATCACATATTCAGATTTTTACGATGTCTAAGGATGAGAAGAAGAACAAGTTTAATATACCCATTCATACTGGATTGGATAGCATAATTTGTCTAACTTTAATCTTGTTTGCCAAACATGTTGCTAGATTTTTCTATAACACCCAGGACACAAAAAGTGCTAGAGGGGGCCAAGCCGGCCTATGGCAACCAGCATGAAAAGAAGGGTGGACTCCTAACCCTAGCCCTCCACACCCTGACCGCACCCCAACCACTGTAGACCATCAATCTTCGCCCTAGGCCACCATCGCTCCTCTTTCCCTCTGCTACCAACACCTCACCCCCTCCTCTACCCTACTCTCCCCCGCGCTACTTGCCCCCACGGGCAGCCGTCATCATCGGCCCTGCTGTCATCGTCGCCGAGCCCTCCTACCACGATCGCAGGCAACTGCTGTCATATGCTACCTTGGTCGCACCGTCCGGCTATCGTCACGCCTCCATGCGCTGTTATCAAGCCCCCTTAACTGTAGGGTGCCATAGCTGGCGCCGGTGCCCACCGACGCCATCGCCTACTTCGGCCGCCCTGTTCCCCTTGCCCAGTGGTGCGCTGCCGTCTAGGGCAGCTGCAGCCAAGGGAGAGGGGGATTGGGGAAAGAAGAGAGCGAAGCCTAGCCAAGAAGAGGAAGAGAAGGAGAAGGGCTTAGCCGGCCAAGAAGGAGAAAGAGGAAAAGGGAAAGAAGGAGGTAGGAGGCCCAGCTGAAGAAGAGGAGTAGGAGAAAGAGGAGAGGAATAAAGAAGGATTTCGCACTCATGATGGCTTCATCAGTTTTCACTGATTCTCCGACATTAGGTAAAGTCCTAGACCTAGTTTCCCGTTGTTTTGATGGCATAGATCGTTGTGTGGTCATGTAAATTCTAGATCGCGATAGTTGGGTAGCATTGTAGTTGTTGGTTGTAGCCGGGGCTCAATAAGATGTGTTGTCCTGTATTGTGGACAAGATTTAGGGTAGCTATGTCCTGTTTTGTAACCTTGCCATCATATGAATATTGTAGATAATTGTTTAAGGTTTACATAGAGTATAAGAACATGAGATTTGATTAAGCAATTTAGAAGTTATGGTTTCAGGAATGCTGCTATCCAGAATTTGGTCACCACTAGGCGCAGTTGTGGTAATATGTTAATTGGGTCTAGTAGATGGCCAAATTAAATTTATGTTTCATAACTATAAAAAGGTAGATAATTTGGTTAGTTTGCCATAGAAGGCTTGAACACCTGATTTGGTGGGTAGGTTGAGAGTTATGATAATTTAACACCATTGTCCCATGAATCATTGCAATTCGATAGTGTTGTGGTATTTCGTAAATTAAAAATAGAAGATGTCAAAAGCAGGGTTTATCACAACATGAATGATGTAGAAAATTTCTAAAGCTTTCTATAGAATGCTAGAGCGCTAAATTTGGTAGAATGGTTTGGAAGTTATGCTTTCGAGACGGTTATTGCTCAGTATGAGACAGTATGGCATTCATGGCTGAAATTAAGGGTTTAGATGACGTAATCCTTAAGTTGTGATAACTAAGGTTATGTGAGAAGGTTTGTGTAGATTCCAGAACTCATATTTCTTGCTATGTTGGGTTTCAGGATTGAAAATTTTGGTCATTTAAGCACCAGGACAGCGAGAAAGCATCCGGTGAAAGAAGGTTGTTTGTGTTTGGTTTGTGCGTAGGAGTGATGCCGTTCATTTGTATATGTATGTATAATTTTAATGATATATTGAAATGGATGATGTTTGCTCAGGTGCAGGTTTGGGCTCGTGCCATTCACACGTCATCCTTGTGGATAAGCAGACAAATGCATGGTAGAGCGGTAGACAGTAGATGTTATAAAATATGCAATATTTACATTATACGAAGAATTTGCCTTACAATTTATGCTTACTGCGATGAATTACATACTGATGATTAGGTGATGTTGCTTATCTAATGATGATAGTTATTACCTGCTAGTGATGATAATGATAAAATATATTTATGACAATGGAGCATATGCATTTGCATCATGTGCACTCTCATATTATGAGAGAGAAAGATCCACTATGGGTGGATTAGTAAGACCTACTTCAGTGGGGCTCAATGGGAGTGGAAAGACCTCCATGCCGACTAGGGTAGGCTTATGATGGGTGTTCACTCAGTTATACCGATATATGCAATATGATGAGCGAATGAGCATGTAGAGTAGTTTTATATTGCACTAATAGAAAGAGCTGATAATAAGAGATGAGAATGATGATATGATTATATTGGGACATGTGGAAAATAATATAGTTATATGTATGCATATGATTACGTTGAAACATGTGGAAAATGACTCAGTGAGGTTAATACTTATGCTTATGGTAATGTTTATTGTTCTATTATATACTTGCTAAGTTTTAGATAGTTGGACTTGCACTTACTTTATTGTTTTTGGTGAATGTTGAAGGCTACTTACATAGACGAGAGTAGCACATTTATTTTATGTGCAATTAGTAATTCACCACTTTTAGTTGACGTATTCAAACTTTAATGGTATGCTTGGGTAGTTAGTGTTAAAAATATGTTTTAATGGAAATATTTAATCGTGTATGGCTCATGCGTTCGCTCATGTGCTTTCTTTTGATAGTTGGCGAATTTATATGTTTGCTTCAATACCTATTGTTAAGCTATGTTGTTTACCGTGTCATTAAGATTTAATTAGAGGAGATGCTGCCAAAATCTAGTAGTGATGGATGTAAATGATAGTGTTATAGAGTAATGGTAACATTATGAGTCCATAGTTTAGACTAGAGTGTTACATTTTCACAACTACTTTTTCATAAAAGTAAACACCACACAGTACAGCAAACACAAACTGAGTCTTAACTAGTACAAGATGACATGATCAACATGTGGATTGGCCATGGATGAATATATGTTAGTGTAGAGATAGTACTTCTACAGTGTACTTTATTTTATTCTTAATGTCCAAAAGCTTGGGCAGAAGTAACACATAGGCCTATACAGAGAATTCATTTAACCTGGATATAGTGCATGTTCTTTTTAGTGCATGTTCTTTTTAGCTGCGGTTTGTGGCTTTTAGTTGTGGCTTGTGACTTTTGAGCTGTTTATACGAGAGATTACAGAGTAGCAGAAACTCACATGCGGTTTTTGACGATATAAATGAAGTCAATAAAGTATGTACTACAATTAACTAGTAGACTCTATCTTGAAAAAAAATACTCCGTTTAAAAACTAGTTACTGTATAAAAATCAAAAAACAGCTTTTACAATCTAAAAAGAACAGGGCCATAAGCCGGACTTTGATTAAACATGTATATCCACAAGGTACGAAACAGATGAAAATTGAACTCAAATACAACATACGAGATTGACAAAGCGTTGATGAATCGGATTTAATGGTATGTATATTGATAAAAATACGACCTTACAACATTTTTGGATCTAAACATCAACCGAGGAAATTTGTAAACCTCAACTATGTCGGAGAACTATCGTCTAGCTGATTGCCAACTGGCTTGTGAAGAGCGCTCACAGACTCGAGCTTTTAACTGGATCATGGACCGTTTTGCAAATACTTCAATCCATTTTGTTCTTTAGGGATCACGTCTTCTTTTGCTCTTAGAGGCGTGGAGGCAATGTTTTTTATTACCGCAGCATATAGATCAAAATCAGCTTTGTACTTGCAGCAGCTGGCCTCGATCCACTTCTCTGCAAGGCTTGTAGACACGCTATCTTGGCTGTCCCTCTCATGCTCTTCAATTGCTGGCCTTATCTCGTCGTACAGGCCATCAATTTCAGTAGCAGCCTGCTTCTTCACTCCCTGTGATATTTGTTTGGAAAAATGTCATAAGCATCTTAAAGTTTATACTTTCTACTGCAGTTTTCAAGAGGATTTTTCGTAGGTCTTTACTGTTTAATTTTGAGGAAGATACAACTCAATTGGATGGATTGCAAGAGCCCAAAGGGCATAAATATAAAGTACAAGGGACACATTTACCTCACAATACAATATTTCTTCACGTGCCACAGCTGATGCTAATCGGTCACAAATATCTGGAACATTCAGTTGCTTGCGCAGACCACGTTTAGCTTTTCCACCAGGAATTTTGCGTTTGATTTTCACCGGAATCAACTCTGTATTGTGGTGGTTGTTCTGAGGAGCACTTTGATTCTGGTGGTTTGCAACTTTATCTGTAGAGTTTTGCAGAGCGTCATCAGCATACTGTGCACCATATCCAGTTGTTCCATTCTCGATAAAATCGACTCCCATTGGAATAGCATTCAATGGTTCGATAGTCATTGGTGTGAATTCATTTGAGCTTGCAGTCAATGGCTCAACAGCCATTGGTGTGAATTCATTTGAACTTGTTCCGGGATTCTCGGTACTCTGGACTGTGTTGCTGTTGCTGCCCTGGGTAATTGGCTCATCTTTTGCTAAGAGGATGCCATTTGGAATGCTAGTAGGTTCGTCATCAGCAGAATCATAAAGAGGGATATTCTCAACAGAAAACCTACAATTTAAGATGGGAAGTATTTGCTGCTTAATTGGTGCTCAGAATCGTTGTATCCATCAATATTTCAGCACTTCAAGCAATAAAATTTTACTTGTCAGGATAAGTTGATCTGGGCAACAGAAATCTGCATATTTCTCATGAACTAGTATCTTCTATGATGATAAATCAAGACATGACAGTAACATTAGCATTTTTTACAGGTTGGGATAATCTCTGCATAGGTCATTTAAGAAGTTTTCTGCTTTTTCCCCTATTTATCTTAATTAATGAAAAAAGGTTATTCGCTATTGGTAAACAAAATCACCCAACTAGCAGAGATAACCAAATATAGCCTCTTACTGAGAACTATTACTCTGTACAGCAGATTACCATACAAGCACAACCCTACCTGTCATCATCATCTTCCCACAGGTATGTGGCCTCCTAAAACATGACAACCAATAAAGCATGCATTAGGCAAGTGTTGGACATTCCAAATATTAACTTAAAAAAAGAATGCAAGAATGGCCAGAAACAATGAAAGGTAACTGGTTTATAACTTTATATATTAACCATGATGAAGTGACTACTGCACATACAATCCTAGTTACAATACAATCTTCCAAGAAATAAAAAGACATCACAACGAGCCAGCACATGTGCAAAGGTGGCAAACCAAAGAGAAATCAATGCTTTTGTTCTGCAATGTAAATGGTCTAATGGATAGAAGGGACAAACACTACAGAATATGCCCGCAATTTTAATTGGAAAGAGAGAAGACACAAGTTGTTCCTTCTGTCAAATTCTAGTGTCAAAAGTCAAGCATGAAATAGGCACTTCTCTTCAGTTCATGAGATATATAACAGCATAATTTTTTAATCCACCTGGAAACCACGTGATTTAGCCCCAAGAAACCCAGAACAGCTGGCAGCTCCACAAAGGCACCGCACCATTGCACCACCAAACCACTCAAAGTTGTAGTCATAGGATAACTCCACTCCAATAGGAATATCTTGCTTTGCAAATATGCCAACTCTTACTTCCCCAAGGACATTCCATTTCCTTGTCTCACAGTTTGGTTGGCTGCATGCTTCAATAACAAGCTGTTAGATATAATCATTTAAATGTCAAAGAAGGAAAAACTTCAATGATCAAACAATGCAAATAAAAGAAACAAAATATAGGAAAGTACTTATGCGTTTGGTATGAAACTTACCATGAATGGTTGATAAATCTGGCCAGACTCCCTTTCTTTGTTGCATCAATAGACTCATCAGCGTTGAGGTAAATAATATAGGCATCCGTTAAACCTAATGGGGAACAACAGCAAAATATCATAGCTATAAAAAAGGCACCACAATTCTAACATTGGAAAAGGTCTAGTATCTGCAGACCCTGGGTTTCATATGCGTGAGATCTCCTCTTGGCTTCCTTCCATGATATTACTTCTCCACAATATTCTATAACAAATTGTCCAGCCTAAAAATACCATTAAGACCAAAATTACTTACTAAAGCATATTTACTCGAGTATATTCAAGGTAAGAAGAACAAACATCAAGATAAATTCAGTCACCATGATATTCTCATCAGCCAAAAGGCCCCATCCACGCCCTTCAGTTTTTACCAGCCTTGTCCTAGCATATTGATATTTTTGAAATCGCTGCCAACATGGAAATTGATGAAATGACAAAATAACTATCCATAAACTGTAAATAATGAACACGATATATAAAATGCATCCTAGAAATAGCTTTTTTAGCACAATTTTACATTAATGCATTAAAGCATTACCATACTTATATAAAATATTATTGTCGCATCATATTACAAAACTAATACAGGCATGCATCAATAGTACATGATGCAGCACATAAAGGAATAACTGTATCACCGCACTTCATTTTAAGTAACTGTATCACCGCACTTCATTTTAACACCCCGTTTGAAATTTTGAATCACAAGAACTGGACCTGGAATTTTTGAAATTAGAATTGGGTCACAGGAATTGGAACTAGGAATACTACACAAATTCCAAAGGATTTGGTGGAAAGTTGAAAGTTTTGAATCATTGTAGTCATAATATGCCATTTGAAGTTACAAAGTGCCTACAAATAACCATATCATAAAGGTTTCCCTAAAATCAGTGACAACCCTGATACAAATAAGGACGAGTTCAACAAGCAAGAAACCAATAATGTGCATAGACAGTTTTTTCTTGCCGGTAGCCCAGTGCATATAATCATGAATACGGATAAAGAAATTGAATTAAACAAACACACAATGATGGCACCAATACCTAAACAACAAAAAAACTAACCTGGTTCTTGCAATATACACCACAGCGGCAATAGCCTGGTGTGCACTCTGTGCTAGTCAAGACATTCAAGCACCGCTCCCCACATGTGCTCTCTGGATCCAACAGATCATACTGGCACTCGCATACAGCTATGTCCTCCTCCTTCTGCCTCTTATGCCTCCAAGCAGTAGGTCATAAGCATGAGATTTGCATCACAATCTAAAACCGCAGGACCCGATGCTTTCCCGTCGCAGTGGACCGATTGGAAAAGGAAAGTATACAGCATAAAATTAAAACCACTCACCTTCTGTACGAGAAATCGTTAGACTCGATATAGATGTACGGCGGTGGCTCTATGCGCGCTTCCTCCTACAAGCGAAACAACTCGGCAAGTTCAGTGTACAGATCGCAAGGCCACTACAAACGCGTTCGTAGAGGAACCAAGAAATGCGTTTTTAAGCAGAAGGAATACCATTTGCATTGCTAGGTCTTGGGCGGTAGAACAACAAGACGGCGACCTGAAAAAGGGGCGGAATCGATCAACTGAGGCAGCAATTAGCATGTTACAGTGGTGGAAGATCGCCTCTTATAAGAAAAAAAAAATCTTCGAGCGATATCACAATCGTGGACGGTACAGGAATCTGAGGGGATTCAAGAATTGGGGAGAAGCGGGACTAGGGCGTACCAAGAACGTCTGGAGCAACAGTAGAGGAGGTGGTGGTGGTTGTGGTGGAGCTCGCGCCCGCCTGTCTAGAAGGTGAGGTAGGCGCCGGAGAAGGTCGGCTTCGGCGGTGGAGAGGGGTGGCCGAGAGGTGGCGGTGGCGGTCGCCGGTCGGTCGGAGGGGAGGAAGGGTTCGGCCCGGCGGTCGGATCCGTGGACGTCTAGCTGCTGCGGCAGCCTCTCGGATTGGGTTTGGACGGTCAGGATTTAGTTGTCTTGGGTGGAAACCGCAGTTTCTGGCGTGCGGGCCTCTTGGGCTTTGGCCCACGCATCAACTCAGTGTGGCAAGGCGGCGGTATCTTCTTTTTGTTCTTCCACGGCTTGAGCCCAGACTGGCCTGTAATTTGTTTTCAGTCTACCGCGCTGTTTTTTTTTTGGCGTTTGACTTTTAATTTTGGGCTTATCGAAAAAATCAAAATAAAGAGGACATTTCTTGAAGTAGATTTTTTCCACGACTTTCTGAGTCTAAAATCATATGTACCGTCCATATTAACATCTCCATCATTTTTTACTGTCTTGAAAAATACAGACAAAAGTCATCAGCCGCAACTCAAAAAAAAAAAACAATACCGGAACAGCCACATTCGGAACATGTGGATATTATTTTGTAATTTCTGTTGGAATTAAACTACTTATCAATTTCTGCAAAAAGTTCCACCTTCTTAACAAGCTTCTAAGGGCATCTCCAATGGTCTGAGTCAACTAGCTATATATATGTACACATCAGCATATATCCTATGTGGAGGAAAGCGAGTATGCAAAAAAACTGAGCCAGCTCTTCCTTAGGGCATCTCCAATGGTCTGAGTCAGCTAGCTATATGCATGTACACATCAGCATATATCCTATGTAGAGGAAAGAGAGTATGCAAAAAAAAACCGAGCCAGCTCTTCCTTAAGTACTAGTCTATAACACCAAACGAGGCAGCCTCTATAAATTCTGTGTGTGCATGTAAGCATCAAATAACTATCCTTATAGATAGTTCTTTAAAATGCTAGCTTTAGTGTGTACTATATAAATGATGTGGAAGTCTTATAGTTAGTTGCTAGCTATAACCATTGGAGATGCCCTTAAGCACTAGTCTATAACGCAAAACGAGGCAACCTCTATAAATGATAGTCCTTTTCTGTGTGTGCATGTAAGCATCAAATAGCTATACTTATAGATAGTTCTTTAGAATGCTAGCTTTTAGTGTGCACTATATAAATGATGTGGAATTCTTCTAGTTAGTTGCTAGCTAGAACCATTGGAGATGCCCTAAGAGGGTAACTTTGCTTGTCATGGATTAACATGGACAGTAGTTAAGGAAATTAATATGGAGTATCATAACTGTATTAAAGCCGAAGAGATTGACGTTTATCCTGCCTAATTTCTCGATTTTCGCTTTGCTTATAAATGGCTCTTAGGGTTTCTTGTTTATTTTAATCGTCGGCTAGCAATTAGCGTTATCCTACTGGGGTCATTTAAATGCATAGGGATTCAAGAATATTACGTTGACACAGAAAGTTTATACTAACGTCTCGGATAGTCAACGAATTTCTTTTATTTTTACGTGTTCAAGATTTAATCACGAAGCTATTGGAACCCCTAATTTATTTATTTATTTATTTATTTATTTGTGAAGAATAATTAAGTGACGAGATTTCTGTATTTCACTACTTTTAACAAGTATTTCTAAATTTAGAAAAAATAGTTTGCATACTTTTATTGTGGCCTATTTTCTTTTCCATTTCCTTTTCCTCTTTCCTTTTTCTTCTTTTTCTTTTTTCCTTACCCAGCCGGCTCCCCTCATTTTTTCCCTTATCTCTCTCTCTACTGGCTTCTCTCCTTACTCAGTCGCCTCCTCCCCTCCCAATCCAAATTGGGTCTCGGCAACGTGCCTCCGGCTATTTGGTGTCTCGCCGTCTTAGCCCCCTTCCCCTTCTAGGCTAAGGCGCCCCTGTCGCTGTCTCCGCCCTACGCCCCCCTCACCTCGGCTCGGTCTCGACCCATGGCACCACTGCCTTCGCGTCGCCTACGGCGTCTCCGCCGCTAGGGCTTAGCCCCGGTCGCTTCCCTCAATCAGCGCCGCCGGCTCTTCCCTCTACGCCAACTCCGGCACACGTCCCCCGAACTCTCGCGCCTCCCATGGTAACCCTAGGTCGACCCTAGGTTTGGGCTATTGCTCATTGGCTCCAATCCATCTTCTCTTCCTTCCCCTCTACTTCGACTCACCTCTTCTACTCCCTCCCTTTCTCGATTTATTTGATTTTATACTAAATTTTAATTTGCCAACTTTGAATTTTGGAGCTAATCAAGGGTGGTCGTTTGGTAGCTCCAGCGGGGCTCGAGGTCAGGCCATGCACTAGGGGAAGCATGGTGTGGTTGTCCATGAGAGAATGAAAGCCTGTGGATGGATGGAATCCATGAGTGCTTGAAAACGTGTGGATGGATGGAATCCATACAAGAACTTTTGGAAAAGATGGTCCGGGTGGGATGCCCATGGTTAGGTTGGTGATTGGTCGAAGCCTGCACTAACGGTATTATTTTCAATTACAAGAACTGTTTTTACTTATTGTATTAAATTTAGCAATTTCAATCTATTTACTGTATTTCTTTAAATGTTGTTTTATGCTCAAACTAACCCTATAAGCCTTCCATTGATGCATTTATCATTATGATGCATTTCTCCGTGTGATTTGCGGAGTACAAGTTTGTACTCACCTTGCTATCTCCACACAGAGGAAGACGTCATCGACTACAGTGATGATCTGGACGAGTAGGCCACATCTTACTGTTGTTTTCCTGTGGGCAGGCTCAGTGGGCTTCTTCCGCTTCGGTGTTTTTCTTCCGCTGCTTATTATTTAATTTTGGCTTGTGTGCCATTGATGTAAACTTTAGCAATTCTGCCCATATTTAGTTAATAAATGTCATTATGGTTAATATTTATCTTTGTTGTACATTGTGTGCACTAGCTGATCCTAGACTAGTGCAATTTACACAGAGGATCCAGGAGTTGTTGCTCCGGGTTCCGACAAAGATGCGCATGGGAAGGCACTAGAGAGGGTTACCATCAGAGCGCTGGTGACACGAGCACCCTAGATCACCTAGGTTTGTTGCTGGTGGCAGCCTGCCGTGCTAGATGGTATCGGTGACTACCCCATCGCACAAGCACAGGTGGCGCAGCGCTTCTCGTCGTCGCCATGGTCTACCGTGCTGGATGCTATCAGTGGCTACCCCATCGCACTAGCACAGGTGGGGCGACGCTTCTCATCGTCGCCAACACGGCACCAGGGAGTCAGCCTCCGTACATGATGTACACCAACTTTGACTGTCGGATGACCACTTCGTGATCATGACTTCGCATGACTCGTCCGACCCTCCTCATGATCTGGTCTCTGTCGATGCTCGTCTGATCAAGCTGGTGGTCGTAAGTCCGTCAACAATGCTCACCCGATCCCCCTCGTGGTTGTGTCCTTGTCGATGCTTATCTCCGTGACATCTCGCATGATCTCCACCGGACTTTGTGCGGATGTCACCTCCGCTAGATTCCGCTCGGCCTCCACTGGACTCCGCTCGATCTTCGATGGACTTCACACGGCCTCCGCCGAGGACTTCACACGGTCTCCACTGAGGACTTCGCACGGTCTCCGTCAAGGTCCGCGTGGATGTTGTCTCCGACGGACTTCGCACGACCTCCGCAGGACCTCGCACGGTCTCTGCCGAGGACTTCGCACAGACTCCGCTAAGCTCAACGTGGATGTCATCTCTGACGGGTTTCGCACGACCTCCTCATGACTTCGCGCGGTCTCCACCCATGACTTCATACGGTCTCCGCCGAGCTCTGCGCGGATGTTGTCTCCAATGGACTTTGCACGACGTCCCCGCCGAGGACTTTGCACGTCCCCTGCTGGACTTCGCGCGGCCTCCGCACCTCTGGGTGAGCGACTTGTGGTCTAGACATTGTCCACCCACATCGCAGTCGTGGCATCGTCTGCCCATGTCGCGATTGTGACCTCGTTCGTGTCAGACCCAGATTTTATAATCCGAAATCTACTGTGTCTAGCTGCACTATTCCCTGGATCAGTAGATAGTGCTCACAGATTACAGTTCTGAATATCAAAGATCATATTATGCGGAAGCGTAAATGTAATAGTAAACTTACACATGGGCCGATTAGACCGAAATCATTAAATTGCAGCAGCGGAAGAACGAAGCACACAGGTGGGACCTTCAGGACATGCCCACAGGCAGCCAACTGGAGGTTCGCGACCTAGCCCTTGACATCTTTATCTTCTCTGCTAGCTTGTCCAATCTTGTTGCTGATGCGAGGTGATTTGATTGCTGATTCTGAATTTTGTCGCAAAAGCGAGTGTGATCACTCCAACCCCGTGCTCCGCGAGCCAATACACAGAATGCAAATAAAATAGTATGCATGGCTTAACAAAGGAGAGACTCGGATTATTTTATTTGCCAAAAATCACTTTTAGTAGCTTTGTTATTATTTCATCATAGTGTTATTGTTACTGCCTATACACCACCTAGTGACTACCATAATCGACTTAATCCACCAAAATACACTTTCTTTATTGATTGCTGTCTAAGACTCCAAACAGCGAATGCCATCATTTAATCAGTCCACCGATCATGCTCTTTCCATATTGATTGCTATCTATGACTCTTAAACAGCGATTATCATCAATTATGCAATCCACCAATCATTCGCATCGGGACTTTCTAATAATTCAATCCTTTTTGTTATTGATCCAAAACCATAATTTGTTCGCTCAATAATCAATCTTATTTTCAACTGTCTGTCTCTAATTAATTCACTAGTATACATCTACCAAGAATATCATTGATCAAGATTAATCTCCCATAGTTATTTTCATACCTTCAATTTTCCAGAAATTCTTAATTCATCCATCTAGAAATTGTTCGAATCCTATCAATCCCAATATTGTCAACATCTCCCAAGAATTTATAACAAATATCGGTGTTGTAATCCAACCATTACCTTTGCATTTCCTAATACTCCAAAAATCATATAATTCATCTATCTAGTCTATAAATCCATTTGGGCTCCACCAAATTTATTTCTCCTAGACTCTGCAATATCATTATCCCTCTTATGATCAATCGTGAATCCACCAACTTTTTTATTTGATTACCATAAACAGCCATATTCCTTTCTTACGACTATATTTATTTCCTCATATATTTTACTTTGCGAGGAGAAAACATTTTACTTTTGCAATATGATACATAAAAATTTCCTGAGACCTAGCAGTTTTGAACAAAAGCATAATGTTCAAGAAAATGCAATAATAATAGCGATCCAGATTCCATCCTCTGTTACATGGCATCTGCACCATATGGCATCTTTCAGCGTTATAGCCGCTTAACTTACCACTGGGACGACACCGGGACAATTCAAATCGTGGGCTTTCCACGCCTCTACACTTTTCCATTCCCACCCACAAAGTTTTTGAAATAGAACTATACCTGGTTAAGTTCCCATGTCTGCCCTTGACCGTGGGCACGGCTATTCGAATAGTTTTGACTCTGCAGACTTTGTACACTTTCACCACAAGAGACAATCAACTCATTGCCCCACATGATTCCTTAGTCATGTGGTTGAGCAGACCATCACAGTGACTTTTCAAACTATCTAGTCCCTTTTGTCATCTCACCCTATGGGCCGTTCCCACTTGCGGTGGGTCCCATACGATGCACGGGATGTTTCCCACGGTTACTAGCGTTATTCGGGCTTCCCTCCCTCAGCGCTAGTACGACTGGAAAACTTCACCCTTTCCTTGGTGTCCCTTTTGGCCTATTAATGCCCTTGCTATTCCACTTCTAACCTTTCCTGGTGAGATGAGTTCGGGGAGTCGATAAATCTACTTAGCCAAGATGCACTTTGCAAAACTTGTTGTTGTACTGTTTTACACGGGTTGACATGACAAGATTCAGTCCTTAAGGTTATCCGAATGGTTCTACCACATTTCACATTTTGTGCAATCCACTGCACCACATACCAGCCCCCAAACCATCCATCCAGGTATTTAAGCAATTTTAGGATTTTTCAGAGCATAAAATAATTATATCAAAATATACCAGTCATTCCCACCATGACTGCCCAAACCAGTTTCTCATGATTTAAAATGACAATGATGTTTGGGCATTTCAGCGCCCCCAAGTATCTATGCAGTACTAAGCATGGCGTATAATTACGGACTTATTTCCAAAAGTTACTACTATAATTTTACTAGGGTGACAGGGTTCACGTAATCAAGTATTCCAAAGGAGGTGTAATATTAGCAAAGGTAACAATGGGCATATAACTAGAATCTCAAATTAAACATGTATTTGCATATAAAATAACAGCATGCAATTTGATAATTTAAAACAAAATAATTTGCAGAAAATATAGGTTCAACATGATCAAAGTATTGACTCGCCTGGTGCGGTTTACCGCGGCCTTGAGCTCACTCAAAGCTTTCTCCTACGATGGTTTTGAGCTTCCGGTCCTTATCTTCACCTTGCTCTTGATCACACTTGATCCATTGATTCTTCGGGGCTCCAGTTTCTAACTATGCGATAAGCGACTGAATCCAAATAAGAGCAAATAACTCAAGAGATCCAAATAAATCCAAATACTTTAAATGCCTGATTTAATTTAATTTATACATTTATTACGATTTGAGAATAGAAGGATGATTCGGTTTAATGTGTTGCCAACACAGTGGTAGCTGGATTTGAGCAAGAGAACGGGTTATTTGAATAGCTTTACCGTGAGGAATAATTTTGGGATAATAAGAGATCAAAAGTGAGGAAGTATCTACAGGAATTATTGGCTTTGGAAAAAGAAGTGGCCAAACATAGCCGATTGGAGGAAGGCGAGGTTCGATCTTTTATTAACAATTTCCTTTATTATTATTTTTATATTTATCAAGGAAGTTCCATGAGCTAGGTTAGATCTATAAATTGGTGTACGAGTTTACTGAACATTATTCTTGCTGAGTGCTATTGTTCTGGGCATTTTGGCTTACTGAATTAATTTTAGAGTCTAGGTGTATAGCATTTTATGGGGTGATATTTTATGTAGCCTCAGTTTTCATTAAGCCTATTTCAATTCGAATTAGGATTCAGTTGTATGGGCCATATCTTGTTATTTCATGCTCATCATTATTATTTATTAAATCTAGTATTAAGATTTAATTAATGATACCATTATTAGCTATTTGGGCAAGCTTGTTACGTAGCATTTTATGTGACCCTGTTTACTCGTGTTATTGGTTACACGTTCCATTTAGAGTATTTATATGTCCATGCTATTATTTTGAATCTTGATGACCTAGGGCTATTATATTAAATATGTCACTGGGGTTTGTTTAATTGTGGCATGATAACTATTGGGCATATGTGCTTACATGTTAATTAGGGGCCACCCTTATTAAATATATACATTTATCAAAAGGCTGCTTCTCCTTATTAATGCCTTAATATATAATTAGATTTACAATGTAAATATTAAGGTTACACTAATTATTTATCATGACATCTAATCCGAATTTAAATCATACATAAACTCCCTAAATCCTTATTTCAATTTTATTAGCTTCCATAGATTATCCCTAACTTTTCCTAAGCCTTTACTTTAGTGTAGGATCATATTTAAAATGAATGCTAAAGGCATACTAGTCATACATGTATGTTAATAACTAATCCCTAATTAGATATGTATTAAGCTCATGGGTATCTTAAAAAAATTTGTACCTTCTATGGATGTATTTTTTAATTATGACTAAGGGTATTTTTACTAAATTTGGAACTTCTAACCATAGCCACTTTTCTTTATGAGATTTCATATAATTAACCAAAGTCATCTCTTATTAATATCTTTAATTAAAACTTAGCCTTTTTTTAAATGTTCTAATTACATTAGCTACTTATATATATATATATATATTTAATCTATTATTAAATCTCAAATAATCTTATTTTATATCCTAATTAAATTTATTAACTTTTCTGGAATATTCCCTAAATTTATCATGATCTTTATTAATTAAAGGAGCTACAAAAAGTTGAACAAAAATAAGGGGGAAAAGGTGCTGCCAATCGAATTTGAACTCAAGACCTGGGGGAAGGGCTAATTGCTAGATGCGCTCGGTAGCCAAATGGGCAAGTTGCCTGGACTGACTGAGTGAAGCGAAGAAAGCCAGTTATATCTCTACTGCCGGAGCCAAAACAGAGGAACCGCGCCGGCGCTCGGGGTTGACGTCGCCGACGGCGGACGGTGGTCGGGGAACCGCTGGGAACCAGTGAAATGGAATCCCCCCCGAGGTGGGGATGCCTCCAGGGGTGGCGGCTTCGGCCGGGGTGCACGGTGGCGAGCTAGCTGCGGCGCGGGGCGGCCGGCGGTGGAGCGGGAAGGAGGCGCCGGCGGCTGGGAGAGAGGAAAAGGCGCGCGCGCATGAGCGGGAGAAGGGCGGTGGAACTCACCTAGGTGGCGGGCGTGGCGGAGGAGCCGTGGCGGCGCATCATCGGAGCCGGCGGCGGCGCGGGTAGGGGCACGGTGCCGGCGAACTGCGGTGAGGGGGGAGCTTCAGCGACCATTGGGGAAGCTTCACGACCACGGGATGATGCCCCAAGCCCGAGGAATCGAGCTGGCACCGACCGAGGAGGAGACGGCCGCGAAAACGGCGGTTTTGGCCGGCGGCGAGGAGGAATGGCCGCGGGGCGAGCAGGGAACGCCGGAGTCCGATTCTTCGGGGGGAGAAGGGAGTATTCTGCTCGGGACGCACCATGACGCGGTTGGACCGGCGGGGAAGTCACCGGAGCGGCCGGGGCGGGGTGAGGCGGCGGCGGCCGGTGTGGCGCAGAGCAAGAGGAGGAGTTAGGGGAGGTAGTGCAGTGCAATGGGAGGCTGGGTTGCGACTTAAGGCTGGAGGGAGTCAGGGGGGAATGGAGAAACGGTGGGCGGCGCGGGGAAGACCGGGGGCGGCGAGGAGGAATCGGTGGGCGGCGCAGTGCATGAAGGCCACGGGGAGGTGAGGAGCTGAGCACAGCAGAGAAGGCGCGGGCGCTTGGGGGAAAAGAAGGAGCGGCGCGCGCGAGTGGAGCGGGCCACTGTCACGGAGAGAGAGCACGCGGGGCGCGGGTGTAGGCGAGAAGGAGGGTGGAGTGGGCCGTTTACTGCCTGCTCCATCTCTTCTCTTTTTTTTGTTTCTTTTTATTTTGGGTATGTATTTGTGTATATATATAATTCAGTTTTTATTTATTTCTTTTCTTGCTCACCTAATTATTTATATTTAAGTATATTTTTGGCACTAAATTTGTAGATGCAGAATTTTAATATCTCTATTTATATCTATATCAATATATGTTTTATTTGCTTGCTTTCATTATTATTCATGCCATTATTTTCAGAAAAATACCATGAACTCCAATTTCAAATAAAATATATTGCAAAAATAATTCAAAAACTTCACCTTTTCAAATTTCAAATTTCAGGATGTTACAGTTCGACCGCCTCACAGTTGTGACCTCGTCCACCCGCCTCGCGGTCGTGGCCTCGTCCGCCCACATCGCGGTCGTGGCTTCATCTGACTGCCTCGTAGCCATGGCTTTGCCCTACCCCTTGGTACCGTAATTTTGTAAAAAAAATCAGATGGTGGCGTCGCGCCCTGGTGTACTTTGTGGAGTATAAAGCACCGGGAACTTAGCTGTCCCAGGCAACTCTATGAAGTATAAAAAATCGCACGGTGGCCTCGTACCCTAGCGCACTTTGTGGAGTATAAACCGTTGGGAACTTAGCCGAATGGTGGGGGACGTATCGCGCATGTCAGACATTTGTCCTGCTATCGACTTTGTCGACGACAAGTCCAAAGGGTGCGGGATGGACCGCGCACCAGAGATTCATCTCGCCACCGACTTCATTAGTGCCAGGTCCAAAGGATGCAGGATAGACCGCGCGCACCGTGGCTTCATCTCGCCATTGCCTTCGCCGACCTCGAGTCCGAAGGGTGGGGACGAACTGCGCGTGCCAAGTCTTCATCTCACCGCTGATTTCATCCACGCCAAGTTCGAACGGTGGGGTTGTATCACGCACGTCAGACATCCGTCCTGCTACCGACTTCATCGACGACAAGTCCGAAGGGTGTGGGACAGACCGCGTGCGCCGGAGATTCGTCTTGCCACTGACTTCATCGACGCTAAGTCCAAATGGTGCGAGATGGACTACGTGCGCCACGGCTTCGTCTCGCCGCCGTCTTCATCAACCCCAAGTCTGAATGGTGGGGGATGGACCACACACGTCATGCCTTTGTCTCGCTGCTGACTTTGTTGACGCAAAGTCCAAACGGTGGTGGACAGACTGCGCATTAGATATTCATCCTCCTGTTGACTTCATCGATGCCAAGCCCGAAGATTGGAGGACAGACTATGTGCGCAAGTATTCACACCCCCGCTGACTTTGTCCACTTTCGTTTGACCGCCTCATGGTCATGGACGTGTTGCCGACTGCCTCGTGGTCGCGACTTCGTATGACGCCTCACGGTTGTGCCTTTGTTTGACTGCACTACGGTCGGGACTTCGTCTGACCACATCGTGGTCGTAGATGCTTCATCTGACTGCCTCACGGTTGTGATTTTGTCCAACTACATCACCATCGTGACTTCATCCGACCGCCTCACGGTCGACAACTCGTTCGACCACCTTGTGGTCGCACGAACTTCGTCCAACCACCTCGTGATCGTTGACACGTCGTTTGACCAACTCGCAGTTGAGACTCGCCGCCCTCCTCGTAGGCATCGCCTTAAAGAGACGACCCCACCCACGACTATGCCTCGAAAAATCGACCTCGACGGGGCCCCTTCAGCTGCATCGCGGGACTTCGTAGTCCTTCTCGTAGGTATCGCCTTGGAAGACTGACTGACCTACGATTCCACCCACGTCGAGAATACAACCTCCACGACATGGTCGTAGCCTCATCGTCGGACTTTCTTGCATGTGCCTACACGGTGCCCAAGACTGGCCCACGTGAAGGAGCCTTACGCTGGGGGATTTGCATCATCCACACCCCTGGGGCTAGAGCTACCAATTGCATCATCTCGTCCATCGGGACCTCCAAGCTTGTTGGCGAGGGATGGGGGGCTGGGATAGTTGGCCACGTCAGCTCGCCCATCAGTACCTCTACGCTTGCTGTCATGGGTCTTGTTGTAGGGTGGCCCAACCCCCTGTGACCAGTGGCGGAGCTAGAGCAAAACGGAGGGGGGTGCAACGAGCACGCGTGAGAGCATAGGACGGTAGGAGAATGGGCTGGACAGGGGCGAGTGAGGGTGTTTGTTGGGCTAGAGGTACACCATATTGGGGCAAGAGGATGCACAAAGGGTGAATGTTTATTAGTAATAACTAAAATTTTTTTGGATCCGGGTTCCTGGGAACCCCCTCAAGCCCATGCAGCTCCGCCCTTGCCCGTGACTGGGTCTTACAACTGACCCAATATGTAATAGGTCCAATAGTATAGAAGAATGTACCAATGTATCCTTACCTTTTGTAATTATCAAAGGGGTAGGATGTGAATTTTCCATTCTACCACATTCATGTATATAAACTCCTAAGAGGGGTATGAGAAAGGGAGATTCACTTATTTTATACACGAGCTCTCTCTTTCCTGTCTCTAGCTCTCTCTAACTCTACCTCCTCTCATGGAGAAAGGGGTACCCTGTACTCCCTGTTGTAGCAAGGCCACAACACCTATATTTTTTGTAATATTTCAAAAAAAACATCATTCTTTGATCGTAGGTCTCGGGCTATACCCTACCTAGCACGAGGCCCGAATCTGCCACCGGCAAGAGGGGCAGTTGAGAGACAATCCATCCGCATCGCCTCGGTCATCCATCGCAGCACCGCCATCTCCGTGCCGCCTCGTCGATCGCTCATGCTTGTTAGGGTTTGAGGATGAGTGAGATGACTCTTGGAAGGGAAGGCAACATATGCTATGCACTAAGTTTGATGTGCACTCATACACTCAAACCAATCTCACACATCATATCGCAAAAAACCAATCTCACATGTCCGATCGCGAAAAAATCTAGGATCGAGGTGGGTGACTACCTCTGCTCACTTAATTGATACTTTCCATTCGCACCCCTGCACCCTCCAATCCCCAATCCCAAACTCAAATTCCCAATTCACACTCTTGCGACCAGCAACAACGACGAGGGAGGCGGTGGCACGCCACAGCCCACGCGACAAAGGAGGTGGCTGTGAATCCTACGACTGTGAGGGAGACGAAGACACCCTAATCCCCTTCCCACTCGCGACGGTGATGGCGAGTCCCGCAACCAGTGACCACCTTCATCCTACTCACCCATCCATTGCGCGAGTCCTTGCCATGGGGGATTGATTAAGGGCCTGTTCTTTTTGATTGAGGCTTATGACTTTTGGGTTGTTCATACGAGAGATTACAGAGTAATAGAAACTCACGTGCAGTTTTTGCCAATATAAATGAAGTCGGTACAGTATATATGTCAATTAACTAGTAGACTCTATCTTGAAAAAACACTTCGTTTAAAAGCTAGTTACTGTAAAAAAACCAAAAGATGAAGCCAAAAGCTAAAAAGCCCTAAGGGCCTGTTCTTTTTGACTGCGACTTGTGACTTTTGGGTTGTTTGTACGAGAGATTACAGAGTAACAGAAACTCACGTGTGATTTTTGCCGATATAAATGAAATCAGTAAAGTATGTACTACAATTAACTAGTAGATCCTATCTTAAAAAATACTATATTTAAAAGGTAGTTACTGTAGAAAAGTCGAAAAGCAATTTTTAGAAGCTGAAAAGAACAGGGCAAGTTACTGTATGACTACATTACGTCCTGCCAGCTCTCGGCGTGTACATTGGATAAGTTTTGTGATTCATATGTTGAAGGCTTGGTCAGGTATTCCAGGCAATATGTTGAAGGCTTGGTAAGGCATTCCAGGGCCACCAGACAACCACACAGCAGTGCTTGTGGGTGATTGGAACTTGGACACATGGCATGGGCTAAGAGGAAGATAGGTACACCATGTACTGAGCTGATCGTACCGTCATCTCCCGTGCTAGATGTTTGATTAGTCCAGGAAGTTTGGAGTGAACAAATTGGCAGATAGCTCAAGACAAACACGACAGATATTCTGTTGTTGCTGATGCGCTGCGGCTTTTGCTCAAGACAAACACAGGACTGATGTTTGACAGTACGTAGACAGTAGACCGCAGCGAATTGCGTGGCGGATGATTGCTCTTTTAATGTGTGTTTTTACTAAAAATAAATAATAATAATTTAAAAACATTTTTTAAAGAAAAAATAGTAGTAAAAAAGTAATTAAGATATATATATATAAGATAAGAGCGAGAGTTAGGTGGTGATAATTTGGGCTTTTTTGGTGGTTTATAGCTGAAAAGCACTGTAGCTGGCTGAAAAAATATTGTAGATGACAGATGCTTATTTAGCATAATTAAATTTAAAAAATTTAAAAAATTTAAAAAATATGTTAGCCCATTACGTATAATATAAACAAATACGGGGAAAAAGAACCAGCAAAAAAGTTCAACAAAAAATCAAAAGTTCAAAAAAGATAAAATTTATAAATAATAAAAAATAAGCCGGAAACTAAAAGCTGAAACCAAAACGATCACAACCACCGCATAATATGTCCGTCAGTCTCATCTCTAAAATAATATAAAAATAAATAGAGTCAAAGGGTCACCTCAAAAACTGGGTAGAAACCAATGAATAGACCCGCACTCGTGGCTCGGCTCGGCGCGGCGTGATATCGATCTTAGGTCAGGATGAGGCTGGACAAGGCTGGACGGTCCATTTTTTCATGCCCCATAGATGATCTACTGGGCCAAGTTCACCCCCACATCTTTCTTTTCTTTTGTTTTCTTTACATTTTAGTGTACAACACAGCTGGCGATTTGCCCATTGGTCGGGCTAGGCTTTGGCCTCATTCTTTTTAACTGCTAATTTACGATTTATGATTTATATTATAATAATTAGTTTAAATAAAGTATTTTTAAGATAGAATCTACTGATCTATATAATAGATATTATATCGATTTCACTATACGGGCTAAAATCGTACGCGATTGTCGCTTTCTCTATACTCTCTCTCACGAGCAGTCAGAATTCAAAATCCATAAATCATAAACCATAAGTCACAGCCGAAAAGAACACATCTTAGTTACATGATGCTTGAAACAAACCAATCTTATTATTATTATTATTATTGTCGTCGTCTTGATGGACAAGAATCTATGTGGATTCTTCAAATTACTTCTCAAGTCTAAAACCATATGCGTTGTCCGCATCAGTATCTCCATCATCTCGAAAAACACAGATAAAAGCCATTAGCTACACCAAAAGCTGAGTCCATCATATATATAGAACTGTAACACTTGTTTCTCAAATCTAGCCCCCTCATGCTCAAAATTGAAAATTTGGCCCTCTGTGTGACCACAATAGCAGCTACATGCAACACATGTCACCTACCACACTATCGCACTGCGGCAGGAGGTCTAGCGCGGTAGATGACAAACGAGCGCGACAGACGGTGGGCCTTATCGGCCTGTCATGCCACTCAAGCTTGGCATCACTTCCTATTGTGCCACTTGAGCTTGTCACCACCTATTGCCACGGTGCACAGCGCGGTAGGCCGGTGGGGCCTGCCACGCTCGTTCATCACCTACCGTGCTAGACCTCCTGCCACGGTGCGATAGCACCGCAGGCGACATGTGTTACCGGCCGTTACTACAGCGGTCACAGAGGGGTCAGATTAGAAATTTTGAGCACGAGGAAGATATATTTAAAAAATATATGCTACAATACTAATATACGATGTCTTTCTAAAAATCATCAACAACAACATAAAAGAACAGAGCCAACAACTTCAATGCTATTTGTCTCTATCACCTCCCCTAGAATAGATCATCAATCAATCCTTATAAATGCTCTCTCTATTCTTTTTTACTCGACTTTCTAGAATCTGTGTCGTCCAATTTTCTAAAGTTTAACCAGTATTAAATTTAAAACTATATATATTGGCTATACAAAAATACATAGATTTATCATTAAAATACATTTATGATATTATAATTTTATTAATACATCTTAGTGTAAAGCTATAAAAAGTAGCAATCAAAGTTCTACATCGAATACTGAAAAAATCAAAATTGTCGATTACTTGGGTTTGAAACGGCTCATTGCTTATGACTTTTGCATTTTGTTACAGTAACTAGTTTTCAAACAGTATATATTTTCGTGGCAGGGTATAAATCAATTGTAGTAGATATTATATCGAATTCAATTGTACTAGTCAAAATCATATGCAATTGTCTTCCTCTCACAAACAGCCAAAATTCAAAAGTCATAAGGCAAAAGCTGTAAGACACAACCTAAAAGAAGCTACACTTGGTCCTGCTCATTTTGGCTTGAGCTTTTAGCTTGTTTTTCACTATTCCTAAATTTTGTATTTTTCTAGATTTTTGGCTTTATTTGAGCTTTTTTCTGGTGCTTTTTCCTGTATTTGTTTGCATTGTCCATGAGGAGCTAACCTGTTTTTTTAGTATTTTTATTTTTTTTAATTTAGTTATGCCGAATAAGACATCATCTGTTACAGTGTAATTTCAGTCAGTTACAGTATAATTTTAAACACAAATCAACTTATTTCAGCCCAATTGTACGGCACCTATGTCTAGCTCGATCCGATTATTATATAATACCCAAAACAGTACGGACTAGCAGTAGCACATCACATCGTGCGTCCCTACACACGTCGCATCGCAGACGTCCGTACATAGGGAAGAAAGCGTGGGCAGAATCGAAGGAAGACACGTCACACACGTAATCCATGATTATCACACGCCAAGGAAGACACGTCAGACACGTAATCATGATTATCACACGCCTGCATGCCTGCCCAAAGCAAGTGGTTGATCGTCCCTTCTGCGCTAATAATCGTGCAATCCACATCCTGCCCTGCCACGTCAACAGCCTATGTGTACACGCTAACATCAGCACAGCTAGAGGTGGGACTTGGGCCGGGCTTCTTTGGGCCACCCGGCACGGCCGCGCGGCCGGCCAAGCACGCCCGGCCGACACGTGGCGGGCGTCGTGCGCGCACGCGCACGCACGAGCGGTGGCCGGTGGGCTTCAAAATCCGACGCGGTGGGCGACGCGACGGCGGTCGGGCGTGCTTCGGCGCACGCACGACGAAGAGCACGGTTGGCCAGAAACTATTTAAAATTGATTTCTTAACTATAGTAAATTGTACTCATGACTCTCCTTGAGCTTTTCTATTTGACTAGTTGGGTAGGCCTATGCTAGATTGTCGGGTGATGTCCACATACGCCATAGTTTAATTTGCACCAAGATATGCATTCCAGTGGACTAGATGACCAAGTTCGAAGGTGAAATATCATGAGACAATAGAATCGAATTTTAAGTAGGTTTTTAATAAGGCGGATACAAGAGAAAGGAAGATAGCGGCCACCGCTACCATTGTCGCTATCGCTTTTGTCGTGTATAGTTACTTTGGGCTGGGTTTGGGCTGGCACGGCACGAACGCCGGCACGGTGGGCTTTGGGCCGTGCTTGGGCCTGGCCGAAGACGGCGGGCGACGCGGCGCGACGCACGACGGGATGACGGATGATCGGCCGAATCGCACGGCACGGCGGCGGCTGCGGTGGGCACGGCGCGTGCTGCACGCGACACGCCCAATTCCCACCTCTAAGCACAGCCATCAGCCAAATGAAAAAACAATACTAAAACCAAAGGGAGGAAAATTTTTTGCTCCTTTTCTTTTGTTCAGAAAATAGATATAAAGAACATATATATATAATTATTTATTTTAGTTCGTGGAGTGTTTTGCTTCCTCCATAGCCGAGCCTATCGTTTCTTCTTGCCGACGTACATGACAACTTGCCTTCGTCTCCGTCCGTCTGACTTCTAGATGGTCAAACTGGCCCTCTCGTCTGCAACCGCAAAGGAGAAGAATCCAAGGCCGCCATGAACACTTATGTCCAAAAAGAATTGTTCAGTTAAAGCCTTTTGTTGGACAATGGGAAGAAGAGTCCAAGAATGTTCAAGCCAGAACAGATCATCAGATCCTTAGTGCCCAAGTAGTGTTTGCTAAAGTTGTCAAGATAGAGATTATCTTTTTTGTTTCTTTTTTAGGGAATAAGGAAGGAGAGTATAAACAGGACTCCTCGTTCTCCACCTGCAGAAGCTACTGTCTGTGCCCATGCGTATGCGCGCAGTAGGGGGTGAGTGGAACAGAGCAATGCTGCCGCCGACGTCGTTGCCGGCGATGATGGCGTTCTCGGAGCCCGCGCTCGCGGCGGAGACGGCGGTGATAGTGTCCGCGCTCACGCACGTCGTCGCCAGCGGCCGCGGACCGCCGCGCCCGGCGCCGGCGCTCGTCATGCCGTGGCGCCCGGACGGCCAGCAGCCTGGCGCGCCTACGGTGGCGTCGACGTCACGCCAAGGAACGGAGCAGGGGGCGGCGCTGGCGCCGGCGCGGAAGTACCGGGGCGTGAGGCGGCGGCCGTGGGGAAAGTGGGCGGCGGAGATACGGGACCCGCAGAAGGCGGCGCGGGTGTGGCTTGGCACGTTCGCCACCGCCGAGGACGCCGCGCGGGCCTACGACGCCGCCGCGCTCCGCTTCCGCGGCAGCCGCGCCAAGCTCAACTTCCCCGAGGACGCCGCCGCCACCGCCGCGCGGCGCGCCACGGACGCCGCGACGGCCGCGGCCGCGGCGTCCTCGGCGCCGGCCGCGCTGCTGGAGTCGCAGCACGGCGGCGACGTCATGGACTACCTGGAGTACTCCAAGATCCTGGAGGGGATGGAGCCGAGCGCCATGATGGACTGGTTCTTGGGCGCCGACGGGAACGGCCGCTTCTTGGGTTCGTGGAGCATCGGGATGTCGCCGACGTCGTCGGGCTCGGACGCGTCGCTTGCCTGCGCCGGTGTCCCCTCCGCTCCTCTGTTTCACGGTGGTAACGGCGGGCAGCAGAGCGGCAACAGTACCTATAAGGATTACTAGCACAAAATAGCAATCTTTTTAAGAAGAAAGCAAACGATTACTAGGAGCTTAGTGTGGGCGATTTGTAGTATGGTTTTTACTAGACTATTCGGTTCATTCAGTTTGCTAGCCATGCTACTATAGGGATGAGGGGATATTAATTTAATATTTACTGACAAAAGGGAAATAAATGCATTCGTTTCTGCATTATTGTATTTATTATCCAGAGTGTATTTTTGCATACATATATGTACACTGTTTACCAGCATTTAGGCATCTTCCTTTCGGCCTATGGTTTATAAATTATAACTTTTTTGAGCAAACAAATAGGATGACTTCTCCGTTATCTTTTTAAAGCGACATATCAAAACAACCTTTTCAATGCGACTTATTGATACTCGGTATGTTGGCACAAGCATTTATACTAGAGCTAAAAGCCATCAGCCGCAGTCATAGGGCACGTTCTTTTTTATCCTTTGACTTCAGGTTTTAGTTTTTCTATAGTAACTAACTTTTAAACGGAGTATCTTTTCAAGATGAGGTTTACTAGTTAATTGTAGTACGTATGGTACTGACTTCATTTATATCGGCAAAAAATTGCATGTGAGTTTCAGTTACTCTGTAATCTTTCACACAAACAGCTTAAAACCACAAACCGCAGCTAAAAGTTATAAGGGCATCTGTAGTGTATGAAAATAGAAGGTCTTAAGCCACCTTAAGGTCAACCTTATACATTACAGGGGTGATCTTAAGCAGGCTTAAAGCTGGTTCTCAAGCTAAAGACTTGGCCACAAGTATTAAAATACAATTTTTCTTTATCTGCCAAGTGGGACCGTCTTAAGACCCCTTGGGTTATATACACTATGGAGACAACCTTAAGATTTAGATAGGACCCACCTTAAAGCGTCTTAGGTTATATACACTACAGATGCCCTAAACCTCAACTAAAAAGAACAGGTCTAAGCCGTGGTTAAAAAACCACCCTTATTTGCGAATAACACAAGCATCAGGAAGAATCGGACACTGACAGTGGACTGCAAAACTATATTGTCTCATGTCCAATTAGGCCTGGTGGACTACGCACCTGTAATCTGTTCTCCAAAAAAACTAGCCTCGTGGGGTGCTTTATTGAGGAAAAATAGAGATTTTCCAAGATTTTTATTATGGAATGACGATGGAATAAAGATCTCTCTCTAAAAAAATTAGCCTCGTGGGGTGCTCAATTCCTTAGTTTTTCCCTTTCACGTTGGGCCTTTGCGCCCTGCTGCTCTTTCCTCCAGGCGACCCGACTTCACACTGCGGCAGCGAGTGACGCGTCACTGTGATGCTCTCGTCATGCTGCCTCGTCGTCTTGATCCATTGCACATAGGATGAAGCTTATGCTTCAAATGCCCTTTTTTTTTTGAAATATTTATGAAATTTTCAAACTTTTTAGTTCACATTGGGGAAATTCCCCTAAGTTGCCAAACAAAGCCTAAAGAAAGAGATTTTGCAGATCAATTTCCATGGTTATAAATGGATACATGGTGAGTGGTACACAATTTATGTATGTACCAGTTGCTGTAAATAAGATATATAAATAAATCAAGGGAGCGACGCTAGCTTCGTATGCACTCATTTGCTGTCGGATCCTGCTATGAGTACTTTTCACCATCAGATTCCCGCAACAAACACACCGACACCGCATCCCTTTGTTTCTTCCTCATATTGGCTCGTGGGGCGCGTGGAGCATCCGAATGTGGGCAGTGGCAATGGCGCGAGCTTGGAGCTTTTCAGCGACGGTCGATCCTAGTGTATAGGTGCCGGTGGGAGGTGGAATGGATAGATATGGCGGGGCAAGGCCACCCCTAGTGCCCCTTCTGACCACCGCCGCCGTACGTGATGCCCACTTCTTGTGGTCATTGGAGAAGGAAGAAAAAGAGTAGCAAGAGGAGCTGGTTGACGGTGGCCGTGGATCTCGTACACAGTTGCTATGGGCTCATGTGACATCTACTCCATGTGCTCTCTCCATAGTCGATTACTGAAGCATGCAACAAAAATCCATGCAAGCTTGATTCATATATTAGGATTTCAATTATAAATTAGTGTTGTCATATGCCAATGGTTTAGGGTAGGATTGGGCAATTCAAAGTTACAAGTCCATTGCGTTTTTGCAGTAGGTGAGCAGCTACAATTTGTTAGGTTCTATCAATTGTTAGTGTTTGGTTTGCATTACATGGAGTTGTATCTAAATTGTAAATTGAGTTTGTAGTTATCAGTTAGTGTCATCGAGTCTGTAATTTTTCTTTTCTTTTCTTCTTGTTGAGTCCGCTGCCATAAGGTCATCATATATATCATCATAAAAGGTGATGTCACTGCTTAGGTTATTGTCCATCTTGGACAAGAAGTAATATGTAGTAAAGTTGAATTTTACAACCACTTGTTTGATAAAAAAAGAAATGAGTTGTAAAATTGAATTTTACAATGTAAATTAAGTTGTAACTCTAGTTGTAAACAACCTACCATAAATTGTAAAGAGGTTTCGATAACTCATGATAAGGTTGTAAAGGAGTTTTGTAACCTATAAATTGGATAGTGCAACATCATGTAAAGAAGGCTTGATTTTAATTAATGATACTGTACCATGTGTGTGTTCTCCTCCAATGTAGTGAATATTTGTAGGCTTTGTCACCATAACTGTGGGTAGCATGGCATGGTGACAATCCTTCTACCTATATATGTGCTTTTACGATTTCCTTGCGAGGTCATAGAAGCCGCCGATCAAGGGCATCTAGTCTGTGCGCTAGCACCGTGCTTGGTTGTGTGGATTGGATTCTTGTGAAGGTTGTGATACGATTGTGGTGGTTGTAATCTTGTGTTTGACACTAGTTTACTTCCTTTATCAAATGGTGTTGCTTCTTTGAGTTACCTTTGTGAAGGTAGTGGTGTGACTGTGGTTGGGGTGTTGTTATCTAATTTATTGATTGCGTTGCTTTTTTTGATGTATTGTCATCACTATCTTTATTATCACTGTGAAGATCAAACCACTCCTGTATCACGCACCATGGCAAATTCTCACAAACATGTCCCACTCTTTGTCTCATTCCCCATCACCATCCGACATGATCCCTTCCATCTCTCTCGTTCCTATCACAGTGCCACCACCTCCTGAGCTCCTTTGTCCCCTTGCATCCCTCTTAGGCACCTCTATGACTGTGAGATGCATACCGGTGATGGTGGTGAGGATGAGGTGCACACCGGCAATAGTGGAGAGGAGGAGCACACGGGCGACGACGACGAGGACACCCCCAATGTTCATGACTAAGAAATTTAGTAGAACAAAAGCAGGAACGTGATCAAATAACCAAACTAAACTCATGACTGATCAAAGAACAAAGCAACAAACTAGAGCAACTAAACAAATCCATGAGTGAGAAACCGTTCCAGATCTAATCGATCCAATGGAAGAAGGAACCGCCAAAACAAAACAAAATCCACCATCAACTTGACTCCTCCAGCTTCTGCTTCTCAAGCTCCTACTAGACAAACACGACACCATGGTTGCAGACCAGGACATTTATGAGCCCGAACTCCAACTCCGAGCCTCAGGAGCACTGTCTGCACATTAGCCTCGTCACCCAACTGGCACATCCGGGTGCACTGCCGAGCCTTCCTATGCGTGTTGCCGTGTTGGAGGCCGTTGAGCTTCCATGCGCGTGCCAGATCCATGCACTGACTGGAACACACTTGACACTGCAGTCGCAACCATCCCCTTTCTTGGGTGACGTGGTAGCTAATCCAGGACCACACCCTAGATACAACTAAACAAATCAAGCGGATGGAGAAAGGTGGTGGCTCGGTCAACCGCTGTAGAGGGTGGCGACGGCCGATGATGGCGTTGGTCGGTAGGGGAGAGATGGGGAAGGGTATCGAGCGAAATACGAACGAGGGAGAGGGGCGATGGGGAGGTAGAGGGTTTTTTTTGCAAGAGGTTGTGTCGGCATGGGTTTTTTTGAAAGCGTTTAGGTGGATTGGGGTTCCATTGCCTCGATCTAGGCCATTCGAGAGGGATCTGATGGCTGAGTGCACATTTCACACCTTAGCACTGAATACCTCTTTAACATTAGATATGTTGCTTAACTTACGACCCATCAAACAACAGAAGTTGGTAAATTTTAACATCAAAACAAACGTGCAAAAACATTGTTCAGGCCGTTTGAAAAGGAAAGAGGAGCTTAACCTTGAGGTGCAAATGATAAAGAGATTTTTAAAAAAGGTTGCAAGCTCATGTGGCATTCCGCACACATTATCACCGGACACACGGATCAACCGTGCGCTTGGTGTGCCTTGTTGTCACTCCCTACCTGTCACTTGGTCCGGTTATAACAAGGGCGACACATCCTTAGCCGCCCCGGTGCGGGACTAAAGCAGTACACGCGCTAGTTCCCTCGTGTTGCCTGGCTGCGGTATACCGTATTTTTATCTGATGCAACATGCAACTGTCGTGTGCGATGGTATCATGTGACTGCAGCTCTCGTTCTGGTTAGAAGTTGGAGCACGCCTGATTACATTCTTGGAATTTCGTGCGTCCGAAAGTCTGAACAATTAATTGGAGTGTGCACCCTGCGCAGCAGTTTGCTCAGTCGTATTCTCGAGAATATATACTCACGGTTTGCTCGATCAGAAGTTCACGAGTCAGAACGATGCATGATGTAGGCAGCTCGAACCTTCACTCCTCCGATGAAGAGGGGTGGCTCTAAATACGCACCTAGTTAAGCATGACTTCTTGCGTGGCAGCTATCTGCAAAACTCTAGAGAATAGAAACCATGGTAATCATTTTTCCTGGAGCTTGTGGCCGCCCAGTGGCGGATCAGGAAAAATTTTAGGAGGGGTTGAACAAAAACGATACAGCGACATAACTCCACTATGCCCCTCCTACACCATACATCCATAGCTAAAAATTTATGGAGAGGCTCCAGGGAGACTCCAGGGGTTCGATAACGGTAGAGGGCTCGAACCCCCCTGCTCCACCGCTGGATCCGCCCCGCCGTTCACCGAAAATCTGTGGTCGGAGGAATGTGTCTAGGAATGCGTCAGTAAGTGACACGTTCACATTTCTCATTCTTTGATAAACATGGCATGATTCCATTTGACAGTACAATAAAAGAATTAACGAAGTGTGTCCTGATAATGCCTTTAAAATTGGCAGCGACTCCGATGGCAATGACATAGTTGGAGGCTAGGAGGAGGTGAGTGGGCAGAGGCAACAGATCAGGGAGGGAGGGAGCGGCAACATTTAACAGGCCGCTTGAAAAGGAACCCAAGAGAAGCGTTTAAAATTGTGAGCAAAAAAACACTAGCGTTCAAATTTGCGAGGGATAAAAGATTGCCAAGCGCATGTGTCATACGCGTGAGGATTTGGTGGCCATGATTTTAGACTTCATCAAATGTTTGGTAGCGATCATGTAAACTTGATTGGCGTGATGGAAGACGGTGCGATCGACGGGAATGAACTTCAGAATATGCTCCGTGTGATGCGTTGGAAGGAGCGAAACAGAAGGATCTTTCACAAGGAAGTGCTAGGCAGAGGGTGGGGTTGTTCTGGCTGATCGTTTATGAATTATGATTTAAATATTTGAATTCTATCTGTTTATGAGAAACAGTATATAGAGAAAAGTAATCGTATACGATTTTAGTCGGTACAGCTAAACTCAACACTTATTACTGTAATTTTTCTATTCATTATGCCTTAAAAAATGTACCATTTAACGTGAGTCAATTGCATAAAACTTATGCTCTAGATGGTTGTTTGATCTTTGGATGTGCAGGTTGTTTAGAGAATGTAAACAATTAATGACAAAGGACCGAAACTAAGTGGGGGAGTTGAGGTCCGAGCAGTCATATAAGTATATATGAGGCTACGTGGCTCAAGCAGAAATCACAAAAGAAGATAAGAATTATGAAGAGACGAGTCGGTAAATATGGTACACCAAGTGAGGAGGCCTATGCACATAGAGACAATTTTGGAGAGATCAAATACGTGAAGATGTGACGGCTAGTCATTGGACACTATAGGCTACGTGTCAAAGTATACGGAGATGCTTTGAGGTGAAGATGAAGTCAATGGAAGGTGTTTAAAAGTTTCGTCGAGGGTAATTTGATAGTTGGCCAAATACTAGATTGATACCTTGATCAAAACCACAGCGCAGGGAGGCGCAAAGGAGAAGTGGTTTTATGTCAAGGTGAAATGGAATTGCTAAGTGGATCAATCGCTAAGGTATTCACAGGTTGAGTCTTGTAAACACTTTAAGAAGCATGCGTGAGTGTGTAAAACCCATGTTAATGCAGTTAACGGGTTTCCTGGTAGGCCTAATGGGTTGGACCTATTAGAGCTTGTTGTTGGTTGTTAAAGGGAAGGAGAGGAGGTGTTAGGCAAACGTGCTCCAAGGTGTCATCTTCCTCCTCAGTGCGGGCATTGTTAGGATTTGGATTGCTAAGTGGATCAATCGCTAAGGTATTCGTAGGTTGAGTCTTGTAAACACTTTAAGAAGCATGCGTGAGTGTGTAAAACCCATGTTAATGTGGTTAACGGGTTTCCTGGTAGGCCTAATGGGTTGGACCCATTAGAGCTTGTTGTTGGTTGTTAAAGGGAAGGAGAGGAGGTGTTATAGACAAACATGCTCCAAGGTGTCATCTTCCTCCTCGGTGTGGGCGTTGTTAGGATTTGGATTACTAAGTGGATCAATCGCTAAGGTATTCGTAGGTTGAGTCTTGTAAACACTTTAAGAAGCATGCATGAGTGTGTAAAACCTATGTTAATGCGATTAACGGGTTTCCTGGTAGGCCTAATGGGTTGGACCCATTAGAGCTTGTTGTTGGTTGTTAAAGGGAAGGAGAGGAGGTGTTATAGACAAACGTGCTCCAAGGTGTCATCTTCCTCCTCAGTGCAGGCGTTGTTAGGATTTGGGATCTATCCATGGCGATGCTTTGGCAAAGCGTCGCAATGGTGGGGCACGTCCACGTGAGATGATCGCCGCAGCCATGCACTTCGCACCACAGCCCCTGATGTTGGCGGTCCGCTTCGCCATGTGTCCGATCGTTGCGACCCCGGCCTCGCCCGCGCCCATGACCTCAGCGACCCCGTCCTTGGCCAGCGGGGGTGCTATCGTCAGACCCGCCTTCGATATCGAACACGTAGGGGGCCTTTTGAGACTTGCGCTGTTTACGATTGGGCTTGTCATTCGACGAATCTTGTTTGCGCTTAGAGGTGTCCTTCGATGAGTCTTGCTTGTGCTTGGAGGAGCCCTTCGGTGAGTCCTCCGCCTGCTTGGCATCGGAGGTGTCGCCTCTGCGCCATTGAGAGTCTTCCTCGGCCCTCGCGTACTCCTCCATCTTATTGAAGAGCTTGGCCACCGTCTTTATCGGTTTACGCGCGTTGTACTCGGCTAGCAGCCCCGGGCGAAGGCCTTGGATCGCTGCGTTGATGATAGTGGTTTCATTGACATCCTTGACCTGACAGCAAACCTTGGCAAAATGCTTGAAGTACTCTCGGAGCTTTTCCGATGGTTTTTGCTTGATGGCGAAGAGTTGATCCGCGTCGACGTGCTCGATGTAGTTTCCCTATAAGTTGTTATATAGGCGGTCCCAGATCTGTTCCCACACGTAGATGGAGTTTGGCTCTATGATAAAGAACCAAGAGAGCGATACTCCTTGCAACGCAAGCGGCGGTCTCTTCACCTTGGTGGAGTTGTCCCTGCCAGCGGCCTCGATGGCGGTTTCGTACACGCGAACAAACTCCCTGGGGTCCGTGTCACCCTTGTACGGCTCGATGGTGGGGAACTTGAAGTCATCTGGCCACGCCGACTGTTGCAGGCCAGCGGAGAGGGGGGACTCCGGATCGACACGTCGAAGCGGGACGCGACTGGAGGTGGGAGCATCACGGCTGTCCGCCCGGTCTGGTGTAGCTTCCGTCACCGCTGCCAGTGGGGTTTGTTGGCTCCTCGCCTCCTGCTGGCTCTGAGTCTCTTGCATTTCCCGCATGGCCCCTCGGAGATCCGCCAGCTCGCGCTGCAACGTACTGAGGGCCGCCAGTAGGGCATTTTCCACCGTCGAAGCGGTTGCACCAATCTGGGCGCCAATGCAAACCACCGGGTTGGTGGCGACTATGGCTTGTCCTCCGGAGCTGCTCAGTGCGCCGGTGCGATGGGCCCCAGGTAGATAACGAAACCGGTGCGGCCGCCAGTGCCACCTGTCGCTCCCGCACTAGGTGCCGGGTCGCTGGTAATGCCAGCGTGGGCATCGACGTCACCGCTCCCACCAACCCGGGCGCCGCTACCGAGGCCAACCGCCACACCCGTGGCGGGGTCAGCCGCCACGCCACGGATGTCGACATCGGTGCTCGTAACACCAATGTTGCCATCCGCGCTAGTTGCTAACGTAGACGCCGACGGTGCGCCGACCGAAGCCCTGACGTTTGCGAGCGCTGTTGCCGTGCTCTGCTTCTTCCTTGCCATCGATGAAGCTTTCTTTGGTGCCATCACTTCTCTAATTTGACGGCTTGTTCTCCGCTGTCCACCACGGACGGCGTCAACTGTTGTGGCTACTGACCAAACAGTATATAAGGAGAGTAGTAGAGTGAAGATGATGGATAATGCCTGCCCCTTCCTTATGTCCAGGGCATGTATATATATTTTCATGAAACATATTTTATAATCCTACTCTTACACTCATATGCCCCCATAGCGGTATCTATGTCATTACACACATCCCAATTTAGGCTTTACAACTCTTTAGCAGGTCGGATGGATTTAGGTGGGAGCCACCCCTAAGTATAAGTATAAATCAACTTTAAATACAAAAGAATTCAGCCAGAATCATGGAGGACGTACGGAGGAGGAAGAAAGCTTTCCGCGAAGCATAGCTGCTAGTGCATGTTTCTTTCGAGTTTTTCCTTTTTCCGAGTGCAATCCTCCTCTTTTATAAGTTTTGAGTTCAGTTTTGTATCATATTTAACTCTCTATCTTTTTTTTAATTAATCGGCAAAGCTCCTGCTTCCTTAAAAAAAAAACCTTCGCGGTTCGAAACAACGTGTACATGGCAGAATATTGGAAACCATAATATTCTCCGAAGCGTGTTCTGTAACCGGCCCAGTGGTTGGCCCAGAGTCTCCGTGTTCTGTCTCAAATATTCAATAATTAAAGAGAGCAAAAAAAAAGAGACAAAAATGGCCTAAAAAACAAGAGGAACAAGATTACATGGTGCATACGCTTCCACAATTAATCTGGTGACTGGAATACTGTTCTTGTAAATGGGATTGTCTAAGCCTTTCGAAAAGGACGTCAAAGATGATCGACTTTACCCTCCACGGAGGCACATGGCCCTCAGCTGTGACACAAAACAAAAAATTATCGACTTTGAGTTTGTGAGAGAGAGAGAGAGAGAGAGAGAGAGAGAAAACAAAGGCTATGTTCATATAATCACATATTGCTGTGCTCATTTGAGCTTAAAGCTTAAGTTTTTGGATTATTTGGCACTATTTAAGGTTTTTTACAATATAGTTGCTATTAGTTTTTTTAGTATAATTAAATTTAGAAAGGAAAGAGTTATATCCTCATGGACGATGCAAAGGAATAAGTCAAAAAAAGAAAAGGCAAAAAATTCAAAAAAACCAAAAAAAATCATAAAAGACAAAATTAAAAGTTAGAAACTGAAGCTCAAATGAACACAGACTAAAGTTGATTTTCTTTAGTAAATGCCTTTCAAATGGAGTGTCTTTTTAAGACAGGGTGCACGTGAGTTTAAAAAAATAAAAAATGTTACGTCATCACGGACAATGCAAAAAAATACGGAAAAATAAAAAAATACAAAAAACCTAAAAGAGCCAAAAGCTAGAAAAAGATGAATGAAGAAGCTGGAAGCTAAAAGCTTAATCTCACTTGCACATCCATGATGAGCAGGGCCGAGCTTCTTTGGCCATTGGGGAAAGCACTGTGCAAGAGAAGATGCACGTACCCTGTTCGACCCGCTGAAATAACGAGTATCCGTCATGGATGTGCAAGAGATCGTGCACTGCCCTAGTCCTAGATGAATTTATTCTCGCCTATTATTCCATCCCTCGTTCAAGCAGCAATGCCAAAGCAAGTGTTTCAGACGCAATAGTGCATGAGATTACGGCACACAAGAAGGTAATGGTATTATCAATTTATCATACAGTTTACCTCTGTTGTCGGGAACAATTCTCTACAACTCATCATGGAACCGTGTGTGCTTATATGACCTGGATCCACCCTGATAGGAAATCGCATTCAACTAGCTACTATTGTCTAGATCGGACAAATGGGGGCCGCGTGTACTTAATCATGATCCATCCCTAGACTGATCAATTAGACAGACATAGTTGCGTGCTCTTATTCTCTCGTTTTTCACATTTTTGGATCCGCATAGAGATACGTGCTCCAAGGTGTCGTCTTGCTCAGTGGCAAAGCTAGCCAATTTTAGGAGCTCGAGCAGAGCTGGCCGCAGTGCGGTGAGAGGCTGGCATGGCCAACCCGTAATGGGTGCCGCCTCCTAGGTGGAAGTCCAGAGATCCTGTGTCGCCAGACGGTTGCACTTGAAAAGGCAGATGGAGGAGCTCATCACGGAGCTCAAACAACAGCAAGGATTCAACAGGGTTGCTCTTCAACGAGCTTGGGTAGTCGCCCAGGGTCGTCAGGCGGTGGCTCTGCCCCTTGGTCTTCCTCCTCCTCGGTGCTGACACTGGTAGGATTTGGATTCCCTAGCTTGGGTTTCATAGTTTAGCGGCTGGGTTCGGTAGTGTTGCCGATTCCAGGGTTCAAGGAGGGTAGAGAGTGGTTGCAGATAAGTAGGTGGACAAAACGGTGACCAAGATTGGGTATCAAGTTATATTTTGGGACAAGGGAGGTGGTCAATGGCGGCAACTCCGGACATCGTCGTTGCTTGGAAGGAGACGGTGGAATAGGGAGGGAAGGGAGTGGCGATAGAACATAAGGTGGAGGTGACAACTAGTGGATCAAGGAGGGGACAATGGTGGTTTATTGGCGAGGTGGTGGAGCAGCGGTGCTATGTGTTTCTCTTTATGATTTGAAGTGGAAAAGGTCATCAAAATTCAAAAGAGAGATAAATTTGTGAGATAATTTTTCAACAGAGTCGTTTAAATTTGTGAGATAAAAAAATTACAAAGTGTATTGTCTTGTACGCCTATCCTGCCCTTTGTCGGGCATGGGGGTTGGGGCGTAGGTGTGTATGAAGGATGGTTTTTTCAATTAGGTATAATTGTAGTGTGCATGCCACACACAGGGATTGACGATTGCCGAAGGTGTGCTCCATTTCGGGCACATCCACTTTGTCGTCTATTTCTCTTATAAGAATTCGTATAAGAAGAGAAATGTACCCTAGCTCCCCAAGGTGGGACTAAGGCCATGTTAAAATATTGTAGATTTTGACTGAAATGGTACCGTAGTAGTTGTTGGTTTTTTTGAGATATTTAATTAAAGAAAAATGAAGAAAAAATAGGAGAAAACATCATTATATCGCCACAGATAATGAAAATGCAAAAAAAGAAGAAAAAACCATGTTAAAAAAGCTAACATATTCCAAATAAAGTCAGAAGCCATCGATGTTTGGAATAAGACCTAAAGCATCCTCTGTTCTTTCATCGTCGCGCCTTATGGCCATGTGATGTGTAGGTGTTGTGTATGTCAACTCTTAGTCATTATGTTGTGATATGGAGCCTGTTCTTTTTTTGCTTCGGCTTATGGTTTATGACTGCGACTTATGGCTTTTGGGCTGTTCGTAGAGTACAGAGTAACAGAAACTCTTATGCGGTTTTAGCCGATATAAATGAAGTCGCTATAGTGTGTACTGCATGAATGTAGCTACAACGGATTAGCATGGCCGATGCTAGCTACTTCCTCCATTTTTTACTTGGCTTCCTAAAATTTGTGACGCCAAACTTTTTAAAGTTTGACCATTAATAGATTTAAAACTTGGTAGATTGACTGTACAAAAAGTGTATCGTTAGATTTGTCGTTAAAAATATTTTCATAATATTACAATTTTATTAGTATATCTTAGTGTAAAGTTATAAAAAATAGTAGTCAAAGTCATATCTCAAAGATTGTGAAAAATAAAAAACGTCAAATAAAAAATAACGGATGGAGTACTATGGAAGATGGAGCAACTAGAGCACATCTAAACAAGAGCAATGCAGTGAAGAAGTGTTGCTTCCCTTGATGCTTGTTTGCTGCTAGATAAATTGCATGTGAGAGACTATGTGAAGGTCTAGAATATGTTGTCATGAATAATTGGTACTTTTGTTGAGTTGAATTTGAATTTTGTAAAAGTTTCAGAAAATTCATATTTCAGATTGTGTTGACCGGCTGATGACGGACGGTCTAACCGTCATAGGGTGAGTGGTCAGATCGGCTATGGACTTTTCAGAAAATAAACACCAAACACTTGTGTATGCTTGTTGTGTCATTGGAATTTAAAACTAGAGCTAAAACCAGATAGATTTTAACCGAAATTTCAGAGATAGTGTTTCTAGTTGTCTTAAGCGGTCAGACCAACGAGTAGCTGGTGGTCAGAGCGGTGCCATGGGGAGTGCGATTAGACTGGTGGGAGTGGCCAGAGAATAGTGAAAATGGACTTTGAGTTGGATGTGTGTGTGCACAACATGGATGCCGTTGGTTGGTTGTAGTGTGTTGCATGATGTATGGTTTCGATTAACGTGAGTCAATTGCATAAAGCTTATGCTCAAGATGGTTGCTTGGTCTTTGGATGTGCAGGTTGTTTGAACAATGTTAGCAGTTGATGGCAATGGACCAGAACTAAGTGGGGGAGTTGAGGTCCAAGCGGTCATATAAGTATAAGTGAGGCTACGCGACTCAAGCAGAAATAACAAAGAAGACAAAATTATGAAGAGATGAATTGGTACATATGGTACACCAAGTGAGGAGGCATATGCACATAGAGACGGTTTTGGAGAGACCGAATGCGTACAGATGTGACGGTTAGTCATTGGACACTGTGTGTTACATGTCAAAGCATACGGAGATGCTTTGATGTGAAGGTGAAGACGAAGTCAATGGAATGTGTCTAAAAGTTTTGTCGAGGGTAATTTGATGGTTGGTCAAATACTAGGTTGGTGCCTTGATCAAAACCACAGCGTGGGGAGGCGCAAAGGAGAAGTGGTTTTAGGTCAAGGTGAAATGGAATTGCTAAGTGGATTAATCGCTAAGGTATTCGCAGGTTGAGTCTTGTAAACACTTTAAGAAGTATGCGTAAGTACGTAAAACCTATGTTAATGGGATTAATGGGTTTCCTGGTAGGCCTAATGGGTTGGACCATTAGAGCTTGCTGTTGGTTGTTAAAGGGAAGGAGAAAAGGTGTTAGGGATGTGTGCTCCAAGGTGTTGTCTTCCTCCTCAATGCGAACGTTGTTAGGATGTGGATTCCCCGACTTAGGTTTCGTAGTTCAGTGGCTAAGTTTGGTAGTGTTGCCGATTGCGGGCGTCAAAATGAGGGCGGAGAGTGGTTGCAGAGGTGGACAGAACGATGACTAAGATTAGGTATCAAGTTATATTTGGGGATGAGGAGGAGGTCAGTGGTGGCAACTCCAGGCATCGTCGCTGCTTGGATGGAGACGGTGGAATAGGGAGGGAAGGAAGTAGCGATAAAACTCAAGGGGAGGTGACAACTAGTGGATCAAGGACGGGACGATGGTGTTGTCTGCGAGGTGGTGTAGTAGCGGTGGTGTGCATTTGTCTTTATGATTTGAAGTGGAAAATGACATCAAAATTCAAAACAGAGACGATTAAATTTGTGAGAGTTTTCCAAAAGAGACGTTTAAAATTGGGAGGTAAAAAAAATTACAAAGCGTATCGTCTCGTACGCCTATCCTGCCGTTTGTCGGGCGTGGGTGTTGGGGGTGTAGGTGCGTATGGAGGACGATTTTTTCAATCAGGTATAATTGCAGAGTATGCATACAACACAGTGGTTGGTGATTGCAGAGGTGTGCCCTGTTTCAGGCACATCCACTTTGTCATAAGAAAGGCAAAAAAAAAAAACCAAAACGATAAAAAATAATAAAAAACCCGAAATTAAGAAGCCGTACAATTCGATGCTACAGAGAGTCCGGACCGGGACAACTTCCTCTGCTAGACCACCACCAGTCCACCACCCGTCCACCCGATGGGAAGCGGAACCAACGGCCTTGATCAGCGCTAACCCCACCTCGAGATCCGCTTCCACCTCGACGCGGACCAGATGGCCCCACCCAACGCAGCACGCCGACCGAACGGGCCCGAGCCCCCAAACCGGGTCCCTGTCGGGCTCGGCCTCCTCCCGTCCTCTGACCCAGCCACAACAGGCCAACCCTATCCGTCTCCGTTTCCTTCCTCCTCCAACGCCGACGACCTCCTCGAGGCCACCACGATTCCAACGCCGCGAACCGCAACCACAAGCGTCGTCGATCGAGACGAGAGGTTCGAGCGGAGCAGGATTGGCGTTTGCGCCGAGAGGAGGAGCGGCCATGGATCGGTACCAGAGGGTGGAGAAGCCGCGGGAGGAGGCGCCCATCGGCGCCAACGAGATCCGCATCACCGCGCAGGGCCGCACCCGCAACTACATCACCTACGCCCTCGCCCTGCTCCAGGTCCGCCTCGCCTCGTATGCTTGCTTGCCTTCCCCGTTTGGCTCTAAGGAGGAGAAAAAATTTCGATTTTTTTGGTGGCTAGGGTTTAATGTGGGTTTGAACGTACGCTCGCGGTGTACGAGCCGCGCGGGCCGAATCAGGATGTATATCGATGTTGCTAGTGTGGCCACGGCTTCGAATTGCAGATTTTGTAGTGTTCTTGGGCTCTATTACGGTTATATGCTGCTGCTATTTAACTGAGAAAATTGATACTATGCCACTCCTTTAAAGTGGTTTCGATAAAATGCCACTCTTTAGATGGCAATTGTTAAAATACCATCTAATACATGATTAGCTCTATGATTTGCCATTTTGGAGGATTTAGCCCTTTTATTTTCGTTTCTTATTTTTTTCCACCGAAATTGCATGGGAAATGACCCTATACCCCTACTCAAAATCACATCTCTCTATTGTCTTTCTCGAGATTCTCTCTGCTCGTTCCAGGAGAAGGCCGAGGGCTTCTCCGCCGCCGTCACCGCCGGCAGTCGCCGCCGCCCCCGCCGGTACGGACCGCCGCCGCGCCCGCACGCACGGACTGCACTGAAAAACAATGCATAGCAAAATCCATCCCATGCCCAATACATTTCAACACCTAAGTCTACCATTTCAACACAATTGCAAACCTCAAACTGCACTGAAAAACAATGCATAGCAAAATCCATCCCATGCCCAATACATTTCAACACCTAAGTCTACCATTTCAACACAATTGCAAACCTCAAACTGCACTGAAAAACAATGCATATCAAAATCCATCCCATGCCCAATACATTTCAACACCTAAGTCTACCATTTCAACACAGTTGCAAACCTCAAACTGCACTGAAAAACAATGCATATCAAAATCCATCCCATGCCCAATACATTTCAATCTATACGATTTTTCTTGCAGCATTCAAATCAACTATTACAAAAGTAGACATCCTGAACAAGAACCCACATCCATGAGTTCGACACCTCTTACTTGATTTGTATTCTCCAAAGCACGTTCAGTTATCGATCAACACCCTGGAAGCAAAAGGAAAAGTTGTGGCTTCAGAAATGAGGAACAAGCAAATTGCTAATCACGAACATGAGCAAATTGCTGAATAAGACATCTCACTTGGGACAAGAAAGGGGGATCCTTCTCCAATCTCCCCTTGCTGCAGATGAACACCACACCTCAGCCGCTCTTCTTCGCACCGTTCATCGCGTACTGGAAAAGAAGCGAGGTCTTCCCGCAGTTCTAGCGGCAAGAAGGTCGCAAAATGGACGTAGGGGGAGTGAGCTAAGCACAGACCACAGAGAGTACTAGAAGGTCGCAAAATGGACGCGTGCGGGCTGCGCCCCGTCCGTGTGCGCGGGCGTGGCGGCGGCGGCGGCGGAGAAGCCCTCGGCCTTCTCCTGGAACGAACAGAGAGAATCTCGAGAAAGACAATAGAGAGATGTGATTTTGAGCAGGGGTATTAGGGTCATTTCCCATGCAATTTATGTGGAAAAAATAAGAAACGAAAATAAAAAGGCTAAATCCTCTAAAATGGCAAATCATAGAGCTAATCATGTATTAGATGACATTTTAACAATTGCCACCTAGAGAGTGGCATTTTATCGAAGCCACTCCAAAATAGTGGCATAGTATCAATTTTCTCTATTTAACTATAGGCGTTGGCTGACTAGTATTTCCCTTGTTATATTTAGGTATTTTTAGGCAGGGAGCGTTAACCGTTGCGACGCTTTGGTTTATCAATGTCGTTGGTGGATACGTGGGGTTTGTGTTTTAGATGCAAATTTTAGCTATACTACTTTAGTTCGAGTTGTTTAGTGGATTAAAGGTGTTTTTAAGTAGAGCAAACATATTCAATACCGTACTAAAGATTTGCGACTTAGAAAATACCATCACAAAAGAGTAGAGAAGAACTGCAAAATACTATTATAAAAATTTATTGAAAGTACCATCGCCGTGAATTTTCCGTTTAAAGGCTGTGAAATGACCATTTTACCCCTTTATTCTTTTTTCTTTCAATTCCTATTTTCTTACTCATCATCAGCCATGCATGCCTTCGCTCCTACCAAACGCTCCTAGTCCCACACACGTGTCTTCAACCTTCCTTCTCCCTCCAAATTAGGGGCAGGAGCATCATTTCTAAATGTTTCTCCCTCCAAATTGGATGTTAACGGTGATGGAAAAGCTAACCGCTATGGTATTTCCAATAATTTTTATCTTTGCAATGGTATTTTATAGCATCTATTTTTTGCTTGGTATTTTCTAAGTCACGAATCTTTACAATGGTACTGAACAAATTTGCTTTTTAAGTAACGAGATTCTGTTTATTAGTGTTTCTTATGGATGTAGAGATATATATAGGATGGCCAGTAGGACACAATAATCATTAGGCTGTCTTGCTGTAGGGCTCGTGTGCGCCTTCTTGCCCTTGGTTTACGATTGTCGGTCTTTAAGTCTTTTATTTTTTAGAACGGCTATCTGGGAACATCCACATGTTTTGAAGTATCTAGAACGTATTGCTTGTTGTCCTGAAATAATTAGTAACCGTTTTCGGTTTCTCGTTCTCATCCATTATAGGACAATGCGACGGACGAAATTGTTATCAAAGCTATGGGAAGGGCGATCAACAAGACTGTTGTCATTGTGGAGCTTCTTAAGGTAAAACTACAATCACATAATGCCACCTGTTAGTATTGGATACACCTTGCAGTTATATTAATTCGTTGACTTATTTGTGCTATCCTGAGCAGAGAAGGATTGCTGGTCTCCATCAGAATACCTCTATTGAATCAATTGACATAACTGACACTTGGGAGCCGTTAGAAGAAGGCCTTAACACGTAAGGACATAATTTTTTCCTTGATGCTTCTTTGTTTTGGAAGGGATGATGTGTTTTTGGTACGACTCCTTTATGTCTTTGTGACAGCCTTGAGACTACCCGCCACGTTTCCTTGATTACCATTACATTGTCAAAGAAGGAGCTGGATACATCGTCTCCTGGGTTAGTACAATTCCACCTATTTTCCTTTTTCCATGTCTGTTCAAAGTTTGTTGGTGATTTCGTGTCTGTTGTTCAATTTATCTTCTATTAGTGGTTAGATAGAATTCTTACCATGAATAGCTCCTTTCTTATATATAAAAGAGTAAATTTTTTCTGCTAGGATTCAATGTATCACACACTTTTGTCAGTTTTTGTTCGGTTAATAGGGTCACTTAGCACAGTTTTATTTCTTTTGTACAGGTTTTCATGCTGTATTTTTCTCTTCATGAAACATATGTGACATGACTTTGTATTTTGTAGTTACCAGCAACCGATACCAGCTGATCAGGTCAGGCCACCAACTGACTTCGATCAGGATGCAGAGGCCTTACCAAGTGGTCGTGGAAGAGGACATGGTCGCCGGGGAAGGGGCAGGGGAAGAGGTAAATATCTGACTGTTTACATTTGATTGTAAAGTTCATGTGTGTCTGCAAATTATGGTTGGTTTTTGGTGCTGATTTCTGATTTTTTTTTGCATTTGGATCATTGTGATACAGGGTTCAGCAATGGTGGGATAGATTATGATGATGAGAATGAAGAACCAGAGGGCCCACGGGGATATCGTGGCAGAGGGAGAGGAAGGGGTAGACGTGGATCCTTTGGGCCTGGAAGGGGTTATGGTGGTGGGGGTTATGGAGGTGATGGTTATGCAATGGAAGACACTGGTGGATATGATGATGTGGAGCCTAATGCACCTCCTATGCAAGCACACGGTTAGTTCTGTTTGATTTTGACTTAAGCATTCTAAAATATTCTCTAATGTTAGTTCATGATGACAATTCTTTTTTGGGGCGTTTCTTGCTTGTTGCTCTTGTGATGACCAAAAACGGTACTGCAAGAAACAATTGATTTTGCATGGTCTATGATGATATGCTCTTAAAGCTAAGTATATATCAGGTGTGCAAAAATATTCTCTAATGTTAGTTCAGGATGACAATTCTTTTTTCAGGCGTTTCTTGCTTGTTGCTCTTGTGATGACTGAAAACGTTGCTTCAAGAAACAATCGATTTTGCATGGTCTATGATGATATGCTCTTAAGGCTAAGTGTATATCGGGTTTGCAAAATCAGTGATTGATACTGGTGGCAACCCCGATTAATATAATATTTATCCTTTCAATGTACAACTACAGTCTACAGCCATTATTCTGCTTTGTATTCATTTTTCCTGTATTCTGTTCATTGCTCTGCTTCTCTCACAAGATGGTTTGTTCAGACTGTATCTATGGTCTTTTTTTAGTTATTTAAAATGGGAGTACCTTCATTATTGTTTTCCTCCATAGCTAATACTAAATCTTTTGTCAACTGCAGAAGGTGGAAGAGGAAGGGGCCGGGGTCGAGGCCGAAGGCGTGGTCGTGGTGGAGGCCGTGCCCATGGACCTCCTCCTTCAGAGCAGATTCCCGGGCTTATCAACTCTGAAACGCGATGACTCTCATCCTCACTAGATTAGTGTTATCTTCCGTTGTGACTTTATCTGCTTAGGTTTATGTTCAAAGTTGACATAGCAACTCCAGTGTGGGGGATGAGGCTAGTTATGGTTTTGTAGCTAGGTTATTCTTCCCTTTGCTTGTCTCAGACATGGTATCATTCCAATTGTGCATTGTAGCATCCTTAATGTGTTATCATCAAATCTAGCTCAGAAGATTCTTTCATGTGGTTGGAAATCGCACACCGTTTTCTGTGAATGTGCAAACATTGTTACTGAACTAGCTTTCGAATTGGATGCGATGCCATTGTTCTGTCATCTGTGCATGTTACATTCAGTTCTCTCGTGCCCAACATCTGGCCTCCTCTCTTTTGTACTTAGAATATTGGATGTGTTTTACTTCTAAAATCTAATAGGTACAAGGCAAGTGTTTTTTTTTTCATGTTTCCTGACTGGTTCGAATTTCGTGTAGTGAAATTTGTGAACTGTGAGAGCTGGGAGCCTTAGGAGAATGTTATGCTCCACTTCTATGGTGTCCATGCCAGTAACTTCACAGTTCAATATCTAAGTCCGGAATGTTACCACTATACATAGACACTACCATTTATATTCATTATTGCTAAACTTCAACAACAACTCTTCTAGCTAAATCTCAAGGATACAGTAAACAACATACGTTTAACAATAATCATTAAAGCAACTATATAATTTTGCCAACTATCGAAAAAAACTCATGAGCCACACACGACTAAATAATTTCATTAAGATATATTTTTAGTCACTAACTAACTAACCATACTAATAGAGTCTGAATACGTCAACTAAAATAATATGTGAATTACTATTTATACGTGAAATAAATATGCTACTCTTGCTCGTGCATGTTGCCTTCAATGTTTACCTAAAAATCAACAAATAAGTAATAGTGAGTCCGAAAACTCAACGAGCACATAATAAAACAGTGGCATCAACACAGCAATTCAGTAGATCTCATATCTATGAACTGTAAACGCAATCTCTGTAACTATCAGTGAATCCCATATATGTGAAGTGCAAATCATAATATCTGTAATTTTATTACTGTCTCCTGTTTCTTTCATGCAATGCGATGCATCTGTAACTATAGTTTATACTGGTATAGCGGAGTGTTCACCCATCGATGAACGATTCTTACTCCGTCCTCTTTCATACAGGGTCTCAAACTCTACTGTGGAGTGCCTACCAAACCAGGTCCTCTACTTGTACAAGCATCATTCGGTCTCAATACACCATAGCAATACATGCACACAGACGAACGACATCGTTCCTACACGTAAACCCGACACACACGCAACACTCTTGTTTTCAGCTCCAACAGTCGTGTTGCCCTATACCGAGCAGCAGCTGTTTTGAAAGCTTATCTTCCAAACCATTATACCAAAATTAGCGTTCCAACGTTCCATAGAGAACTCTAGTAATTACCTATATTAATTAGCCTACACTAATTAATCACTCACGTAATTATTCACATACACTAATTATTCTACCCTGATTAATTATACAATTTAAGCTACCCTAATTAGACTAGGTAATCTAAACACATACACATGGACGGGCTCGGCATGGCATCAGTGCCCACACGCACCGACACCGCTACTGGTTGTTAGTTTCTAGGGCTACTACTAGTTGTTAGTACTAATTCTAGCACTACAGCTCAATATGTCCATTGATAGCACTTCATCCCTGGCGCGCTCTCTCTAGCGGCAGGCGCCCATAGAGGCCCTTGGGCACGTCGATCTTGAGCTCGCTGCTGCAGCTGCTCCGCCATATCTCCTACGTGGCTTCCTTACTCGTCTCCTGTGTCTACCTGCTTTGGCCCTTGCGCGTGCGCAACAAGGCACTCGGCGTCGACTCAGGTGGCACCGCCGGCCGTCAGCTTGACGCCGGCACGCTCCTCCACCAGTATCCCCCGTGCTTCCTCTCCATTCCCCCTTGTTTTCTTGGCCTCCAGCTTTTGGCTATCGTCGGCTCGATTTGGCCATGGCCGAGCGCCATGGCTCGATCTATTCGGCCGGTGAGGTTTTGTGTTGTGCTGTGCTCGCTCGTGCACCACGAAGGACAAGAAAAGGATGAGTGGGAGTGACCTACATGGCTTGGTCGACTTGACGAGGAACTAGTGGCCGTTGACGCTTCTAAACCATCGTGGTCGTCATATTAGTTCCTTGAGCTCCTCTTGGAATGGGGAGTGAGAATGGCTTGACTTCTCTGTGTTGTGTCTTGCTTCGGTTTGGATGTGCTGGCTTCGACGTTATCCTTGGATTCCTCTGGTTATTATGTTGGCTTAGTAAAAAAAAGAGGTTTTACGACATGTATTAAAGGCCAGTGGGGAATAAAAATAGTATTGTGACTTAGATTAGCTTTATTCATGGTTCTCCTGAATTACATTCTATCTTTTTAATAGAATTCGACCCTAAATTCTAATGCTCGACAATCTACATAAAAAACAAAATGAAACAAGCTGAGTGGAAAGCAACTCTGACTCGTACCCATAGAGAACAACTCCAAGTACTTCTCGTGCATTTAAGATTTCAATTCATAAGTTGCTTCTCGCTTGGACTAATGCAACTAAAACACTTTGACATACTTTAACGTTCTATGCCTCAACACTTTCTCCAACCTGTCTAGACTCCACATTGAACGAGATTTGAATATGAGGTCTTACTTAATGGTCAATGGTTCTAACACAATCTCATACTTTGGATCCCTCACGTACTTTCTCAACATAGAAACATGGAACACGTTGTGCACTCCGCGTATAGACTTAGGAAGGTCCAAGTGATATGCGAACTTTCCAATTCATACTAGAATCAATGTACCTTGGGCTAAGCTTCCCTTTGGTACCAAATCACATGATGCTTTTAGTAGGAGACAATCTTAGGAGCACCGGATCACCCACCTTAAATTCTAATTCTCACCTCCTCACATCCGCATAGCTTTTCTACATACTTTGGGCAGCTAGCAGATTTTATATAATCTGTGTCACTTGTTACATTGTTAACTGGACCTAATCCAGACCCAGAACTACCTTCTCGCCCACGGCATCCCAACAAAGTGGCGATATACACTTCTGCTCATACAGAATCTCGAATGGCGTTGCTCGAACACTGGTGTGGTAACTGTTATTGTAGGCAAACTCTGCGAGTGCCAATTAATCCTCTCAACTATCTTTCCAAAACAGAACATAGGATCTCAGCATGTCCTCTAGTGTTCAAATAGTGCATTCGGACTGTCCATCTGTCTGTGGGTAGAAAGCGGTATTAAACTAGAGTTTTGTATCCAAAGCGCCCTGTAGACTCTTCTAAAACTTGGAGATAAACTTGGCATCTCTGTTTGAAACTATGGTCTTGGGCACATCATGCAATCTCACTATCTCACACATATAGATGGTGCCAAATCGCTTGCCATGTTCATTGCACGAATAGAGATAAAGTGTGCGGACTCACTGAATTGGTCCACTACTATATAAATCGCATCCTTACTTCGCTGGGTACGAGGTAAGCCAACTACAAAGTTTATGGTAATATCATCCCATGACCACTGAGAAACATCCAAAGGCTATGATAGCCTAGCGGGATGCTTATGCTCAGCCTTCACTTGCTGGCAAATCCCACAAGATGCCATATAATGAGTGACATCCATCTTCATTCTGTTCCACCCAAAGCTCTATTTTAAATGCCGATACATCTTGGTCTCCCCAAGATATACCATGTACGGGGTACGATGAGCCTCTCTCAAGATTTCATCCTTGACTTAAACCTTTTGTGGCACACAAAGACGACCCTTAAACCGCAATACGTCTAACTTATCAAGGCTAAAATCCCCCTTTTTACCCTCATCGAGGCGCTTCCTTACTTGTTAAAGCAACCAATCATGTTGTTGCGCTTCTCTTACTCGTTTCCATGCCAACTCTAGCAATAATTATGTCTCAGCTTGTGCTGTACCAGTGTAACAATAGAAAATTCCCATCCGATCAAAATCAGCATTAAGACAACCAAGAGTGGAGGGTGTCGTCTTGCGACTAAGGGTATCAGCCATCATATTTACCTTGCCCGGATGGTACTAGATAGTGAGATCATAGTCCTTGATTGCTCTAGCCACCTTCTTTGTCTCAAATTCAACTCCTTTTGAGTGAAGATGTACTTGAACCTCTTATGGTTAGTGAAAATATCACATGACTATCCATATAAGTAATGCTTCCAAATCTCTAAAGCAAAAAACCACTATAGCTAGCTCTAAATCATGAGTACGATAATTCTGCTTATGTTTCTTCAACAGTCGTGATGTATACACAATCACTTTGCCATCTTGCATGAGCACGCAACCCAGACCCACTTAAGAAGCATCAGAGTAGACCGTAAACTGCTTTCCTGGCTTAGGAAGGGTGAGAACAAGAGTAGTCACTAACTTCTCTTTCAGAGTATTGAATTTGCACTCATATTTATCGGTCTACTGGAATTTTATGCCCTTCTATGTGAGTTGAGACATTGGCTTGGTAATAATAGAGAATACTTTCATGAAACACCTGTAATAACCAGTTAGATGATCTCTTCCAGTTTACGACAGTAGAAATCTTGCCTAGATCTACTGAAATGCCTTCTTGGTTAATCACATGACCCAGGAATCCCACTCTGAAATCCAAAACTCGCACTTCACCAACTTGGCAAAGAACTAATGCTCCCTCAGAGTCTCAAGCACAAGCCTCAAATGCTGCTCAAGCTCTTCCTTTGTCTTGGAGTAAATTAGGATATCATCAATGAACACAACCATAAAGTCATCAAGATACTTATGCAACATATTGTTCATCATCTCCATGAAGACAGCAGAGGCATTCGTTAGTCCAAACGACATAACTTTATACTTATAGTGTCCATACCTTCCGGAGAAAGTGGTCTTTTCAATATCTTGCTCTTGCACACAAATCTAATTATACCCAGATTGTAGATCAATCTTGAAAAATACCTTGGCTCCTTTCAATTGATCAAACAAGTTCTCGATGTGAGGCAAAGGATATTTATTCTAGATGGTCACCTGATTAAGAGTACGATAGTTTATGCACATGCGCCAACTCTTATCCTTCTTCTCAGTGAATAGGATAAGGGCTCCTCAAGGTGACACACTATGACGAATTAACCCCTTGGACAACAACTCATTCAATTATTTCTTCAATTCCTCTTAGAAAGGTTGTGCCAAACATTATGGAAACAGAGAGATAGGTCGTGTACTAGGAACAGGATCGATCTTCAACTCCACATCCCTTTCAGGTAGATTCCTAGAAGCTCTTCAGGGAATACATCAGGATACTCACATGCCACTGGAATATCCTCAAGGCGCAAAGGCGCATTCGGCTTTTTCTTAGTGCTAGAAGTGAACCAAACTTTACCGTTCATCGACCCGGGAATAGACTACTCAACACAAAGAGGGACTATGAAGGTGCATTGTCCTGAAAGATTATCTCTTCCTTGGATGGAGCCTACAAAATGACTATCCTCTAGAATCAGAAAATCATGACCCAGTAGCAATGCAACCAATCTATACCAATGATAATATCAAAAGGCTCTATCTGAATAGCCATTAGATTGGCAACAAAATCATCATCATTTATTGAAACCACACAATAAAGACACACTGTGGGGCTAGCAATGATACCCCCGAAGAACTGACTGAGAAATCTACTGTACACTCAAATTTGCCATTGTAGTGAACTAGCATGACACAAAAGAATAAGTAGCACCAGAGTAAAAAAAAGAACAAGGGCATCATACAAATCCACTAATAGGGTACCTATCACCACATCAGGTCGATGTGCAGACGCAATGGCAAGCAACATGTAGACTCCAGGTGGCACCGGGGCAGCAAGAGCCCCACTCTACTGTGGTGGCATCGGAAATGGAGTAATGTGGCATATTGAAGTGGAGTAGGAGGTGTAGAGTGCCGTTAGTACTTGGTAGTGGAGCCCAGGAAAGAAGGGCTCCAGCGTAGGGGCAGCCACTAACATTTAGATTGACTCCTGAGGCAAAGTTCTTGATGATGGTGCAGATACCAGTTCGTACTTGATGGTGCTAGAGGGATTCTAACGATAAACCTGCTCTATATGACCTGACCGGCCACAGTGTTGACACTTACCCATCCAAGCACATTCGGCAGCACAATGCCCACAACCGCACTTGAAACAGATCATGCCCTACCCTGAGACAAACGATAGGCTGAGGTTGTTGAGGTCACCGAGAAAGAACGAGACGCTGAAGAAGACGACCTCGAAGACTTAGACTTGGATGACTGTAGGGGATGCTGCCTCCACCTGGACTTCTCAGGAGTGGGTGCTGAGATGACCCAACCCTCCTCACTAAAACTCCTCTTCTGGTCACCATTGGAAGCGCTTAGACCACCAGAGGATTGTAACCCTTTAGTGAGCTGCATCTCCATCCCTCTGGCCTATTCTACTATGGACTTAAAGTCACATGGTACGATAGCTCTCATAACATGCCGGAACTCATAGTTGAGCCCTCGACGAAACCTTTTGGCCTTCTCAAGACCATTGCTCATGATGGATCAGGTTGTTGAACCCTATTTCGTACTCAGCTACAATCATCTTTCCCTATACGAAGGTCGACAAAGCTACCTCCATACTATCCATAAAAGATTTTGGGTAATACTTCGCGTTGAACTACTCGATGAAGATCTCCCAAGTGGTTGGACCCTGAGTAGGGGCCTAACTGAAAGGACTCCTTCCCACCAGATGTTTGTCTGGCCCTTCAACTGAAAGGCCACAAAGTGAGCTCTAAGTTGTGAGGTCATCTCTAAAGCCCCGAACTGCCTCTCCATATAACGCAATCAATTTGTGACTTGGACTAGTGTACCCAACTACCCAAGCCATCAAAAGTGTCCAACCGCAATGCCATCCACTCGTGAAGGCTCATCTTTACCTTAGGTGCAGCTGGAAGACATATTTTTAATCACTAACTACCTAAGCATGCCGATAGAGACTGAATATGCCAACTACATGTGATATGTTAGTTACTACTTGCACGTGGAATAAATGCGCTACTCCCGCCTGTGCATGTCACCTTCAATGTTCACCTAAAAACCAACAAATAAGTAAGAGTGAGTCTGAAGACTCAAGAAGCACATAATAAACAGTGGCCTTAGCACAACAATTCAGCAAATCCCATATCTATGAACTCTAAACACAATATCTGTAAATGTAAATAAATCCTATATCTATGAACTGTAAATCATAATATCTATAATTGTATCACTGTCTCCTGTTTCTTTCATGCAATGCAATGTGATGCGTCTGTAACTGTAGCTTTACCGATAGCGAGTGTCTACCTATTGATGAACCATTCTTGCCCTGTCCTCTTTCATACGGGTCTTAAACTCTACTCCTGTGGAGTGTCTATCGAAATAGGTCTTTTTCTCATCCCGTGGAGGTGCCTATCTCTGTAGGTCTTACTCAAGAGTGCTTTGGATTAATCTTATAGCTTTCTCACCGACCTACTTTATGTATCTGAACTAGCTATGTGACTTACTTACTGCCTTGGCTCATATATATTTTGCATGATGTAATATTCTTCTAATGTTGACATTTAGCCATAAACATAACTCATCAAGATATGATTAACATGTAATCATGGTTATCATCTCATAAAACATTGTAAAAACATGGCATGGAAGAACAAGTTTTAACTATCCATCACAATCCACTATTCTATCATGCACTTGCTTATTTAACTTTGTGGACGATGCGTGGATGACATCAGCCAAGACCTCCACCTATACAAGCATCATCTAGTCTCAATACACCAAAACAATACATGCAAGATGAACGACATTATTGCTACGCGCAAACCCGGCACATACAATACTCTTGTTTTCAGCCTCGATGGCCGTGCTGTTCCATACCGTGTAACAGCCATCTCGGGAACTTATTTTCCAAACCACTGTGCCAAAATTGGTGTTCCAGCATTCTATAGAGAACTTTAGCAATTACCTACATTAATTAGCCTAGACTAATTAATCACTCACCTAATTAATTCCCATATCACCTTTAGTTTACATATTCAACTCTATTAGCATGCTTAGGTAGTTAGTGATTAAAAATATATCTTAATGGAAATATTTTGTCTTGTGACTAATGCGTTTTCTTTCGACAGTTGATGAAATTATACAGTTGCTTCAATGCTTATTGTTAAGTGTATGTTGTTTACCGTGTCCTTGAGATTTAACTAGAAGAGTTGTTGTCGAACTCTAGAAGCAATGGATGTAATTAGTAGTGTAAATATATAGTGATAGCATTTCAGGCTTAGAGGTTGGACTGGGGTGTTACAATACCCCTTCGTTGCTATTGGCTGAGTGCGGCAAAGTGCGTGTGCCTATGGAATGGCAGTTTGTGGCAGTCAGCAGCATGCACTATGTGCTTGTATCAAAATAAATCTAATTGATGTGTCAAAATTAGCTATTATCAAAATTTGGCAAAAGAGTTGTAAAAAAATTGGCAACAAATTAAATTCATGCTAAATGTTGTCAACGTTACCCAAGTTTTAGGACTTGCGCGCTAAGCTAAAGTTCTTCAGTCCAATTACTCCCCGACATTTATACTTAATATTCAAGCATTTACACCTTTCGCTAGTGAAACTTTTGACTTAAAAAGATGAACATTAGACTCGAATTTTAGAACTTTTAGTCTAGATATTCCAACTTTCAACTTGAATTTTCAATTTTCAACACTCGAACTTTAAAACTTTTAAGTTTAATATTGCAACTTTCAACTCGAATTTTCAATTTTCAAGATGGTAATACTAGCAACCTAAAAAAATGATGAGTCTACAAACTATATTTTTAGATTACTATGGAGGATGCACACCACACTTACACCACACATACACACGCGTGTGCGTCCTACTAAAATATATGCTAGGACTTAAGCGGAGGTTGCTGCATAAACCCATTATTTATCTAGTAACTCATGGATCACGAACACAAGCTTTCCTATTGAACAAACACGCTTGTGAGGCGAGGCACCTGGAGCTGATACATGGATAGAACCCAGGCTGGCAGCTCGCACGATGGTGAAGCTTGTCAACCGAGCAAAGCTCCTCAGCCTGCAAACTACTTAAGGATTGTTCATATTGGTTTCTGTTTAGAGAAGTTAGAAGTTTATACGAACATCTGGCTTCTTGAAGCGGCTTTTTCACTCCTTTCGCTCCCATTTCGCTCCAGGAATAAGGCAGGGTTACAAGCACATCACACACTCCACTCCTCACTTCTGTCTCACGTATTTATCACTCTCTTACTTTCCCTACCGCTCATTCTCTCTTTCTAAAAGCCATTTCTTTCAACCAGTACTATTTATTTTCAGACAAAACACCATCAACTACAATTAAAAGACATCAGCCGCTGCTAATATGATAATATGCTGCTCCAAAGAGCTTAAGATTCTGGTTTTTGTTTATTAGCTTTTGGCTGAAATTGCACTATAGCAACTGTTAGTTTTTTTGAGTCATTCAATAAAAAGAAAATTAAAAATTAAAAATATTATATCGTCACGGACAATGCAAATGAATAAGAAAAAAGAAAAGGAAAAAAGCAAAAAAAATAAAATAAGCTAAAAATTAGAAGCCAACGCATTCTAAGTGGCTTCTGGCTTAAATAAACCAAAAGAGAAAAAAAAATCCAAAAGCTGAAATCATTGACTTCAACCAGACATTGGTTGCCTTCGGGAGGGCTTTGGTTTTCATTGTTACATTAACTAGCTTTTAAATGGTGTATTTTTTAAGGTTGAATCTATAGGTTGATTGTAGTAGGCATTGTATCAAGTTCTACTATATTAACTAAAATTGCATACAACTATTTTCCTTTAAATATTGTCTTTAACGAGCAGACAGAATTCAAAAACTATAAATCAAAAACCAAAACCATAGTCTAAAAGAACATACCCATTGTTTAGCCCAATCCTGCCACGTTGAAGTTTGCATCCTATTCAAAGTGGACACAATTCCTATATAGTCCTTCTCCTTTTTAGCCTTTAAAAATTGTTTTTCTATAGTAAAATACTTTTCTACAGTAACTAGATTTAAAGTGGAGTGTTTTTTAAGACGAGGCTTACAGGTCGATTGTAGTACACACTGTATCGACTTTATTTGTATTTACCAAAATCACAAGCGAGTTTCTATCTCTCAGCACTTTCTCTTATGTACAGTCAAAATCATAAGCACAGCCCAAAACACATAGGTCCACAAATTGATTGAGCCAAATAGGGTAGATCGGTAAGATCTTTCTTTTTGAATTTTAGTTGCATTCGGGATGGTTTTGCTTTGTCTTTGGCTTATGTTTGCTACAATAATTAGCTTTTAAATAGTATGTTTTTCAAGACAGAATCTATAAGTAAATTATAATACATATTATACTAAATTCAACTATACCGATTAAAATTATGTACAACTATAATTATTTCTCTTTATGTACAGACGAACACCAAGAATTTAAGCAAAAGATCGAAGCCAAAGTCTCTCTGAAAAGTAGCAGTAAGACGCAAAAACTGCTCCGAATTTAGGGCCTATTCTTTTTAGCTGAAACTTATAGTTTTTGGCTCTAGTTTATAGCTTTTGGGTTGTTCATGCGAGAGATTACAGAGTAATAGAAACTCACGTACGGTTTTTACCGATATAAATAAAGTCAAAATAATATGTACTATAATTAACTAGTAAGATAATATCTTAAAAAGATAGTCCGTTTAAAAGCTAGTTAATTTGGTAAAGCTAGAACCTCCTCCCCCTCCACCACCGCCGGCGATCTCCTCCTGCGCCTCCTCCGATGGATCTCTCCGCCGTCCACGCCGCCCTCTCCGCCAAGTCCTACTCCGCCCTCGCCCCCCTCTGCGACGACCTCCTCCTCCAGGTACCCCCACCTGCCCCTCCCTCACTTCTCTCCCACCCTTACCCCGCGTAGCGAGGCGCGTCCCTCCCTGACTCGATTCCTGATGCGACTCGCAGGCCGCGTCCCGGGGCGCCGCCACCGACGACTGGCCCTACGCCGTCCACCTCCTCGCCCACCTCTTTATCAACGACCTGTATGTAATCTAATCTCCCCTCTTTCCCCCCCGTCAACTTTTCAGTTTGGGGCTAAGGTTTTTGTGGTAATGCTGTGTGGCCTGGGTGCGTGAGCAGGAACAGCGCGAGGTTTCTGTGGAAGTCGGTGCCGCATGAGGTGAAGGACGCGCGGCCGGAGCTCGCCGCCGTCTGGAGGGTCGGCCAGTGCCTCTGGAACCGCGACTACGCTGGCGTCTACACGGCCGTGCTGGGGTTCGAGTGGGGCCCTGAAATCGCTGACTTCATGGCCGCCTTCCTAGGTATTGCTCCTTTTTTTTTCATTCGAGCTTTCTCGAATTTCCATTACTTAAAACAGAAACAACATAGCAAGAGTTCATAAGGTTGCAAAGAGAAAGTCTAATTCAGTGATCGCACCAAGCGGTCAACCGAACCACAGACTTTTTGACATTGACAAAGTTCAGAAGAGACATCAAAACAGGAAATGAAATTAAACTAAGAGACTAAGTGAACGAAAGCTAAACTATTACACCATCAGTCAGAGAACAGCCAATTTTTGTCGCTTGCTTCTTGCTTTTACTCGCCATCTTCTAGCATCAGCACCGGTTGCACACCGTCATCCCCTAGGCCTGATGGCGCCTGCACTTCTGCATGTTGACGGAGCGCCTCCTCCTGAAGCGCCTTTGCCCCTTCTTGTAACAGCTCCTTCGCCTCATCTTTTTGAAAACCTGCCCAGTAGTTCAAGAAGGAACATATAGTACAGATGATCTCAGCCGGAGATCGAACCGATTTTTTGTCAAATGCCACTTTATTTCTGAGCTTCCAGATTGCCCAGCAGACAGCAGCAAAACTGACCAAATAGAAATTGCGATGCTTTGGTAAATAACGCCGAATCCACCAAAAAAATTGTTCAGCACTAACTGGTCTGTTACAAGCCCCAATCACCATTCCAATTACTCCCCAATCCCCATACATATTTTGCCACCATACACTCAAAGAACAAATGCACAGTTGATTCAAGTTTATTGCAAAAACAACACAAAGGGTCTCCCACCCAGCCCCTCTTCAAAAGATTATCTTTAGTGATAATGGCATTGTTTCCGACCAACCACATAAAGATTTTAATCTTGTGAGGGATCTTAGCTTTCCATAGGATCTTATTATTCAAGTCATGACAATAACTATGTAGTTGTTTATATAAGGATTTGATAAAGAAGGACCCAGATTTCTCCCAGTCCCACTTGGGAATATCCTCTTCATCTCCTAAAGCCACAGTTGCTAACAAATTTTGAGATTGATATGCAACTCCTCATTCAGCCATCTTCTAAAGTGCATACACCAATTACTTCTAGCCATATTATGAACTGAAAATTTGCTCATCACAAAGCAAATAAATCTCAGGGAATTGCATACACAGAGGATGCACACCACACCAGCAATCCTTCCAATCTGTTTTTCCCATTACCAATTATCATTTTCCTGCCCCTCAAATAAGTTTGTTTGACAGATATTAGATCTGCCCAACAAGCAGAATCCCCTGCTTTATGTTTCAGGTTGTTGATGCCATTATCTCCCATATATTTGCCTCTCACTACCTCCTGCCACAGCCCACAGCCCAGATTTGGATTCCAGCTTCCACCACCATTTGCATAAGAGGCTTTCATTTAATCTACTGAGGTTTTGAATACCCAGGCCCCCTTTTAGCTTGGGCGTGCAGATTTTACTCCATCTCACTAAATGATATTTTTTCTTTTTCCCATCACCTTTCCACAGGAAAGATCTGTGGTGTTTGTCTAAATTTGCTAACACAGTTTTTGGCAATTTGTACATGGACATATGGTATATTGGAATACTACTAAGGCATGAATTGATGAGGGTTACCCTTCCCCCAATTGTGAGGGAACTTAGTTTCTTGCCACCCATCCAGCCTTTTCAGGATTCTTTCCTTCAATTTCTTCCAGTCAATTACATGCAGTCTTGATGTACTCACTGGTACACCAAGATACTTGAGAGGCTATTCCCCCGTTTGGCAATTAAACATATGAGCATATTGAACAGCCTCTTAAGTCATCATCTCCAATTAGTAGAACTTCACTTTTCTCAAAATTAATTTTCAGTCCAGACATGCTTTCATAAGCATAAAGAAGCAGCTTAATATTTCTAGCTTTTTTGTTGTCATTTTCTAGACACAAAATGGTGTCATCTGCATAGTGCAGGATGGCCACCCCATTCTCAATGATGTGAGGCACCAAGCCAGTCACAAGACTGTTGATTTGAGCTTGATTTATCATTTTGGCCAAGCTACCTGCAGCCAAATTGAACAGAAAATGTGTCACGAGGGTCACCTGTCTGACCCCTTTGTAGCTTTTAAAATAAGAACCATTCAATTCATTAACTCTTCACACTTAATGTACCTGATGTCACCAGGATTTTCATCCAGTCACATCATTGAGTATTAAAACCCCTCCATTCAAGACAATTGAACAAGCAATCCCAATTAACCTTGTCGTCTACTATGCTTTCTCAAAGTCCAATTTAAGTGCCAAGCCTTTTATTTTCCCCTCTTGGTTTCATGGATTATTTCATGAAGAGCCATAACCCCATCCATAATGTTTCTCTGTTTGATAAAAGCATTTTGACTTATGATAATCAGTTTATCCATGAAACTTTCCAGTCTAAGAGCCATTACTTTAGTGAAAGTTTTGAAGCAAACACTGAAAAGACAAAATGGTCTGAACTGTTTAATGTTTTCAGCTCCTTTGACCTTAGGAAGAATCAAAATAATGCCATAGTTCAATCTGTCTATATCCAATTTATTGTCATAAAAATCATGAAACATAGCCATTGGCAATGTTTTTCTCCATTATTAAAACTGCATTTTTTATTTCTTCTTCCTCAAAAGGTCTAGTGAGGATTTCATTATCAGCAGTACTATTTTTTTCATTTTCACCCCAAATTTCTGGGTTCAACTGAATTTTGTTGCCCTCTGCAGGGCCAAACAATTTCTTATAAAACGTGGCATGCTTTAAAATGTGCCCATCCCCCTCAATCACTGATTCCCCTTCCTGAAGGTAGAAAATTTTGTTTTTCCTCCGTCCATTTGCAATTCTGTGGTAATATTCATTTTTCCTGTGTTTTCTGTTCAGGATGGAATAGAATTTTCCTGTGCTTGTTGTGCAAACTAGTGTTGTTTGATTTCTTGCTTCGATAGAGCTGTGGTAGTTTTGTTTTGTGGTGTGGGTGGGGAGAGGCAGATAAGTATGTGAACCTTATGGAGTATTCGTTCAGAAGATTTTTTTCTGTGTAGTGGGCTGCAGTAGGGTCCTCATTAAATATGACGATGGGACATTTGGTAGTAGAATTTTGCACTATGATAGTCTGGCTGTTGAAGAAGGCTATTACATCTAATAATATCTGCTTCCAAAGATGGCCTTGTCCACTTGGTTTATAGTGTTTCCATTGTAACGACTGGTTATTGTAGTAGTGTTTAGATAAGAGATTGGTTCTTTTGTTTCAAAAACTGCAGCTTTAGACCCATTTGTGTCTAATTGACAACATACTGCAACACATGCAGATGCATAGGTGATGCACTGTGACACATGCTCTTTCAAAATAAGATATTTAATGTGTTAGCATTTAATTGTGAGAAGCTGATGGAAATGCAGCTATTAAAATGTCACTAGCAAATATTAAATGATACTGGCATAGAATTATGGTAGAATTTGGTATGTTAAATTCTTACGAAGTTCTTGCTGTGACATCTGCTGGGAAAAAAAAGGATTTAGCTGATATGTGGCAAATGTTTCCCATATGCTTGCTTGATCAAGTGGCCCTGCCATATAGTTGTAATATTTGGAAACAGTTAAACGCTTGCTCTCTTTCTCTCTCTCTCTCAAATGTAAGTGGTTAAGGTTGATATCCAATCTTGGTCTGTGATGTTGCAGAAAGCTACAGAAAGAGGATATTCCAGCTGTTGATTTCAGCGTATTCCACAATCAGTATTGCAGATGTGGCTCACTTCATGGGGATGAGTGAGGACGATGCTACTAACTGTAAGTGTGCGAATCCATCTATTAGAGAAGCAAGTATTCTTCCTCAATTTGACCGTTCTTACATGTTCAATTGTTTGCTGTTTTTTAAGTGTGTAACACAGAAGTTACTTAATGTTGGACATTGGGGATATACAGTATGCTTTTCCACTTTTCATTGCATTTCTTCATCTTAGATTAGATTGTTGCATTTGAAATGTGATTTCCTCAAGTTGAGGAGGTTGCATTGAGGGAATGGCTATTATTCATGTATATTTAAAGAGTGCATAGTTTCTTCTTCAGTCATAATATTTGCCGATGGGGAAGGCATTGTTTTAGACCTAATAACTTTTTTCAGAAGTCCACATCTGTACTTTACGATAGACAACATGACTACTCTTCCTGTACCTATCCATCTACTGTACAATATGCTTGCTTTTGATATGAATAAGCTTTTGATTGCATTTGTTATGGAAACACTTGTTGTTTTCTGAAGGTAGCTCTAAACTTATCTGCTCGGCACATCGATCTAGTTCTCTTTTGCTTGTTATTCACTAGTTATTTTTCTTTTTTTTGGATGCACTGATGCATTCTAGTCATTCTAAATGGATTTTATCACAAAGTAGAAAGCTTTCCTTTATATGACGCTAAATTCCCTCTCAGCCGATCAAGTAGTGTCCACATTTCACTTCTAGATTGAACATTGTAGTTGGTTTGCTTTTGTCCTTGCTCCGTATAATATACTGATAGTTTTGTTGTGTTTGAGACTCAATTCTGTGCTACACATTTGTAGTTGGAGCACAAATAATATTGTGTAGATGATTTCTACGTTGTTATGTTTTTTATACAGATATAAACATGCTTATATGGTTTTATGACTAGTTTGAAGTGTATATTGATTTTCCGTTGGCCTCTAGGGAGCATAAAATTAGTGGGATTGTTGGATGCAACCGACTATTCTTCTAATTTTTACCAAAATCTCTGATGGTTATGGAGATACACTTTGCTTCAGTTTGATAAGATTGATTTAATTAGCTTGTTGCACAGTTGCTTTTTTTTTTTGGGTCAATATCATATATTCATATTGTTGTTCAGAAAACAATTTTTTATGCATATAACTGTAGGATGAAGCTTGAAATATATTTGGGGAAACTGGGAAACACCCTATGTAATTGAAGCTCAGTTAGCTCCGTTATTGCAGTTGATCTTCTGCTTGTCATTTTCCTCCAGAAGATGACAATAGTTGCCTTGTCCCTTAATGCAGACGCTGTGCAAAATGGTTGGATTTTGGATGCGGCAACCAAGATGCTTACTGTCATAAAACCAAAGGCTCAGACCAACCAGAAGCTCGTCGCAAGCAAACTGCAGCGTTTAACTGAATGCGTTTTCCACCTGGAGCACTGATGCCCACTTTTACTTGCATCCCTCTTTTCTACTTCAACTCTTAAGGGAACTATTTATCATATGATAGCATGATACCGAAGTCTAGGTTGCCTTTAGGCTGCGAAGGAGAGTTCGCTCAGTATTGAGTTTTCATCCGCAAGTGATTGCTGGTTAGTGATCTTGTCTTTCCTGTACTGGTTGCTTTGTTGATATGGTGGTTCTTCCTGCCAGAATTGCACTGAAGCGAATGATACTCTGCTTAGTTTCACCTGGCAAGTTATATCCATGTTTGAAGTATAACTATGGACTTGGAAATTGCTTCCGTGGAATAGAAAACCAGTGTTAGCATCTCTCCTTGGTCATGGAGCGTACTTGTCGCCTTTTGTTCGGGCTGAGCCACAAATTTTGCCTGTATTATCACGATTTTAGTGAGATTATTGTCCTAGAGGAATGGTTTATATCGTACCCACACGCACATACATATCATGTAGTATGTGTGTGTTGTGTGGTACATAGTATGCCCGCTAGGAACGCTGATATCTAGGAACGCCGATATTGTTAGTATCTCATCAAATCATTGTGAGTCAGGTCTCTTTAACAACGCCATTATTTCCTATGTTCCAAAATATAGAAAAGATTATTATACTTACATATGATCAAGTTAATAGCCTTTGTTCATCGGACTTAAATTTTTACCAAACAAATCCAATACTGACATGAAAAAAAATCCAATACTAACATGAAAAGGGAAATGTATTCAGCTTAAGGGTCTGTTCTTTTCGGCTGCGGTTTATGATTTTTGGCTGAAAGTTTTGAATTTTGGCTGTTTACGGTACAGATTACGGAGAGATAGATACTTACTTGCGATTTTGGCTGGTACAAATGTTGGGTTTTTAACGTGTAGATTGTTTAATTTGTAGACCCTGTTTTGAAAAAATACTTCATTTGAAAGTTAGATGATGTAACAAAAATCAAAAGCCGCCGGTTTATGAGGTAAAGAACCGGCCCTAAAATTAACTAATGCTTTCGTTGTGAGCGACGCTCCGGGATCCTCTGTACGAAGCGCGTGGGTGCTATGACATATGCCCATTCTTTTTCATGCCTTCAGCATCTTTGTCGATTTCCGATGCCTCCCAATTCATGGTAGATCATGTCTTGAGGGCAAACCATGCCTAGAACGTCCATACTCCACAGACGATGAATGCGCCGTTCCCTACACCCTAGTCTCTAGCTAGCAACATTGGCCTGCACTCACGGCAGGGTGCGGCTCAGGTGCTGGGGGCACAGCACATAGCGCGTGCGGGGTGCCCCCAGCACCCGCCAAGTGTCCCTCAAGCACAAAAAATTTCCCAAAAATTCAAAAAAAATACTTACAAAATCCGAAAAATTGTAAAAAGTACTTTTTTGTAAAAATACTTTTTACAAAAAAGTACTTTTTAATAAAAAGTATTTTTACAAAAAAAATACTTTTTACAATTTTTCGGATTTTGTAAGTATTTTTTTTTGAATTTTTCGGAAATTTTTTGTGCTTGGGGGACACGTGGCGGGTGCTGGGGGCACCCCCGCACGCGCTATGTGCTGTGCCCCCAGCACCTGAGCCGTACCCCTCACGGCATCGTATCTCCTCCCTCCCTAGTCCCCACCACACTACAAAACCTTGGACCTCTGCGCCATCTTTTAAGCCCGTGTAAAGCAGAGGTTGCCAAATGGATGGCATGGTCTGTCATGACACAGGCCTATGTAATATGGTCTATTAAGGATGTGTTTGGTTGGAGGGATGGGGTGGGATGGGATGGTTCCTTTGACCAAGCCTATCTGTGTGTTTGGTTGGAGGGATGGAGTGGGATGGAATGGTCCAAAGTGGGATGAGCCTGTGCAAATTTAGAGAATATTCTTCTTAGATGCTGGACCATGTGGTTCCACTTTTTGTGGAACTATCTCATCCTATCCCTATCCCATCCCATCCCACCCTATCCCTCCAACCAAACACATCCTAAGTCTATCAGCTTAAACGAGTTGTATCATGCCGGTCTGTAGGCTCAGATACAACTCACAAAGTGTACGGACTGTGCTGGCTTGGGCCTGTTTAACCCACTAAACACGGTCTATTAGGCACGATAGTGGTCCATTATGCACAATTAGCCCATTTGACACGGTCTGTTAGGCATGATTAACTCGTTAGACACGACCCATTTAGCATTGTTTTGACCGTCTGTGATAATTCTGCTACATATTTATTGTGCCGCTCAGAACTGCTTCTGTCTTCATTTCGATCCAGATCTAGCCGGTGCTGCACCTGGAGGAGGCAAGGTTTTCAGGCCAGTTAATTTGGTGGGAGGAGGCATGAGAGTTTTGAAGATTCATATGTTCCTGGTTGCCCTAGATATGGTTAGTAATGGAACTTATTTTTCTTTGCATTACAATTTAGATTTAAGTTTTGGTGAGTGTTATTGAAGATGGTTTGCATCTACTTGACCATACATGATCAGTTCCTATCATTTGGGAGGCCAAATTTGTCAAAATTGTTGGTTATAAGTGGTTCGTCGATTGCCGGGGAAATAGCTGTTGTGTTTATAATATGAATTAAGTTAGCAAAACCTCAATGCATGTGGTATATATGAAGTAATAATTAATTAATTTAATTTTTAATACTAAGTTGTTATATATATGCATAACGTAGGACCGAAGCTGGATGTATGCCCTGAACCGTGTGAGTGAAGAGTACATTAATAGCGTGTCTGCTTTTACAAGAGCTGCCGAGGAGGATATATTAAATAAGGGGGTGGAATATATGTACTGTCCATGTACTGACTGCGAGAATTTAAAGATGTTTAAGAACTGAGAGCAGATTGAAGCGCACTTGATTCGGAGGGGTTTCAAAAAGGCTTATACGTGTTGGATCAGTCATGGCGAAGTCAATGATATGCCGCCGGATGATATCGCCGGTGAAGTGAATGGTATGTCGCTGGATGATGTCGATTGTTGTTCGGATTCGGATAGGTTGTACGATGACAATCTGGATCAAATGCTTCGCGATGTAGAAGAGAACTATGATGAAAGAGAGTATGTTAAATTCCGGGGCTTGATGGAGGACTCGGAGAAACTTTTGTTCACGTGCTGCAGGTCACATTGGTCTTATTTCAACCACACTGGTCTTGTAAGACGACACTAGTCTTCTACGACCTGTACGACCACACTAGTCTTCTACGACCACATTGATCTTATCTCGACCACTCTGGTCTTGTTCGACCACACTGGTCTTGTTCGACCATACTGGCCTTCTATCGACTACACTAGTCTTGGTAGACCATATTGGTCCTTCTTGATCATACTGGTCCTAGACGACCACACTAGTTTTTCTTTGTCAAATTAGTCCCTGTTGATTTATTCTTTACTCTTGATCTTCATAGCATTTTATAGCTATTGGAATAAAGATTAGGAAATACTTGGGGGAAAAATTTGAGGCACCATTATCATCTTCGGTCCTATAAGTGGTATCAGAGCATTGTTTGCTTTTTGAGTGATCTTAACCGATTATAAACATGACAACCAGTGTGAACTCTTGTGAGTCTCTTGATTCTTCTTCTTGTGACTTTTTGGTGAAGAGGTTAGAAATTATTTACACTATGTGTGGAATTGTTAGCCATTTCTATTAGCTTGGTCCTAATCTCAAGGATGCAATGCTTAGTCCAAGGAGGAGAAAGAATCCGATGGTGTGTATGGAGGGACCATGGAGGATGATCATGAGACGCCTTCCGAGGATGATCCCCTACTAAAACTAAGCAAGGTGAACAATGAGAAATTCATTGAGCATATTGTCTCTCTAAATTCAATAATTTATACTCTTAACAGTCTTGTGAATAGTCTAGAGATGAAGAAGAATAAATTGCTTGATGAAGTTGCTATGTTAAAATCTCCTTTGCCATGTGAGTCATTGCATGTGTATAATGATAAATTAAGAACTTCTCTTGCATGCTTGAAATCAGAAAATGAATTACTTAGATCAAATGATTCTACGCCTTGTAATTTTTGTGTTGCCTTACATCATGAGCTTGATTGGGCTAAGTTAGAATTAGACAATTTTATATCCTTGGCTAAGAATGAACATGATTCTTGTTCTAGCATGCTTGAAAACTCCACAAGCACACAATAAAATAGTGGCATCAACACAATAATTCAGTAACTTCCATATTTATGAACTGTAAATTATAATCTTTATAACTATATCATTGTCTCTTGTTACTTTTATGCAATGCAATGCGATGCGTCTATAACTGTAGCTTATAATGGTTTCTTTCATACAATGCAATACGATGCATCTATAACTGTAGCTTATACTGGTATAGCAAAGTATTCATCTGTCGATGAACAACTCTTGCCCCATCCTCTTTCATACAAGGTCTCAAACTCCATTCCTATGGAGTGCCTACCGAAGTAGGTCTTTATCTCCCACTCCTGTGGGATATCTAACCGAGGTAGCTCTTATGTATGAGTGCAATGCATGATGCAACATTATTCCAATATTGACATTCAACCAGAAGCATCACTCATCAGTGTATGATTAACATGTAATCATGGATATCATCTTATAAAACACTGTAAAATAAAGCATGAAGGAACAAGTATCAAATATTCATCATAATCTATTATTCTAATATGCACTTACCTGTTTAATCTTGTGGACGATGTGTGGATGGTATCAAACCGGAACCTCCACCTGTATAAGCATAATCCAGTCTCAATACATCATAGCAATACATGTGCACAGACGAACAACATCTTCCTATGCGCAAACCTGACACAAACAACCTCTCTTTCACCTGATGCTTTCTCGCTGTCCTAGTAGTTAAACAACCTTAAAGTTCAATCCCGAAACCCAACATAGTAAATATTATGGGTTCTATAATCTGCATAACCCTACTCACATAATCATAGCTATCTTAATTTAAAGATTATATCATCTATACTTACGAATAATTATTTATAGGTTTTTATAGTTTAAATACAACTAACAAAATTATCTGGATATTTAAACAGGAAACAAAGTGGTCTAGAGGATAGTATGCAAATTTAATTAGTATGTGCTTAAACACACACACACTCTCTCAATTATTCATCCAACAATTCCATTTTCCTCATTTCTTCTTCTTTGGTGTCCTGCTCTCGTCGAATGGCTTGCTCCTGAGGCATGCTCTCTCTCTCTCTCTGGCTGCTCTCTCGCATCAACTCTGGCCTCTGCTCCCTGGCGCTGCCAGCTACTGCGCCTCCGGCCACCTCCCTACAGCCCAGCTGCTACCCTGTAGCTCGGTTTCCACTACCTTCCCTTCTCTAACCTCCTACTCTTTGTGATGGCTATGTGACAAGGTTTTTTTTTCTTTGTCCGATTATCGATCGGTAACTGGTTTTACCAGGTTTATCGGTGACCCTTAGTAGAAATCCAAATCGGATCTAAAAAAATCGTTCTGCATGAATTTTATCAAATTTAGAAGAAATTTTTGCTGAAATTTGCTTCAAAATTTTTGGCCGATATTTTCAACCGATTTTCGACCGGTTATCGGCGAACTTAAATTTTAAATTTTGTTTGATTTTATCAGACCAAATTTCTTTGAAAAAAACCGGTCAAACTGGCCTTACCGGCCCTCTTCGGTAAAAAAAAACCAGTAATGTGAACCCTGCTATGTGATGCTACTGTGATGATCTATGATGCTATGTGAGGGATGCTTATTGGGTATATTGTGCTCGTTGTGTGATCTCGATAAAGTGATGAAAATGCTGAAAATGGGTTTGTGGTCACCTCTATTGGATGTTGATTGGTTCGATTTGGGAATGGATTGAGGGGGTGGTTGTTGTGGTCGCTTTCCTTGACTTGTAGTGTAGTTGCGGCTTATGGAAGCTTGTGGCCTTCTCCTCCTAGAGCTTGATCTCCTGCCTCCTTGATCCATGCTAGCTTGTCTTGCTCTTTCCCTTGTGCTGGCCGAATGGATGTGGTGGTGTGTGGAGTGGATCTGGAAGGGAAATGAAGGGGAGGAAAATGGAGTGTGGTGGTTCTCTAGTGTTTGCTTGGAGTGAATGTTTTCTCTCTCCTTTGCTGGCTCATCTTGGTCTTATCATTTGATTGTGCTCTTATGTATTCGCAGTGGCTACTGTACCGTGGGAGGATGAATCGAGATATTTATAGGGGTGAAAATAGCATTGTGATTTGGATTGGCTTCATCTATGGCTCTATAGTATTATAGTTTTACTAATTATATTGGACAAGAACATCAAGATGGCAGTGCACAATGGTTGAACTAGCCGAAATCTACAATGTAGATGACGCGGTATACGATTAGCTGCATTTGCTATACGAGGCATGTAAATGACATGGCGTTTACATAGCATTTTCCCCCTCTTGTTCATGATGTGAACGAAGATATAGACGCAGTGGAATTTCCGTGCCTCCCAAGTCTGCGTAAATCATGTTCTGAGGGCAAACTATGGCGGCATGTCTATGGACGATATGCTGTTCCCTACCTCGAGGCACTAACGGCATGTGCGGCCCTGATCAACTCGGCTTCGGCTTCTGGCTTATTTTTCACTATTCATAAGTTTCGTCTTTTTCTGAACTTTTGGCTTTTTGTTGAGCTTTTTTGCCGGTTCTTTTTTTCCCGTATTTGTTTGTATTATACGTAATGGGCTAACATATTTTTTATATTTTTAAATTTTTTAAATTTAATTATGCTAAATAAGCCTCTGTCAGCTACAGTGCTTTTTTCAACCAGCTACAGTGTTTTCAGCCATAAACCATGAGCTACAGTGTTATCTCCCCCTCCCTAGTCCCTACCCTATTGGAAATACTTGATTCCTCACCAGCCTTTTATGGCCATGGTTGCCGATGAGTTTTTGTTCAGTGCAATCAAGCAACTGCGGCAGGTTGTAGTCACTAGTGACACGCCAACTTCTGGACTCCACTATGACAGAAAGAAGACAACAATAACGCCAAGGGTTCACTGCGAAAATATCATGTAGGTCCATTCTTTTCTGCTGCAGCTGATAGCTTATGCCTGCGGCCGACGGTTTTTAGCCTTAGCACGAGCACTTATACGAATAAACCGAATGCCGATAAACCACTTCAGAAAATCTATCCCGATAAGTCTATTTGAAACAATGGTGAAGAAATCGTTCTATTTACTTGTTTAGGGACAGACATAAGTCGTAAGCCAAAAAGAACAGGGCCTATATGTTAGATGGTCGCTGAATCCAGTGCTGTTTAAACAGATATATATTCCATAAAAAAAGTAATGATTCGTCGAATGCAAGCCGGGGGTTAATGGAATTTATTCTGCAGAGTGCTGTATTCACAGTCAACACCATTGCAGGCAATGCCTATAGCAGATTTGAAGAACAACAGGAAGTCCATGTTGTACTACAGATGTCAAATGTGCCGGAAGTTTATATAATGATTTCGCAGTATGGACTTGGAAATCTTGAAGTTAGATGATGGTAGCACTGTTGACATGTTAATGGCTAAATTGAGTTGTAATTTGCATAAAGATAACCAGATTATTGAGTAATGGAGAAAACAGTCACTTGTCAAACTGATGAAACAGATCAAATCAATGCGAGTTGTGCCTAACATACCACACCACTCCACACTAAATCCAAATCGTGTGTAGTGTAACATCACGGTCAATTTGTGTTCTCAGTAGGGGTGAAAACGGATCGGATACGGACGGATAATATCCCTACCATATTTGTTTTCATATTTTTTTCGGATATGGATATGAATAACTCAAATACGAATACAAATACGAATAATATCGAATACAGATACGGATCGAATACGAATCGAAATGAATACGGTTACGAATATTTATCGGAACATGAAAACCTCTTAAACTATACATCCAAAATTAACGAAAATACGTAAATAGTTCATCTTGTCAAACACATTCATAAAATCTAAACAAGCATAGTCTTTTCATCCACAATGAAAATATACCCAACAGTCGATCATAACATAACTACATAAGTAACAACAACGTGCAATTCATGGAATACACATGATGATATGATAGCAATTTGAACAAACATAAGAACATTTCATTTCTCTATTTCATCCATCAAGTTGTAACAGCCCAGATTTTTATTAAAATAAAAATAAATAAATAAATAAAAATTAATTAAAACAAAATTTAAATTAAAATAAGTATTTTTGTTGGCTAAATTTTATTTTTTGGTTTTGCCCTGGATTTTCTGTTTTTGAAAAAGCCTGATTTGAAAAGTAAATTAAGTGAAAACCAAAAAAATAGATATTAAATAAAATGATATTTTGATTTTCTATAAAAATCCTACTTTAAATTAATTATTTGGAGTTATTTGGCTTTTATTTGGTTTCCTGGATTTTCTGGAGTTTAAAGGTCTACTTTTGAAATTAAAAAGTATTTTTAAGTATGAAAATTAAATACCAACATTAGTTGAAAATATTTTTATTAAGTCCAAAATGTCACCAGGAACTTCTGTGAATTTTCTTGGAATTTTTGGAGTTTATTTCATATTTTTCTGAGCTTAAATGAATTTCCCAGACTTTTCTAAAATCCAAAAATCAAAAAAAAAAAAAAAATTAAAGTCCCTCCCCTCCCCTCGGATATCCGTTTTCGTATTATCCGGATAATCTGTATCCGTATTCGACGGATACTAGGCTTACTGTATTCGTATCCGTATCCGATAAAAAAAATCCGTATCCGTATCCGATCCGAGAACTATCCGAAAAAAATCCGATCCGACACAATCCGTATTCGTATTCGTCCAGATCCGACGGAAACTATCCGATCCGTTTTCACCCCTAGTTCTTAGTAGCCCGTGTATGGTTTTATAGGGGAGCTTAATCTCATATTAATACTTTCGATGGGTTTGGAGTTTGGGCTGCATATAAACCAAGGGGAACAAGCAGAGGATCCCCAGACTTAACCATTTTTGGTGAACAATGGTAAAAGACCAAGCGACTGGCGAGTAGTACAATTTCGTAGAAGTCAAAATGTACAAGAATATCAAAATGAACCAAAGATTTTATTGTATCTGCCTCCAATGCTTGGCGTTGTAGTTTAAAGAGGACATACTGTGATTAGTGAGGCAAAAACCATGTCGACGTTCTACCACCGGTGCCAGTGCCTGTTGAAAATATAAGTACATGTAGGTTCAATTTATTCCATAAATAAATCATGACATCATGCACGCAAAATAACAGAACCATCACAGGCATAAAAGATCTAGACATGTAAACCAGGAAACTGTACATGAACAGATCTAATACGGAGAACATGACCGCACGCATCGATGATCCTGTTCGATCGGTTTGCCGATGTAGACGCCGCGAGCACGGTGAGATGATGACACGAAGTCGATGACGATTCGCCGGCCGAACGACGAGGAAGACGAGCGAGCTACAGCGGCGATCGCGCGAGCGCTTCCAAAAACCTTATTCGCCTCTCCGGTGCGAGGACTTGGCGACGGTTCCGGAGACCTGCTCTCCCGAACGACAGTGCACGCCGGCGGACGGGACGGAGTAGACTACGTGGGATGGCGCAGCACAAAGGATGGAGGAGGCAAAACCCTAGATTGATTTTCACATTTGCTGTATGGAGGCGGCGACTCCGCCACTCAAAACAGCAAAATAAAACTGCAAAATAAAACCAAGTCAGTCAACGTGCGATTTTTCCTTTCGGCAATCCCATTTGACTCGGGAGAATAAGGAGGCGTCCTCTCATGTATAATGCCATGTTCCTCACAAAATAAGTCAAATTCGTTTGAGAAATACTCTCCACCACGATCTGACCTAAGTCTTTTTATCTTTCTATTTAACTGGTTTTCAACTTCTGCCTTATAGATTTTAAAATAGTCTAAAGCCTCATCTTTCGTTTTCAATAAATACACATAACAGAATCTAGTTGCATCATCAATCAATGTCATGAAATATCGTTTTCCACCCTTCGTCAACACGCCATTCATCTCAGAAAGATCTGAATGCAGGAGTTCTACTGGTGCCAAGTTCTCTCCTCAGCAGCCTTGTGAGGCTTACGAAGTTGCTTTGATTGCACACAGCTATGGCATTTAGAACCTTTGGTGATGGAAACGTTTGGAATTAAATTCATACTGGAAAGCCGAGACATCAAAACAAAATTAATATGACATAAACGTGAGTGCCAAACATTAGCCTCATCATCCACACTACCACAAATATGGTTCACAGTCTTATTGCAGAAATCTGAAAGGGAAAAACGGAACAAACCTCCGCACTCATAGCCTTTACCAATAAAATATCCATATTTAGACACGACTACTTTATTAGACTCAAATACCAACTTAAGCCCGTCTCTACATAAACGGGAGCCACTAACGAGATTCTTGTCTATAGAAGGGACATGCTGCACGTTCTTCAGCTGCACGATCTTTCCCGAAGTAAACTTCAGATCTACCGTGCCAACACCATGAACAGTAGCATGTTGTAACATCCCGAAAATTTGAGTTTAAAAATTTTAAATCTTTTGAATTATTTTTGCAATGAATTTTATTTGAATTTGGAGTTTATAGGTTTTTCCTGAAAAATTTTGATGAAGGTCCCAAAAAGTTAAAGAAGAAGCAAACATGTTTAAAAACTAGAGAGTTAGAATCTAAAATAAGAATCTGAAAAGATGATCCAGTATAAAGAGGGAGAAACTTGAATTAGGATATAGAATATCTTTTTTTTAGAGATAATAGCATAAATAGCAACAAGAGTAAATGAATAAGGACAAACGTAAATATGCATGTACAAATTGTGCAAGGAGTGTAGCAGTATATGAAATTATATGGATATATATACACAAATAACCTAAATAATAATAATAATAGACCCTCTCATTCAATAGCTAAAAATTTAAAGCCTAAATTCTAAATGTCATGCGAAAATCAGTAATCATAAATATGAAACAAAAATTTAAATTAAATCTGAAATTTCAAAACTAAGCCCAAACATTTATCTCCTCTTTTTCCTCTACCATTTCTTTTCCCATATTCTCATTTACATGTGGGCCGCACCTTCCCCTTTTTCCCCCACTCCATTTCTCCTCTTACCTCCCTGCGCGCGGGCCCCTCTCTTTTCTTCTGCCGCGCTGGCTTCTTCTCCCCCTCTCGTTCTTCTCTGCTCTCCCCGCCTCGCCCGCATTTCTACCTCCGCGCGCCCAGGGCCCCTCCTCCTCTCTGCCTCTCTGCCTTGACCACGCCGCGAGACAGCCACCGTGAGGCACGGCCCCCGAATCCCGGCCGCCGCCCACACCCGCGCGACCCGGCTTCCCTGGAATCCCGCCTCCGACCGCGCTGGATACCCCTCCGCTCTCCGCTCGCCCGGCAAAGCCGCGCGGCGCGGCGGCGCGCCGCCGCCGCGCGACGATATCGACACTCGCCACAGCGCGAATCACGGCCACGCGATCCCCGCCGGCCCTCGTCATCTTGTGCCCAACCCCGCCGCCCAGACGTGACCGCCCGGGCGAGTTCCCGATGCCGACCCCGTCCGCCCGCCTTTAAGACCCGCCGAAGGCCCCGCGGGACTCCTCAAGCTCCCTGCTCCCTCCACACCGAGCTAATCGAGTTTTCGCGCAACGAGGCACCGCCACGGCCATGTTTCCCAACGCCGGCCCGCCGCCTCCTCGGACAGCCTCTCTTCGATTCCTCGCTTGGGGAGTGTCTCCTCACCGCCCGGAACTCCCTCCAACCGTCGGCTGAGCCTCCTGTCGCCGGAGCTTCTCCCTCCACGGCAACCTCCCCGCGCCACCACCAGCTACCGCCGCCGACCCATCTCCGGCGTTCCCCGGCCTCCACCGACCCTGCCATCGGGTTCCTCGAGGTTCCTTCATTCCGTTTTGCCCGCCGTTGGCAATCCTCAAGCCGCCCTTCGCCGGCGACGCTGTCGGCCAAGCGCCGCCCGAGCCCCCTCTGCTCTTCCTCTGTTTGGCCACAACAGTTCCTCATCTGTTCTATTTTGATCCCACCCCTACATCACCAAGGGGGTGCGGCTCAGTTGGTTACCGATGCTTGTGGCTTACCACTTTCACCGTAAGGTCCCAGGTTCGACTCCCCTCATTGCATCTTTTTCGTTTTCTTGCTATTCCATTTTCTTAAGCCATTTTCAAGGGAACATAATTAGGAAAAATTAAGGTAAAAATATATTAAAAAAATTATTAGTCCATGAAAGCCAACAAATCTTATTAGAATGTGAATGAAATTGTTTAAGATTTAATATTGGTTAGCTACCATATATGCATAATTAATATGTCCTTATTAATTATCTTAATCTGAATATTAAGTGAAGGCAATAATAACAGAGGGATCTAAAATTAATAAACACCCAATCAAAAGGACATTCAAGTAAAAGTTAGGGAAAAAAAATAAAATTTGATACCATATTGACTACAAAAATAAGGATTTAAATTAAAGATTATCCAACTATACAATATGCCCTAACATTTGGTATGCCATCTTAAATAAACCTTAGAGGTAGATTTTGCTAAATAGCAAATGTTAAAATATAACCTAACTTATGAAACTTCCTTGATAAATACAAAAATACTAAAAGGGATTATTCGTATCCTACCATCGGTCTTGCCTCAAATGACCCAAGTCACTCTTTAACTCAAAGTAAAACTAAATGGAGTTTATTCGGATTTATTTGGATCTCTTGAGTTATTTGCTTTCATTTGGATTCAGTCGTTTATCGCGTAATTAGAAATTGGAAGTCGTGAAGATTCAGTGGATCCAAGCTTGCGGTGAAGATAGAGACCGGAAGCTCAAGAGGAAGCATTGTGTGAGCTCAAGACCGCGGTAAACCGCGCCAGGCGAGTCAATACTTTGATCATGTTGAACCTACATTTTCTGCAAACTACTTTGGTTTAAATTATCAAATTGCATGCTATTACTTTATATGCAAATACATGTTAATTTAAGATTTTAGTTACTTGTCCATTGCTTGCTTGACTATTATTACACCTCCTTTGGAATACTTGAATATGTGAACCTTGTCGCCCTAGCAAAAATATAATAGTAACATTTCGAAAATAAGTCCGTAACCGTATGCCATGCTTAGCATTGATTAGGAACTCGGGGCAAGAAATTGTCCCAAGCATCACTTTTATCCATGAGAAACTGGTTTGGGCAGTCATGATGGAAATGACTGGTATATTTGGTTATGGATATTTTATGCTCCCAAAAAACCCCAACATGCTTTAATATCTGGGCGGATTGGTTCGATGGTGTGAGAGTGTGGTGCAGTGGAAGCACAAAGTGGTTAGTGATAGACCGCCCAGATACCAATAAGGACCGAATCTTGTCATGTCAACCCGTGTACAACAGTACAACCACAAGTCTGTAAATTACAACTTGGCTTAGTAGATTTACCGGACCCTGAAAGTCATCCTTCCAGGAGGTGGTGTGAGGATGTGCAAGTGGCGGTCTGTGAGACGGCTTGAATGGGACACTCGTAGGGAGTGAAGTTCTGCTGTGGCGGGCTAGCAGGGGTGGGGAGCCAGTTGCTAGACGTTCAGAAGGAGGACATCCTGCACAACGTATGGGACCCACCGCAAGTGGGAACGACCCATAGGGTGAAATGATGGAAGGGGCGAGGTACTTTAAAAAGTTACTGTGATGGTCTGCTCAACCACATGACCAAGGAATCGTGTGGGGCAACGAGTTGATTGTCTCTTGTGGTGAAAGTGTACAAACTCTGCAGAGTCAAAACTATTCGAATAGCCGTGCCCACGGTCAAGGGCAGACATGGGAACTTAACCAGATATAGTTCTATTTCAAAATGCTTTGTGGATAGGAATGGAAAAGTGGAGGGCAGTGTAAGGCCCTAGTTTGGAATTGTCCTGGGTGTCGTCCCAGTGGTAAGTTAAGCGGCTATAGTGCTGAAGAATTGCTATATGGTGCAGATGCCATGTAATGGTGGATGGAATCTGAATCACTATTATTACTGCATTCAACCTATACGTGTGTTCAAAATGCTAGGTCTTAAGGAATTTTTATATAATTGTATTCAAAAGCACTCCTTGCAAAATAAAATAAACTTAAGCTATCCTTGATTAGCCATACATGTTATATATACTGCATTCTGTGTGTTGACTCGCTGAGCACGGGGTCGGAGTGCTCACGCTCGCTTTTGCGGCAAAATTCAGAATCAAGAGACAAGTCAGCTCGCCTCAGCAACAAGAGTGGACAAGCTGGCAGATAAGATGAAGATGAAGATGTCAAGGGCTAGGTCGCGAACCTCCAGTTGGCTGCCTGTGGGCATGTCCTGAAGGTCCCACCTGTGTGCTTCATTCTTCCGCTGCTGCAATTTATTGATTTCGGCCTAATCGGCCCATGAGTAAGTTTATTATTTTAATTACGTTTCCGCATGATATGTACTTTGATATTCAGATCTGTAACTGTGTGCACTATCTACTGATCCAGGGAATAGTGCAATTAAACACAGTAGATTCCGGATTGAAAAATCTGGGTCTGACACATGTGACCCATTCCCCATTAGGACGGAGGAATCTCGGGCGACCTGATAAGAAGAAAACAACGAAATATCAGCACACACATGTACATTAGCTCCTGTATCAATCCACCAATTGGTAGATTGACTAACTGAAAGAACAGTAGGTAAATTACCATACCCAGTCCCATCTCCAGTCTTGCCAATGGTCACGTTGACAGACTTAGAAGTCTGTCCTACATGTGCCTTCTTTCCTTTGCGTTGTGGGCACTTCTTGGCCATGTGACCGGGCTCACCGCACACAAAGCAAGTTCTATCATCCTGATTGTTGTTGTTCTTCTTCTTCTTGAAGTTGGTTGTCTGTTGGGCTTTGACAAATTTTTCTTTGTTCTTGCTTGAGGGTTTCGTACCACATTGGCACTAGATCGCCTCCATCACCCTTAGACACAGCGTCCTTTTCCCGAGCTTTCTCCTCAATTTCAAGAGACCCAATCAGATTCTCAACAGAGTACTCTTGTCTCTTGTGTTTGAGTGCTGTTCCGAAATTCCTCCATGAAGAAGGTAATTTCGCAATAATACATCCACCACAAACTTGTCGGGTAAGGCACACTTCAGAGTTCGAGTTCCTTGGCAATAGCTCGTATCTCATGAGCCCGATCTACTACGAGCGGTTATCAACCATCTTGTAGTCATGAAATTGCTCCATGACATACATGTCATTGCTGGCATCAGTAGCACCGTATTTGGAATTCAGTGCATCCCACAACTCCTTCGCGTCTGTCATGTGCATATACACCTCGCACAGACGGTCAGCAAGAACACTAAGAATGCATCCAACAAAGAGAGTAGTGACAATCTCGAATTCTTTCTGCTTTTCAGCATCAAGAACACCTTCAGGCTTGCCATTACTAACCTGAATACATTCATAGCGAGAAGCCACGAGTGACCTTGATCGCCATCTCTTAAAGTGCACACCGGAGAACTTATCCGCCTCGGTGCATCGGCAAATCCAGCCATAGTAAAACCACGATGCCTACAATAAGGTTTTGGATTGTTCAAAATATAAGCACATGTAGGTTCAATTTATTCCATAAATAAATCATGACATCATGCACGCAAAATAACGAACCATCACGGGCATAAAAGATCTAGACATGTAAACCAGAAACGTACATGAACAGATCTAATACGGAGAACATGACCGTTACGTCGATGATTCTGTTCGATCGGTTTGCCGATGTAGACGCCGCAGCACGGTGAGGATGACACGGTCGATGACGATTCGCGGGCCGAACGACGAGGAAGACGAGCGAGCTACAGCGGCGATCGCGCGAGCGCTTCCAAAAACCTTATTCGCCCTCTCCGGTGCAGGACTTGGCGACGGTTCCGGAGACCTGCTCTCCCGAACGACAGTGCACGCCGGCGGACGGGACGGAGTAGACTACGTGGGACGGCGCAGCACAAAGGATGGAGGAGGCAAAACCCTAGATTGATTTTCGCATTTGCTGTATGGAGGTGGCGACTCCGTATTTATAGAAAACCAGGACGTGTGATCAAGACGCCTGCACGTTCCATAACTCGTAACCGAAACGGATTAGTCACGCGTAACCGATCCGGATTCACCGCCACTCAAAACAGCAAAATAAAACTGCAAAAGGAAGCCGCGTCTGCGCAAGCACCTGGAGCCGATTTTGGCGGACCATTCACGCAGGTGCCGTGCGCCCGCGCCCCTCGCTCCGCCCGGCGAGCGAGCGCGCGCGTGTTATCCTCTAGTTCTCTCCCACACATGCCTCAAGTGGCTAGGAGTGCACCATCACTTTTAAGGTGGTCTTCCTCTCCTAGAACTAGCAATATGGTACTAAAGGTCACATGCATACCTCCTTTGCATGAGTGGGTCTTTAAGATTTAATAGAAATTATTCTTATTATATAGGCTTGGCCCACATAATTCAACAATGCCACCGGTGAGGGCTAGCTCACGCGCGGCGTCACAACTCGCAAGAATGACTCAGAAAACAAAACACAAGCTAATGTACAATGGAATTACCGTTTTAGTTGAATCTCTATCGCCAAATTTAAGTGCAGATGTTGCAACAGGGCCCATTCCTAAGCATCCCTGTCATGTCTGAATTCCCCATGTGTCCCAACCCTATGCTACGCCACCGGTGACGAAGGGGCGTTACCATCTTACCCCGCATGCCCAGTGTCACTAGCACTTATCAGTCGCACTGCTTCTTCTCCACATGCACACCTGATGTATTGTTGATCTCTCACCATATATGCTTGGTTCTACTGTTTGCTACATTTAAGGATAGGCTTCTTTGTCCGTGCAATCATAAGAGAATGCCCATGACTACTCCACAGAGCGTATCTCTTTGCAACAAGTCTGTCTTTCCTTACCAACCCCTATACACTTCCATGACTGCCAATTAAATAGCCTGGGTTCGACGAGCTATTTGAGTTTGGTCCAAATTCAACTCAATTTGGGCACACGAACTAAATTTAAGATCACTCGAGATTAAGTTTTGATCTTGTAATTTTTTTTAACCATGAACCATTATCAAGGTTAACTAGAGCTTCTTTAGCTTACTTGAGCTTTCTACAAGTGAAGGTTGAGCTCACTTGAGTTCCCATTTTTATCTTATATTTTGTAGTATTGAATTTTACCATGCCCACTCAAGCCAAGCTTGAGCCTATTCAAGCTTTCTAAGAGCTGGGCTTGGCTGGCTTCGCTTGAGCTTGGGTCGCTGACATGTCAGCCCTGTCAATTTCTCACAGAAACGCTTGTACTCAAGAATTTATTTTGAGGTAAATTGTGTTGTAGTTCCAAAAATTTTAGCCTATGCAAGAAATCAAGAGAAATACAATGGGAAGCCAATATCGCCTAAACAAATATTACTAATCCCTTGTCATGGGCGTGGGCATTGGGCCGAGCCGGTTCATTATTAGGAAGTAGCGAGTTAGAGGTTAGTTTCATTTTGTTAAAGATATGATATTAGTTTCTATATTTGTTAGAGATATGATTAAGATTAGATTTTATCTGTTAGGAGAGCCCATCTATCATGTGATCGACTTTTAGTATATAATAGATATATTTTATTTTTGGGGGATTTACTTTGAATTCGTATGGAAATCAAATAGCTATTTTTTTTGTTTTCTTCCCTAAATTTTAGTTATTTCGGATTATACTTGACATATACTCTTTTTTAATTTACTAATTTTATTATTCTTAGACAAGATTTATTCTACATGCACACTTATCAACAATGTGTATTTCACAACTTTGATTTTTTTTCTTCTAGAATGACCATAGATATTTATATGCAGAAGATCAATTAGGATCGGCCTCACCTTTTTTTGAGTAAACGTGCATGCATGCCACTAGAAATCTCCACGTACATGTGGCTTCCCTAATTCCTTGCTTGTTGATTTCCTCTTACATATGCATATATGTTGGACCTTAGAACATGTATGAACATGGAAATAGCACTTAGCTTCAATCGTCATTGCATCTATGTGTGCAGGAGTTGGATTCATTTGCGTGCATGGCTCGATGGTTGGAAGTTTTGCGCGGTCTTCGTCTGCTTAGGCTATGGATCATGTCTCGCATGTCGATACGGGTCTGATGTCGGCGAGGGTGGGTCTGTGAGGGGAGGTGAACTAAGACACGTCGGATGACTTTGCGGCACGGTGAGGGGTTAGGAGACGCTTGGCATTGCACAGGGTGGCAATAGCGGTTGTGTTTGAATTGTACTTGATATGAACTCTTTCTTTAGTATGAGCCGTTATAATTTGGGTATACCAAATTAAGAGTTAGATATTTTACATTTTTGTAAGAAATTTTAGCATCGTTTTCTTTTTTTCTTAGTAACTCTAAAATACTTGTCATTGACTTTTAATAATAAATAGATACTATGGTCCAACTACATTTCCTCAACAAATTTAGCCGCGCGAATGTGCAAGCCAACCTACTAGTTCTTTGCATTAAATCTTTCTAATTTTTCTAATCAGAGTTTGGAATTACATAGGCTATAATTCTCTGATTCATTATTGAATATGTATAATTAAATTCTTAATGACACATCAATATTGTGCACATATACCAATATTCAACTGAACAGTGAACACAAATGGGACTACAAAAAAGCTATCGGTAAGGCGCAGCCACGGGGGGATGAAATTAATACAAATCAGAATGAACTCATACTTGCTGCGTACCCAAATGGTTATCACTTGATGGTTTACACTTCATATGTTGGAGATAGCTGGGTAATATTTTTGCTAGGACAAAATTGGTCTAAACTCTCTACACAGGAGGAAGTGCAAATGTAAGCCTACATACTACAGTCTACCTCCAATTAGAGAAGAAATAAAAAAGTTTTCATTAAGTCATATTTTTGGAAAAAAAAAGAGGCCAGATGTTAAAGAGGTTTATAATTTAAACAGTGACAGAAATTGCGAACATCTTCGACACAATAAGTAGCTTTTCATGTTCACAATGGGTGAACACGACCGCAACTTGAGGTGCCACAGAGGTAGTGAAACCTGTACAATGCAAACAAATGAAGCGTTGAACAAATTGCGTCAGTGTGAAACCAAATTTTTTTCAAAACCTGGTCTAAAACTAAGATTACAAAGAAAACCATGCAAGTCTTTTACCAAGAAACAGCACGACTCACCCGGCTTCGCCTCAGCCATCCGGTGCAGCAAATGAGAATCTTCAGCGCCCTGTCTGTTTCAATCTACCTCTGCATAAATCAAACAATGGCGGACCGTGTGTAGAGGTGGCAATGGGTATCCGAAACCCGAGTACCCAATGGATTTTACCCGATAAGGAGGTGGGCACGGAAAGATATCTTCACCCGTGGGTATACTGATGGGCAAAAATCTCTACCCATCGGGTAGAGCGGGTGCGGGTACGGCTAGGGTTCGGCTCCGCCGGTAACCGGTTCTCCCGGCTGGGTCCTGGAGAAAAAATACCGGCCGAGTCTACATTTACTTTGTATTCATTTCCTTAGGTTCCATTTGCTAATGCCGCAACCATTTGGTTTCACACGCATGGCCAGTTTGTTAAAAAAAGTAGCAAGCGGCGTGGCGAAAACGAAGAGCGAGCAAAGCAAGGCAGCAGCGGCGAAACGATGCGAGCAGCGAGCAGCAGCAGTAGCAGCGGCAGAGCAGTAGCGAGCAGCAGCCAGCAGCAGCAACGACAGCTAGCAGCAGCAGCGGCAGCCAGCAGCAGTAGCCAGCAGCAGCTAGTTTCTTGTTTATTATATGATCTGAGCAATATTAGCAACATTCTTACAATTATTGAGGGAGGGATGTCATATATAGGGAAAATGATAGAAATTACCTTCAAATTCTTCGTTCCACCGGTTTTTCTGGTTTTTTCACCGGTTTTTCTGGTAACCGGCCGGTTACCGGTCTCCTCCCGCCCCGCCCAAAAAATTCATTTGGCAAATTTTATCCGGTTTGAATCCGGGAATTCCAGTAACCGGGCGGTAACCGGCCGGTTACCGGTACCGCCCGACGGCCGGGATTTGCCCCGGTTCCAGTTTTCCGATCCTTGGGTACGGCTGTATATTACCCGTACCCGCATACCCGTGGGTAAAATATACCCGCATACCTTATCAATTATGCGCTTCATGGTGACGAATTTACACATTACTAAGAGAATTTTGTACCATATTAATTATTTGGCATCAACATTAAGGAAAAGAACTCAACAAATAAGTAGCCGATACTCTGGAATAAGCTAAATAGAAAGAGGAAAATTTTAGTTCCAAATTGCACAAGATGATACTTCAGCAAACTAATCGGGTATGGGTTACCCGTCGGGTATAAATACCCGCACGGGTGCGGGTACGGGTACGGGTAAGTTTCTATACCCGTGTGCGGGTACGGGTATCGTAGCGGGTAAAGTTATATCTGTCGGGTGCGGGTATGGGGTGGCTATACCCAGCAAGTATGTACCCGTTGCCATCTCTAACCGTGTGGATCAATGAAGGTGAAAATTCACTCTTAGTCCCTTATTCTTTGCAAAGCCGGCATAGCTAAATTCCTGATGGCTCCCAAGCCTACAATCCACCCCTAATATCATCATTTTCTTTGCTATGTACATCAGTACATCCATCAGTTGGTAGCTACTAGCTAGTAACAGTATGCTTTGTTGGATATTGATCTAGGCCAAACGGCCGGATGAGGAAAACATGGGTTCACCCCACGTTCACGCGCCCTGATCGGGGGTGCCTAACCGTTTTGGTTACGGTCCCCCCGTTGCAACAGCGCAAGATAAAAGGGTGGAGTCCCGGCCTCTCTCGATGACGTCCGTTCCTCGTGAGAGCCAAAAACTCCGTACAACCCTAAGACTCCGATCTATTGCGCGCTGCTAAGCAACGGGAAGGTCGTCGCCGCCGCCTCTGCAGGACTCCGCCGGCGACACCCCGTACTCCGGTGACATCCCGATCTGCACCGACTCGTCCCCACGCCTGCATCACGCAGGCACGAGGTCTTCGCTCAAATGGCGTTCATCGGCGACCGTAAGTCCTCCCTCTAAATCCTAAAGCTCTAGGTGTTCATGTTTTAGATCTGGGGTTAAGGCTAATACTCATGTTTAAGACTCCCTTATGCACACATTTGGTATCAGAGCCGCCCCTAGAAATCTTCATGAACCCTAACCAGTTTTGGATCTAAGGTTTAATATCTCGGGTAGCATGTAGAAGGAGATGATTCAAGTTTGATTGGCAAAATCCTAATGAAAAACCCTAAAGAAAATCCCCAATTTCAAGCCCTCCCGAACCCTAAATCCCCAAATCAAGAACCAAAATAATTGGGGGGAACTCACGTTTTTCGGGCTTGGCTGCTGCCGTTGGGGTCGCCGCCCCGCCGCCGTGGCCCTGCGCCGTCGCTATGGGAGCCGCCGCCCGCTGCTTGGACCGCGCGCGCTGCCGCCGCCGCTCCCGCCTCGGTCGATCGGGCCGCCGCGCGCCACTTTTGCTGGTGCCGCGCCGCCGTCTCGCGGCGCCGCTGCTCCTCCGCGCGCCGCCGTTTTGCGCCGCCGGGCCGCCTCGCGCCGCTCCTCCCGCCGCCGCCGCCGCGGCCTCGATGGCGCCGTCGCGCGCGACGCCGCCTCCTTCCGCTCCACCCGGCTGCCGCGCTCTCTTCGCGCCGCGCTGCTGCCGTGTCTTGCAGCAGCCGCGCGAGCGCCGTCGCCATCTCCCTGGGAGCCACCTCCCGTGCTTTTCGCATGTATCAGGCCAAATGGCCCTTAGGGTTAGGTTTTTCGGGGGAGGCATTATGTTCGGGCGATATTCGCTCGCCGCCGTCCGATCGGATGGACGGCTGTGATGAGGGCAGGGCGGCCGGCTGGGCCGATGGGAATGGCTGGCCCAAGCACGTAATTAATGGGCCGCGCTGGCGTTTTTTTTTTGGCCGTACGGGCATGATGAAAAAGGGGCTGCGGGCTGCAAGCCTTGCGCGCGGGCCCGAGGCGCTGATGGGCCAGTGGAAGAGGAGGAGAGGCTGTTGGGTTGTTGGCCCAGCAGCCATAATCTTATGTATTTCAGTATACATCTTATGTATGTATTTTTCATGCATTTTTTTGGCTCATACATATACATGAAAATTATGGTATATATATTTCAGGCTGTTGGGTTTTATTTCCAGTATATATTTCATGTATTTATGGTACATCTCATGTTTAATTAATGATGTCTCTTATGAAATTATTAACGGATAATGTTGCCAAGCTGCTAAAAAATATTATGCTCTTTTCCGCTGCGTAATGTTCTGCCCCTAATTGAATGGAACCAACGGGAAATTCAATTGGAGGGCTGTATTTAGTTTTACATGCTATTACGATTTGACCAACGTTAATTGTAATCGCATGTAATCAATTATGTTTATTTTTATGTTTATTTTCGCCATGCTATTACTCTTTGACCAAAGTTAATTGTAATTGCATGCGATAATTTATGTTAAATTTTTCGCTTCTGCCCAACGGTGATGCGAAAAATTCTTATGAGCATATTGTTAACCACACCAACGTGAGGTTAATTTTTCATGCAAATTAATTATGCGTTTTGCTAATGTAAATTTTATAATTTTTCAGCTGCTTCCGTTTCAGCTCATGTTAATGCTATTGAGCCACTTAATGGTAGTAACTTCCAGAAATGGAAGTTCACACTTATGATGACTTTTCAGCTCTTGGATCTGGACTACGCGTTCAGATTCGATGAGCCTGTCGCTCCTATGAAGGGGAGGACAATTATGATGACAAAATGAAGGAATATAAAGCTAATGCTGAGAAGTGGGAGCGGTCTAACCGTGTTTCACTTGCTGTGATGAAAAACTCCATCAGTGAGGCCATAAGGGGAGCAATCCCTGAAAAGGAAAGGGTAAAGGACTATTTGTCCTCCATCGAGGATCATTTTAAGGGGTCCTCTAAAGTTTATGCTACCACACTGATGCACAGGCTTATGAACACTAAGTACAATGGTACTGGAAATATTCGTGAGCACATTATGACAATAATCAATATTGCTGCCCGACTTAAGACAATGGACATGGCTATTTCTGATGGTTTTGTTGTCCATTACATTATGATGTCTCTTCCCAAGCAATTTGAAGCTTTCAAGGTGAACTACAACACCATTAAGGACAAGTGGACCATGAGCGAGTTGATCGCTAATGTTTCACAGGAGGAAGAGAGACTCAAGGCTGAGGGGGCTACTGATTTTGTGAATCAAGTCGGCTCCTCAAATAAGGCTGGTCCCTCTAGAAATAGAGGTGGCTACAAAGGAAAGGGAAAAAAGGAGCAAACATACTCCCCTTATCAGAAGCCACAAAGCCACAAAGCACCCACAAGATCCTAAGGCGCCTAAAACGCTTGGGACACAGGAGCTCAAATGAGCAGAAGAAAAGTGGTGAATGTTACTTTTGTCGATCGAAGGACCATTTCAAAGATGATTGTCCTGGATGGCTGAAATGGCTCGCCAAGAAAGGTACTTATGAAATCACTTTTGTTGATGAAGCATTTTATGCTGATTTTCCTATAAATTCTTGGTGGATTGATTCGGTGCCATTTGTGCACGTTCACGAATTCCTTGCGAGGATTCCATATGTTGAGAAGTCTCGGAGGGAAAGAAGCCTTAGAGTGGCTAATGGGATGGAAGCCAAATTCAAGCTATTGGATCGGTTTCTTTAGTTTTGAATAATGGTTTTGTAATGAAACTTAATGATGTTCTTTATGTTCCCTCGATGAGAAGAAATTTAATTTCCATTTCATTATTAGATAATGATGGATATTCTTGTAATTTTGGACACGGAATGTGTTTGATTTATTTCAATAATGATAATGTTGGTCGTGCCATCCGACACGACAAGCTTTATATGTTATCCCTGCAAGATTCTCCTATATCCATTAATATATGTGATGAGAATAAAAAGCGTAAGCGAATTGATGAAACTTCGTCAAAATTGTGGCACTGTCGTTTAGGCCACATTTCGAGGGGGAGAATTGAACGTCTCATTAAAGATGAAATTCTCCACCCTTTAAACTTTAATGATTCGAATGATCATTGCCTCGATTGTATCAAAGGCAAGTATGTAAAGCAAATAAAGAAAGGTGCTACTCGAAGCACAGGGATTTTGGAATTAATTCATACTGACATATATGGTCCTTTCCCTGTGACATCAGTGGATGGTTATGATTCTTTTATTACGTTCACTGATGATTACTCACGTTATGGCTATCTCTATCCTATTAAAGAAAGATCGGAGGCACTTGATAAATTTAAGATATTTAAGGCTGAAGTTGAAAATCAGCACAATCTAAAGATTAAAGTAGTGCGCTCGGATCGTGGGGGAGAGTATTATGGGCGACACACAACTTATGGGCGATTCTGGTCCTTTTGCGAGTTTCTACAAGAAAATGGTATAGTCGCCAAAGATTCAATGCCCGTGATCCCAAAAAATGGAGTTGCGGAAAGAAGAAATCGCACACTTATGGACATGGTTCGAAGTATGTTGAGCTACTCCACTTTGCCTGTAAAGTTATGGATGGAAGCATTAAAAACCGCTGCACATATACTCAATCGGGTTCCTAGTAAATCGGTGCCTAAAACACCTTATGAATTATGGACTGGGAGAAAACCTAGTTTGAACTACCTCCATGTATGGGGTTGTGCAGCTGAAGCTAAAATATTTAACCCACATATTGGGAAATTAGATCCCAAGACTGTGAGTTGCCATTTTATTGGCTACCCTGACAGGTCTAAAGGGTACCGATTCTATTGTCCAGATCGTACCACAAAATTTGTAGAAACAAGACACGCTGTGTTCTTGGAAAATGATGGCATCAGTGGTGATTTGGAGCCTAGGAAAATTGATCTTGAGGAGAAGCGGATTTATGTTGCTTCACCGCTAATCCGACAGACTGATTTTCCCATGCTCCAAGTGGTTATGCCCATAGTTGATCCTGTAGTTGCAAATCCTGTTGCATCTCCAGTTAATTCTGTGGCTACTCATACGTTGAGGGCTCAAAATACAAGTGCAATACCTAATGCTGAGCCTTCACGACCCTCTGTGACAATTAATGAACAAGTCGATGAGCCTACTAATGAACTTGTCAGGAGATCACAACGAGTGAGGAGATATGCTATCCCAAGTGATTATGAGGTTTACTTGAATGAGGATGATCTTGGGAAGGCAGATGATCCTAGCTCTTATAAGGAAGCAATGAAGAATAAGGATTCATCTAAATGGCTAGATGCCATGAAAGATGAGATTGAGTCTATGGGCGCTAATGACGTATGGGACTTAGTGGAAATTCCTAATGGAGCCAAAACAGTAGGCTGCAAATGGGTCTACAAGACCAAGCGTGACTCCAAAGGGAATATTGAAAGGTTTAAGGCGAGACTTGTAGCAAAAGGGTTTACGCAAAGAGAAGGCATTGACTATAATGAAACCTTTTCTCCTGTCTCAACTAAAGATTCATTTAGAATCATAATGGCGCTCACAGCACATTTTGATTTAGAGTTGCACCAAATGGACGTTAAGACTGCATTCCTGAATGGAGACTTGTATGAAGACGTTTACATGACACAACCGGAAGGTTTTGTTGTGGAAGGCGAGGAACATTTAGGATGCAAGCTAAAGAAATCCATATATGGCCTGAAGCAAGCCTCTAGGCAATGGTACCTTAAGTTTGATGAAGTCATAAGGAATTTTGGATTTAAGGAGAATGATGTTGATAATTGTACTTATGTTAAGTTCAGGGGGAGTAATTACACCTTCTTAATTCTTTATGTGGACGATATATTATTGGCCAGCAGCAGTGTGGACATGCTGCGGGAAACTAAAAGATTTCTCTCGTCCAATTTTGATATGAAGGATCTCGGTGAAGCATCTTATGTTCTTGGTATTGAAATTCACCGAGATAGGTCCAAAGGAACATTAGGTTTATCACAAAAGGCATACATTGACAGAGTACTAAAGAGATACAATATGCATAAATGCTCTGCCTCGCCTGCTCCTATTATTAAGGGCGATAAGTTTGGGAAATTTCAATGCCCAAAGAATGACTTTGAATCTGATCAGATGAAGGCTATACCTTACGCTTCTGCTGTCGGAAGTATTATGTATGCTCAAGTATGTACGCATACGATTTAGCTTTTGTAACCGGATGCTTGGCGATATCACCAAATCCAGGACCGACCACTGGAAAGCCGTTAAGAAAGTCCTACGCTATATGCAAGGCACTAAAGGTCACATGCTCACATACAGAAAATGCGATAACCTTGAGGTTGTCGGCTATTCTGATGCTGATTTTGCGGGGTGTAAAGACACTAAGAAGTCCACATCAGGTTATATTTTCACCTCGCAGAGCAGCAATTTCATGGAAAAGTGTAAAGCAAACACTTATCTGCATCGTCGACAATGCAGCTGAATTTGTGGCATGTTATGAGGCTACCGGCAGGCAGTATGGCTTAAGAACTTTATCCCGGATTGAGAGTGGTAGACAGCATTTCTAGACCACACATTTTGTAATCGCGACAATCAACCCGCAGCTTTTCTATTCGAGTAACAACAAGTCAAGTGCAGCTGCCAAGCACATTGACATAAAGTATCATATTGTGAAAGATAGAGTCCAGGATCAAACAATTAAGGTTGAGCATATTGGAACTAAATTTATGCTTGCGATCCGCTCACAAAAGGCTTACCACCCAATATTTTTCGTGATCATGTTGCGGCATGGGTTTATTGGAGAGCTGTGATCCCGGAATAAGAGGACCATATAAAGTAACCAACTCCCATGAAGTATTATGTTATCCGATCGATATAGAATGGAGCACTATAAGTACTGATGTCCAGCGGTACTTAATTGACTGTTGTGACGCATTACTTTGGTGTGAATTTTTTATTGAGAGAGGGCTTATGATGTTTAGCCTTACGATCAAGGGGGAGAATGTTGGATATTGATCTAGGCCAAACGGCCGGATGAGGAAAACATGGGTTCACCCCACGTTCACGCGCCCTGATCGGGGGTGCCTAACCGTTTTGGTTACGGTCCCCGTTGCAACAAACGCAAGATAAAGGGTGGAGTCCCGCCTCTCGATGACGTCCGCTCGTGAGAGCCAAAACTCCGTACAACCCTAAGACTCGATCTATTGCGCGCTGCTAAGCAACGGGAAGGTCGTCGCCGCCGCCTCTGCAGGACTCCGCCGGCGACACCCCGTACTCCGGTGACATCCCGATCTGCACCGACTCGTCCCCACGCCTGCATCACGCAGGCACGAGGTCTTCGCTCAAATGACGTTCATCGGCGACCGTAAGTCCTCCCTCTAAATCCTAAAGCTCTAGGTGTTCATGTTTTAGATCTGGGGTTAAGGCTAATACTCATGTTTAAGACTCCCTTATGCACACATGCTTCACTCGGACTAAGAGCAATACCCACTCTTCCCCACCGGCCTCTTGATATACATCTCCATGGCTGCCCTTTAAGGTTCTACTTGCTGGTATAATTGTTTCGTGAAATCATGTGACAACTATTCATAACTCGAACATGCATGAAAAAGCATGTGGCTCTGCTGCTATTTCTGCACAAAAATAAAGACCATTAAAACATTACACACATGTAAAAGTATGGGAGCCGTCCTACCATAATTTGTAGCGGAAAAAGACCTGAAGTAAACCATTTGGGAGCAATATCCCATTGTCATTTCCTTGCCTTTTTACTCTAGATCACTATGCAATGAAAAGTAACCTCGCTTGAACTCAAGTTGGACAGTGAATAGTTGCGGGTTCCGGCATATACCAACTCTGACAAATGGATGGAAATTAACTTATTGAATAATTTTCGGTAAGCTGAATGAATACATAAGCATGTTTATGTCAAATGCCTTATGCTAGGAACAGGCGTAAGTTTCAAAAGCTTATAAGGTTGTGGCTGGAACAAACAGAGTTAATCTTTTGTCTCTTCAAATTGTGTTCTTGCATGTTGACAACTGAAGAAGCATGATAAGTTGACACGAGATGTTGCATGTGACTACCTGCGACGTATCGTGTGTGGATCGCGAAGCAATTGCATCAGTGTGAAATTACATGCTTGCTTTTCGACCAATAGTTGATACAAGGAACAACCCACCTCAGACCTCAGTGCTAGCAGTTTACAGCAAACCTGCAGTACACCAGAGCCAGATTGAACTAGTAACAGAACTACTATTTGACAGAGATATATTCCTAATACCTCCCAGGCCTACGATGTATGTAGACTCGACAAAGAAAGCATCGTCGGGCCAAATCATTCACATGATAGTTGATACCTTTCATTGAGATTTATTAGTTCAGGAATATTTTGGCCTATGTTTTTTTTACAGAAAGATTCTTGCCCACAGGTCATAACTCTATGAGCATTGCGTATATGAGTATTTGATACCTCCAATGGAGCCTCATGGATGCGCTCTATGAGAAGGGCCTAGCCAAGAATTAATGCAGAGATAAAAAATTGAAAAAGGTGTGCTATTATATGTCTGATGAGATAGTGCTGTATGCATTTCAGCCAGAATTTTCGTACTTCAAATTTTTTACCGTGTCTAGATTGGTGGATTCTTTTGGACTATGACTTATAGCTTAAAATTTTGAATTCTGACTGTTCGCAAGATGCAGTATACAGAGAAAAATAGTCGTATGTGATTTTGACCGATACAGCTGAACTCAATACACTTTTTACTATAATCCTTCTGTTAACCTTGCCTAAAAAAATACATCATTTAAAAGCTAATTATTATAGCATAAACCACAACCCATAACCAAAAAAAAAGGGAGCCGACCTGTAAATTTTCGGCCCGGTGACCTAGCCTTAGCCTGGATTTAGAGTTTGGTCTGGCTTGGAAACTGAAGCCCGGCCTGCCCATCCTAATGGGCTGGGCTTGGGCTCTAGTGGTCGAAAAGGAACTGGGCCGAGCACTGGTCCAGAGCATAAAATGGCTTGCTAATTCTACGGTGGTTAGCTCAAACAGGTTCAGTGAACGCTGCAGCAGATCTTTTTAATTTGTATTGCTGCCTTGCAGGCTTTTGTAGGTTGCAGCTCATGTCGTACTACGGACGTGCAGATGTGCCAGATTATAATCGTGTTTGAACTCGTGAAGTGTGATGTTCCTTAATGCTAGCTCTGCTGAATAATTCCCGTTGAAAGTGCTGATAGCTTAGGGTGTGTTTGGTTGAGCTGTGGTTTCTGAAAAAGCTGCTGTGAGCTGTGGGCTGTGGAAAAGCTGCTGTAGGTTATGAGCTGTGGAAAAGCTGTAAGCTGTTTGGTTCAAACAAGTATAAAACTTACCTCCTATCTCTATTTTCCTTGAAATAACTGTGAAATAGCTCTCTATTTTCACCATTTCAAAAAACGGAAAGCCAAAAGCCAAAAGCAGAGTCCAAGGTGCTTTCAAAACTGTACTACCTAAAAGTAGCTGTTTCTGATAAAGCAGTTTCTAGTTTCCACCCTTTTGGTTGGCTTTTGGCTTTTTGAAAGCAAAAACAGCTCCCAAAAGCTCAACCAAAGGCACCCTTAGTTCAGCTGTAGTTTGCACAAATCTAACCTGATTGTCGAGCAATTGGAGAGAAAATGCTGATGACATAAATCATACATCATTCCAGTTTGGCTAATCCAAAGTGTGCCAAATGGGATTTTTGGACATCCAAAGAGTTGTTGCTTTTTAGTAAGTTAAAAGCATCAAGATGCAAGAGCAAGGTGGCTGAAATGGAAGAAATATGCCATACAAGGGCGTCCTGTTGCTCACACTTCAGCGTTTGCAGGAGGAGCTGCCATGAAGTTTTAGAGCCATCAGTGAACCCTGTAAAATGAGGACACATGAAAAGACAAAATAATTACCTTCTAATTAAATTTGCTCTTTGTGCCATTTGAGACCCATCCTGATAGTCTTCCCGATGCCTCCTAAGTCTATATTATTGGACACAGGTGAACAAGCCATAGTGGCCTTCTACTGCGCACAACCATCCGGCTGAATACTGTTTCTAACTTCCAAGATAGCTTGTCAACCCAGTAGAACGCAAAAGAGAAGAAGAGGAAATGAAAACAATTCAAAGGAGAATAAAAGAGAATGAGGAAGAGTTTTGCCGGACCGTTCGGCTTTAGAAATACCAAATGAGATAGCGCTATTGGCGTTTCTAGACATTCGGGGACGGTTAGTGCCTCTCGCTAAATATAGACTTCATCATCCGACAAAAGAAAAAAAATCTGATAACCATCTTTATATATCTACAGACAATATAAAAAAAAGAGAAAAAAAAGCTGTGTTAAAAGCTGACATGTTTCAAACGGTTTTTAGCTTTTGAAAACTAGAAGCCAGACGCTGTTTGGAATGGAGCCTAGTTGTTGGCGAAGGATGTTCTGAAATTGCTCAATTCCTGGTGTCTCTAGTCCTAATCTAGTCCAAACTAAGGAGCTCTCTCAGACGGTGGCTATGTGCTAGCATTTCATCTCTAGGTAGCAAACCTATCTATTTCTGACACAACAATTGATGCACCAAACCTGTCTGTTCTTAACTTCACTTGAACTGAAATGAACCCGTGGTGATGCAAATGTAGTCTGGAGCCTGCAAATAGCTAGTAGTCCATACTGGACATTACCCACTTGAGTTTTTGTGAAGTAAAAAAAAAAAATCATACTCGGATAAGAGTTTAGTACTGCAAGAATGTATGAAGACACTAACACATGTTCTATTGATCCATGACAAATGAGAAAATCATCCTCGTTCAAAAAAAGACTAATGGTAAAATCATCATCAAAATTGATGTTGCACATAAGTACTGTAACATGTCAGGCATATCAAAGACACATACAAGTGCGCTTTCAGTACAACTTTTATGAGATCATGGATTTATCCCCAGTCTCCTTTCTAGACGTATGCTAAGGGAGTGCACTTGTATTTGCGTGACGTCTTTCTTTTAATCACAAAACAAAGGCAGCTTCAATAAGCAACAATAGAAAACATTTCAAATTCTGATTTAACTACAAAATTACAGTGATCTACCCAAATGGCTAGCCTTTCCACCGGCGGTTGACTAGGGGTGTTTGTATTGACTGCGGCTGATGACTTTTAGCTGAAAATGAATAGTAGTAACTGAAAGAAGTTACTTTAAGAAGGACGGTGTGAGCGGTAGGGGAAGTACTCATAGGTGGCGCTTCACTGAATCTGGTCAGTACTCATCTAAATCGTATGCAGATCACTGCTTTTAGGTCGATGACATTTGAACCTTGGGAATTAATTTGGAAGACACAGGCGCCAAAGAAATGCCTTTTTTCCTATGGTTGGTTGCTCATAACAGATCTTTGGACAGCGACAGTTGGCTAGTAGAGGTTTACCTCATCCAAAGGTAATGTCCCTTGTGTGATCGGGAGGATGAGACCATTGATCATATATTGTCTAGTTGTGTGTTCTCAAGAACAGTGTGGTCACTACTCTTTCGCCACTACAGACTACCTGACATCTCTCTATTCCCTGAGGACAAGGGTTTCTTTGACTGGTGGATGAGAGTCAACGCTTTGTCCCCCAAGGAAGTGAAGCAAGGTTTGAATTCGTTGGTTACTTTAGGGGCTTGGATGTTGTGGAAGCATCGTAACGACTGTGTCTTCAATGGAGCTAACCCGAACATCCAGCTTGTGATTAGAACCTTCCTTGAGGAGGCTCATCTCTGGTCCCTTGCTGGCGCTAAGGGTTTAGCGCATTTAGAAGTGGTCGCTAGGTAGATGGCTTGTTTCTTTCAGGCTTGGTCTTGTAGTTTTTCTGTTTCGGGCGTGTTTGTAACTTGTTTCTTTTTGGGTGAGAGTGTGGTGGGTGGCTTTGGTGTTTGTTTCTTTTGTATTCCCCTTCTTTTCTTCTTAATGCAATGATACGCAGCTCTCCTGCGTATTCGAGAAAAAAGCGGTAGGGGAAGTGATGGAGAGATGCATGCACGAGACGGGAGCGAGATGAGTGGGGCATGTGATGTGCCTGTGACCTCCTGCCTATCCGTGGAGCAAGACAAGAGTGAGAGGAGTGGAGAAGCCGCTTCGAAAAGCTGGATATTCATATTATCTTTTGGCTTTTCTAAACAGAAGTCAAAAGCAGAAACTAATATGAATAGGGCCCAGAACCATTGTGGAGCTAAATGCATGTCTGTCAAGATTTTCTTATATCTGTTGGTACTTCTCCAACTTCATTAGCATTCGCCCTCAAGAAAACGGGAAGAGAAGGCATCATCTACAAACTGAGTGATGGAATGGCTTCTAAGATGGTGGTGATCATACCGAATTATTTGGCCCTCTTCTTTTCAGCTTATAATTTCCTTTAAACAAATAAATAGAATGATTTTTTATCACCTTTTCGAAACGACTTATTAGAATAATATTTTTAAAATGGCTTATTAATATTTGATTCATTCTCATAAGCGTTCGTGTTAGAATTAAAAGTCATCAATTATAACCATAAACTATCAACTGTAGCCTAAAAAAACAAGACGAAAAAGTTCCCTATGTCTCCCATCCTAAAACCTACTCGTGATGGATATGGCACCGGGCAATCCCTACTCCCTAGTTGCAAGCTCACTTTGCAAGAGATCTATGAAGCGCATAATTCATACTAGTGTCTTGTTTCTCTGTGTAATTACTCTCTTCTGTCTTTTATACAGCAAAACTCTAAATTGCTATGCCAGGATTAATTGTTCGTCCGTGCAATCTTGCAATAAATGCTCATATCTCAGTGCACAGAAAATATTTCTCTGGGCCACATCCCCGACCAACATAAGTGGGATGTTCTTTGAATACTAAAAACAAACTTTGTAATTTCTCAGGGCCCCACACACACACACATAATATATATATATATATATATATATATATATATATATATATATATATATATATATATATATATATATATATATATATATATATATATATATAATTTGCAATTTCCAACGTCAGATACAAAGCAACACATATGTACAGTAGAGAGAAGCTGTTTATAGCATGCCACTCTCTTGAGTTACCAAGCTTTGCAGCTGGAGGCTACGCTGTGATATGTTCGTACATATAGAAGTCATGCGATATGCAGCAGTAGCGCGATATGATGCAGCTGAACAGCATTCTTCAACTGTCAGAAATGAGTGGGCAATGCTCATGCCAACCTTTTAAAATAAATTTAAGAAAATAAAGTCATCCTTAGCCTTTTACGGACAAGCTAGAACAAATCAATATTGAAGATGTTTTCATCGATGGAGGAACTATCAGAAATGATGTAGTGAACGCATACTGTAGTGTGCTGAAGACATGCATGTATCTCGAGTGCCAAGGGCACATCAAAGACTACTTAGTAGACCAAACCGAACAACATATGGATTACTGACATTATTAAAAATTCACAAATTTACAATCATGTGCCCAAATGGCTATCCTCAGGTGAAGTTTTTAGTTGCCATATCAAATGTGATCACTGCAAATCTGTGAAGGTGAAGGGCAAATACATTTCCTACAGACTAGCTATGGCGCACAAACTTGTTCACCCAACAGGTCATCACAAGCTAATTTTAATTCTCCTAGTGCCCGAGTGTCCAATTTCGGTATAGCTAAAATCCTGATGTCTCATATGCCTATGATCTACTCCTTTGGTGCCTTTTGCCAGCAGCGTCCATCATGCTGATCGCTCCAACACCAAGACCAACACCAGGAATACTACTCACTCTTGCGTACACACAAAACACACTCCTTGATTTTCTTCATGGTGGCCTTCTTAAGGCCGTACCTGTTGGCACATTTGTCCCTGTGCAATCATGCAGCAACTATTCATAACTCGAAACTTTGATATGGCACATGGCTCTGTTGTTGTCACTGCAGAAGGATCAAAGTGTAACATTGAAAACTCACATAAATATTGGAGCTATCCAACCATAATACGTCGTAAATAAACAGCTGGAGTAAACTTTCTGGGAGTAGCCTGTGCAATGATAAATTCAGCAATGCTTGAACTGAAACAAATCACTCTTTTCTTTTAAGCATTCCAATTGGTATTTGAAGCATCTCCATACACTATTCATCTAGCTTCCCAAAAAATCCGTACTGTGCTAAATGGAAACAACATTAACATGAGTTTTCACCAAGCCGAGCAAGAACATCACCATGCCAAGTGTCCAACTGACGTATACTATGAACAATCAAGCATAAGTTGCGAATTAAGCTTAGAGGATATTAACCGGATCAGGTCTTGATCTTGACTACGGTCTACAAAGCTCACAATGTTAACCGAAGATGTTTCGGGAGTTTTGAACTGATGTAAAGAATGGATGAACCAGCATTTGCCATCACTGCTATTACAAGAAAAGCATGCCCGGTTTACGACCCAGACATGATGCCAGTGCCAAGGTAACAACGGTGTCACAACTTACAAGGAAGTAAGCAATAAGAACAGAAGCGAACAGACTATCAGAGATAGAAGGGCAAAATGGGTGAATAGAAGGGCAAAATGGGTGAGAGACCTTCTGCTAAAGGCTTTGCTAAATTTTTACTACTTCTTGTGGAGAAATTAACGGTGGAGCTGATGACGTCCATTGATCAGCTCCTTGACTCGACAGATCAAATCACAAGGTGGCCTAAAGAAATGAGGAACAACCAAATTAGTAATTTGGAAAGTAATAAAATCCCCAAAGAAATGTAGGATCAGAGATATCATAAACTTCGTTAAAGGACAGATAAAACATCATAAATTAGTAAAAGCAGGGAATCAGCAGAATGCTAGTTTTCTTTGCTGAATGTTAATGTTCATAGTTCTTTTGTCTTTAATTGCCCCCCAAGGGTGGCCAAATTACAGGAGCTGCTTTAGTGGCCTTACCATTGAGCTTCCCTTGGTGACAAAAGTGGTTTCAGCAACTGTCGGTATTCTCTCAAATGACACAAGTAAATTCCTGATGCCTTCCAGGTCTATTTTCTGTACTACTGGACAATCAAGCCGGTCTGCTTCTTCTTCTTCTTCTTCTTCTTCTTCTTCTTCTTCTCATAATACCTGTCAGATGGTAGCCTCAACTTTTGCGCTCGGTATGCTGCTCTACCCTTGAACACTCGATTGATGATGCCTTTGCTGAGATTTATAAGGGGTACGAGGATCCTTGATCCGTGCAATCGTGCATGGTAGACCGGACCCACCAGTTCATGACAGAGTTTTTTTTTTCTTTGTTGCTGAGAGGACCAGTCCTATCTGCCTCCATGCATGTCAGATTTTGCCACGACTATTTTATAGCTTCAAAATTTAACGAAGCTGTGGGCCAAATACAAGCTCATAATCACAGAGTTTGTTAAATCGGCCGCCCAGCCCGTTTGTCCCTAGTGGTCGTTCGCCGGTGTATACCAGTAATCCAGCATACGTGGGCGTATCAGCGTCGGCGCTGGTGGTCAATTATGTTGGGTTGATCTCGGCTAACAGAGCCCGAGATTTCAGGGAGGCACGCCTCCACCTCGCAGCCTTGATCGGAGGCGGTTGCCAACAGATTTTGGTTTCGGTCCCGGTCACCTAGCGCTATAAAAATAAAGGGGTTTCGGCAGGACTTTGGTTCGCGCGTCGTTCTAAGCTTCCTAAACCCTAACAGACCCGATCCATCACGAGCGCTACGGTGAACGAAGGCCGTACCATCTCCGACCCCGTCCACGGCTCTGACGACCTCACTGCGCCGGCCGACCACTTCAGCTTCTCCTTCACTGGATACCTCTACCTCAACATCACCGACCACCACTCATGGGATCTCCGGCTTCGGGTATGTGACGCTTCCGCACTAATGTTTATTTGTGTTCATGATTTGGATCTAGGCTTAAAGTCTAAAGCTCATGTTTAAACCTTAGATGAGAACTAACATTTGGTATCAGAGCAATCCTAGATCTATCATGAACCCTATTAGCCTTAACCGAACTTGGTTTTGGGTTTGAAGCTCGGATTTAGATTTTGTTTGGGGCTCGGTTAGCATTTAGAAGGAGAGGAAAACTCTGAGAACCGAATGAAAAACCCTAAATCCCCAAATTACCCGATTGAAATATTGGATTGGCAAACAAAAAAAAAAATCAGATCGGGCGGCAGCAGGGAACTTACCACTTTTGATCCCGCCGGCCCTGGGCCGCCGCCATTCGCTGCCGGCGCTCGTGCGGCGCCGCGCGCCGCGCGCGAAGCGCGTGGGACTCGCAACCGCCGCTGAGCGCCGCCCGCGCAGCTTCGCGCTGCCGCTCCGCGACGCGCGCCGCCGCTCCGCTCGCGGCGCCTGCCGCCGCCGCTTCATGGGCGCCGTGTGCGCCGTCTCTCGCTCTCGGCGCGCGCCGCCGCACCGCCCATCTCCGTCGATCGGCGCCGCCGTTTCGCCGCCGCTTCGCCTGTCCGGTTTTTTCGCTTGGAGGCAGGCATGAATGGGGATTAGGGTTAGGGTTGCGGGGTTTTGTCCCGCCCGCAGCGCACGCTCAGCCGTCCGATTGCATCGGACGATCATCTTTTGTTGGACCGTGCGCGTTTTCGGGCCGTACGGCCGCGCACGTGAAGTGGGCTGCCCGCCCGTGTGCAAAATTTTGGGCCAAGGGCGCATGCGGGAATTGTTAGGCCGGCTGCGCGCGTGCGATTTTTCGGCCCCGTGTGGTTTTCTGATGGACCGCGCGCGCATAAGGTGGGCCGTGCGGCACTTCTTCTCGACCCGACTGTAACTTTTGGGCTGCGAAATTTTTGTGGGTTAAATGCTTATTTTAGGCCGATTTTTGGGCCTACTGCAGCAGTATTATTATTATTTTTCCAGTGCATTTTCTTATGCTTTATGTATCTCTTTTATGCACTTTTTATTAATTATTTTCGGTGGCCCAAATTTAATGTATCTTTACCCTATTATTATGTATAATCTCGGATTAAAATGGAACCAACGGGATATTTTAATCTTGAGATTTTTACGATTAATTTTGGCATTATGCATACATATGGTTATATTCTGGCCAACGTTGTTTATAATCATATGTCGCCATATTATTATGTTTTGTCTCTAATTAAAATTGAACCATTGAGATATTTTAATTGGAGATTTTTATGTTTTTGGCATTATGTATGCATATGATTACATTCTGACCAACGTTGTTTGTAATCATGTGTCGCCATATAAAATTATTAAGTTCTTTTTCATTTCTGCCCAACGGTGATATGAATTAGAACTGTAGTTTGCATGTTATTAATCAGACCAACGTAGGGTTAATTACATGCAATATATATTTATGATATTTCTAATGGGTGCCCTGTATTATGAAATTTAGCACTTAATGCATCAAACGTTGCCACCACAATTGATAACTTTGAGCAGCTCACAGGGAGCAATTTTCCCACATGGAAAGAACGAATTCATGTTGTCCATTGTGTTTTGGACCTTGACTATGCCTTAAGGGTAGCCGTTCCGATTCCTCCCACCGAAGGTGAGGAGAATATTGATGAGAAAAAGATTTACGAGGCTAATGCTGAAAAATGGGAGCGGTCTAACCGCTTATTACTAATGATTATGAAGACCTCTTTTTCAGTCAGGATTAGGGGAGCAATCCCTGATTCCGAAAATGTTAAGGAGTACTTGGCTTCAATTGAGGAGAAATTTAAAGGCTCCACTAAAGTTTATGCCAGTACTTTAATTCAGAGGCTCTTAACCACTAAGTATGATGGGTAAGAGAGCATATTATGATGATGACCGATATGGCAAGAAAACTCAAGGTCATGGACATGGCAATACCTGATGGTTTCCTTGTCCATTTCATTATGACCTCTTTTCCTTCTGAGTACACAGCTTTTAAGATTAATTACAATACTAAAAAAAATGGAGCATGAGCGATTTGATCGCCATGTGTGTCCAGGAGGAAGAGAGAATAAGAACAGAAAAGAAAGATTTTGCTCTTCATGTTGGTGGCTCTAACAAAAGGAAGTTCCAAAGGGACTTCAAATCTAAAAAAACTGCAATTCTCCCCTAATTCAGACAAGTCGGGGCCTAAAGTGCAATATGCACCTAAGCCTCATGTTGCTCCCACCGGAGCATCTCAAGGGGGAATGTCTTTTCTGCAAGCAACCAGGGCATTTCCAGAATGATTATGTGTGATGCTAAGCGTAAAAATAATGATGAGACTTCTTCGAAACTGTGGCACTGTCGTTTAGGCCACATTTCGAGGGGGAGAATGGAGCGTCTCATTTAAAGAAGAAATTCTCCACCCATTAGATTTCTCTGACTCAGACCACTGCATTGATTGCATTAAAGAAAATTAAGCAAATAAAGAAGGGAGCTACTCGCAGCACATGACATTTAAGATTAATTCATAATAATGTTTGTGGACCTTTTCCTGTGACATCAGTGGATGTTTTTATACATTCATCACTGATGATTTCTCCCGTTATGGTTATATCTTTCCCATTAAAGACCGATCTGAATCACTTATGGATATGGTACGGAGCATGCTTAGCCATACTTTACCAGTTGGCTTGTGGATGGAAGCACTAAAGACAGCCGCACATATTCTTAATCGGGTTCCCAATAAATCAGTATCTAAAACACCTTATAAATTATGGACTGGGAGGAAACCGAGTATAAAATATTTACGAGTGTAAGGTTGTCGTACTGAAGCTAAGTTATTTAATCCACACATTGGGAAATTAGATCCTAAGACAGTAAGTTGCCATTTTATTGGGTACCCTGACAGATCAAAAGGGTATCGTTTTTATTGTCCTGATAGGATAACTAAGTTTGAAGAAAAAGGTACGCTGTGTTCTTAAAAAAAATAACGAGGATCTGGAGCCCAGGAAAATAGATCTTGAGGAGAAGCGGGTTTTATGTTCCTGCACCGCTCATCCCTGAGACCTTTATTCCTGTGCCTCAGGAGGTTACACCTCCAGTAGAGAATACTGTTGTTGCACCCACTGTTGAGGTCTCTGAAATTCCTGATGATATACCTTATGAAGAGCCTCAGTAGTCTCTTGGAATAACTAATGAACCTATTAGAAGATCACAGCGGGAGAGAAGATCTGCCATCCCGAATGATTATATTGTTTATATGAATGAGGATATTAATGATATAGGGAAGGTAGATGATCCCACCTCTTATAAGGAGACCATGATGAGTGAACATTCTTCTAAATGGCTTGAAGCCATGGAGGATGAACTAAAGTCTATGAGCATTAATGATGTATGGGACTTAGTAGAAATTCCTGACAGAGTCAAAACAGTAGGCTATAAATGGGTCTACAAAACTAAGCGTGACTCTAAGGGAAATGTCGAAAGGTTCAAAGCAAGGCTCGTAGCAAAAGGCTTCTCACAAAGAGAGGGGATTGACTATAATGACACCTTTTTCTCCTGTCTCAACTAAAGATTCATGCAGAATTGTTATGGCACTTGTAGCTCATTATGATTTAGAGCTGCATCAGATAGATGTTATGATGGACTTTCTTAATGGCGACTTGCAAGAGAATATTTACATGGCTCAACCGGAAGGTTTTGTCATGGAAGGCAAGGAGCATATGGGATGTCGACTTAAGAAATCAATTTATGGCTTAAATCAAGCATCGAGGCAGTGGTGCCTAAAATTCGATAAGATAATGAGTTTTGGATTTAAGGAAAATGAAGTTGATAACTGCATATATGTTAAGTTCAAGGGGAGTAAATTCACCATCTTAAGTACTTTATGTGGATGATATCTTATTGGCCAGTAGCGATAAGGATATGCTGTTTGAGACCAAGAGATTTCTTTCATCTAATTTTGATATTAAGGATCTCGGTGATGCCTCTTATGTTCTTGGCATTGAAATTCACCGAGATAGGTCCGAAGGAATATTAAATTTATCTCAGAAGGCATACATTGACAGAGTACTGAAGGGATACAATATGCATAAGTGCTCTGGCTCGTCTGCTCCTATTGTTAAGGGCAATAAGTTTGGGACATTTCAATGTCCAAGGAACCAATGTGAAACTGATCAGATGAAGTCGGTTCCTTATGCTTCAGCTGTCGGAAGCATTATGTATGCTCATGTATGTACGCGCCCTGATTTAGCTTTTGTAACCGGGATGCTTGGCAGATATCGGTCAAATCCAGGACCGGACCACTGGAAAGCCGTTAAGAAAGCTTTGCGCTATATGCAAGCTACTAAGCATTTCATGCTCACATTTAAGTTTTCTGATAATCTTGAAGTTATTGGTTATTCAGATTCAGATTTTGTGGGATGTGTTGATACTAAGGAATCCACGTCAGGTTATATCTTCACACTCGCAGGAGGAGCTTTCTCGTGGAAAAGCTCCAAACAAACCCTTATGGCATCTTCAACGATGCAAGCTGAGTTTGTGGCATGTTATGAGGCTACCGGACAGGCTGTATGGCTTAAGAACTTTATCCCGGGATTTAGAGTGGTAGACAGCATCTCTAAACCACTCACCTTGTACTGCGATAACGAACCCGCAGTCTTTTATGTAAATAACAACAAGTCAAGTGGTGCTGCCAAACACATTGACATTAAGTATCATGTTGTGAAAGATAGAATCCAGGATCAAACCATAAGTATCAAGCATGTTAGTATTAAGTTAATGCTTGCGGATCCGCTTACTAAAGGCTTACCACCCAATATCTTTCGTGATCAGGTTGCCGGCATGGGTTTATTGGAAAGCCTCTGATTCTGGATAAAAGGACCTCAAAGCAAACCAACTCCCATTAAGTATAATGAATATCCATTTCAAGATACGATAGTACACTATAGGTACTGGGGTTGTATGGCACTTCATTGGCCATGCAACACATTGCCTTGGTATGCTGTTTTATTGAGAATGGGCTTATGATGTTAGCCTTACGATCAAAGGGGAGAATGTTGGGTTGATCTCGGCTAACAGAGCCCGAGATTTCAGGGAGGCACGCCTCCACCTCGCAGCCTTGATCGGAGGCGGTTGCCAACAGATTTTGGTTTCGGTCCCGGTCACCTAGCGCTATAAAAATAAAGGGGTTTCGGCAGGACTTTGGTTCGCGCGTCGTTCTAAGCCTCCTAAACCCTAACAGACCCGATCCATCACGAGCGCTACGGTGAACGAAGGCCGTACCATCTCCGACCCCGTCCACGGCTCTGACGACCTCACTGCGCCGGCCGACCACTTCAGCTTCTCCTTCACTGGATACCTCTACCTCAACATCACCGACCACCACTCATGGGATCTCCGGCTTCGGGTATGTGACGCTTCCGCACTAATGTTTATTTGTGTTCATGATTTGGATCTAGGCTTAAAGTCTAAAGCTCATGTTTAAACCTTAGATGAGAACTAACAAATTAGGCAAGACATTTGCTCCGGTCGCTGGCGCTGGAGATCGCATCGATCGGATCAACGCGTGGGACGTGGCCGGCGCGCACAGGCCGGAGAGGTTCGTCGGCGGAGTGCCCGTGCTGCCGAGCATGGACACGGTATACAGTATATTGGACCGGATGGCAGCTGATGGGTTGAATGGTACCTCATAAAATGTTTTTTTATTCTCAAACTCTTCATCTTAGTAGCTATAAAAATATAAAGATCAAAGTTAAAAGTCAAATCCAAAGCCAAAGCAATAATCTTAAGAACCAAAGAGAGGAGAGCTTCAGCACCTGAGCAATCTGATTGGTAGCAAACAACCGGTCCGATGGGCCGAGCGGTATGACAAGGCTCAGGAAGCAGTATGACTGCCACCTATTTCCAAAATAGAAAATCAGTATGAATTCAAATCACTTTTAGTATAACTCTAAAAATTCATAGCTAAATGAGATAAACATTGCACACACCTTGCTTAAGATATCAGCAACCTATTCCGTCCAAGGATTGCTTAAATCCTTGTCAAAGTTCAGATCTTTCTTAAGAATAAGTAAAGTTATATCAAAACCAGGTAAAAAACTACAAACTTGGAATATGAATTGCTCATAGGTAGAGGATGGTCAAGAAGGTTCTAGAAAGATTCTCATATGTCACTGCAAGCAAAAACTCCTAAAGATTCGAAGCAAAAACTTTGAGATCAAGAAACTTCAAGATAGTGGCGAATCCAAAATGAAAATTTAGGGGTGGGGGGCTACTAGACGCCGTGGGCATACTGTACAGCACCGGCGTCTCCGACCTCGACTGCTTGTTATTAATTAAATATTAGATTCTGTTCAAGTACGTCATTAGACATTACTTATTGATTATATGAAAAATCTCTTCATTGATTAAATATTAGATTCTCTTTAAGTACGTCATTAGACATGGCTCCTTTGATTAGCGTATTCAAAGTACTTACAAAATTTATAGGTGTAATCCTAAATTTGATCTACCAGCTTATGACATTCCAAACTCAATCGGTCTTAAGAGCAAAAAAAAAAAAGAGGGGGGGGGGCAAAAAACAAAGAAAAAAAGATATAAGTTACTCCTACACGGCAAATTTCACCCTTTTTGTTTCTCTTTACCATATTTGAGTTTGAATTTGAAATGTCATTCTATTGTTCATTTTTTTTCTCTCATCCAAAAACAAGCATGGCAGGTTACAATGAAGATGTCAGAAACTTGTTTCTCGTTACAGACTTACGATTGAACTGATTTAGACATTTAGTTGACCTTTCCAAGAGGATAGGAAAATAGGCCCAGGTAATAGCTCACAAAATAAACATTTGAGTATTTCTTTTAGCTCCTATCAATGAACGCACAAACATAAAGTGCTTTTGTATCATAGAAAGTTGTAAACTTGCAATTTTGTCAAAGCGTCTGTCAGGAAAGGCCATTGTTGAGTAGCATCTGCTGTAGCAGATTTCCAAGAGTCCCCAAAAGCCTTATGGTATTCATCAAGTACCTTCATAACATAATCATATCAATAATTGAATCTCACAAAAGGTCTATAAAGCAGTAATGCAATAACAAAGTTATTCTAGTTAGATAGTAAATCATACTATATGCATGACCATAATATATTCATGAATCAAATAAACACATGCATATAAGACCCCAGAAGAACTGTAGTAATAAAAGAAACTATACAGCTTATTGAAATCAAATACCAAAAAGTTATTATTTCATTGTTTTCAGAGTTAGGGAAGGATAGTGTTAGCAGGGTTTGTCAATCCCTACTATCTAGCCACAATAGTAGCTACTACTTCTCGCATAAAAAGGAGGCCATAGGCAGCAACTTACAACCTCCATTGCTTTCTGAGTTCCGAGCATTCCCAGCTCATGGCGTTCTTCTCTGTGCTGCACTTGTCTCCGATGGTTTGGCGTTCTTCTCCGTGCTGCACTTGTCTCCGATGGTTGGGAGGTGGGGGCGGGCGGCGGTAGTGGGTGTCAGCCCCCTTGCCTCCCTAGTGGATCCATCCTTGCTTCATGATTAGACTAAAATCAAGTAAAAGTGGTCAATTTTAAAATCTTTTAAAATTTGGTGTCTAGATGGATGGAATATGATATCGATGAGTTGTTTCCGTCACTTATACGTCCTTGGAATATACTAAGATTGTGAAGAGAAGATGAGAGATAAAAAAAATCAACAAAAATAAGAGCAAATAAAAAAAGCAAGGAGACACTATGAGAGATGAATAAAGTCGATGTATTGCTATTTAAAGATGAAGTTTTTACAACCACTTCATCTGAAATACAAGAGAGCACACCACAACACTCGCTCTTCTAGCTCTAACCTTAGAACACAAGATTGGAATGATGAATAGTTGGATGGTTAGCTTACAAGCTTTCATCTTTATCCGTTAAATAGATGAGGCAGCATCCTACATTAACCCTAATAGATGCTATCCACTAGTATATTTGGGGGAAACCCGTTAACCCCACAAAACACGAGTTTTACTTATACACTTAACTCATGCAAGCTTTTCAAAGCACACGAGCCCGAATCCGCTATAACCTCTCTTTCACACTCTATCTTATTGAGTGAAATTGCGCTGATACAATGAGTTGGTTATATCGTGTGGGTAAAGTTATACATCCTTTGTAGAGTGAGATCTTAAATCTATTTGAATATCTTGTTGAGTGAAATTACGCTGACACGATGAAGTTTATGATACGATTACTTGATATTTTTCAGCTTTTATAATTATATTATTTACTTATTGCTTAACAATGTCATTTCTAACCTATTATTCATATAGAAAAAAATGCAAAACATGCTTTGAGCAACAAAATAAGTAAGATAGCCATTCTTTTGACATAGCCAAACTTGTAACTAATAGTATTTGATGTAAGTCTTGCTGAGTACAAAATGTACTCACTATTGCTTGTTGAACACTACTAGAGACAAAGGCAGATACCACAATTGACTACTTTTAAATCACTGGATTTGGAAATGATGAGAAGGCTAGATACTAGGGTGCGAACCCCAGTCGGTTGCTTGAGGGCTGTGGCATACCACAAGGACTTTATCTGTTTCCATATATCTTCTTCTGCAAGACTATGTTGTTCATGTGTTTAGTCTGCTTGGCCCAGTTTGTAACGTGGACCATAAAGGTCTATTTACAACTGCTTAATAATATGTTGTACTTTATTTAATTACTTGTATATGGATGTGATGCAACGATATTGACCGTGTGTATTAGCCACTGATCATAAGACTAATGCAATAAACATAGAGGGTTTTAGGTCATGTGATCCCGAGGTTTGACAATGGCCATGATAGTCATGGTCTCCAAACTGATAATATATGTGTGATGTCAGTCAATACAGAATACACTTTGGATCCATGAAAAGGCATCATCGGAATGATGTACCAAAGTCATGATGTATGTGATGGCTAGATAAATCAATGATTTACTTTTCTCATAGGGGTGTTCTTTTGTGATCTTGTAAAACTAAACTATACAAGTCTTAAAATAACACGATTGCTCATTTGGAAAGCAGGAATAAAACAATTAGAACAATTACTTTAGAATTCTCACAAAAATCCCTTGTTTCGTAGTCCTCAATTATTTTTCTTAAAAATGGCTTTCACTTTTTTGGAGAGCATAGAAGACTTCGTAATGCTGTATTATTGGATAACAACACTATCATGTGAAATTTTAAACTGGTGAATGCATTGAACTTTTGAGCATGAGTTGCAAATTAATTAAATCTTAGAAAAGGTGGCCGAAAATGTGATGGTCTTCAAGATTTCAACGCTATGATTTTTTATGCTCACGATAGTAGCAACATGAGATGCATGGGATATTAGCGACACTTAACATTCAACACTTCAAGGGATGAGCTAGTTAGATGTCTGCCTAGAAGAATATTTGTAGCACAAATACCTTACGAAATCAACATACCACATTATTGTAAAAATAAATTAGCTTAAAACTATGTTAGCCAGTGTAACATCCTGATTTTCAGAGCCTTTTTGAAGCTTTTAAAAATAAAATTCACCATTTGAATTTTTTTGGAATTAATTAAAACTTAATTGGAATTTTTATTAAATAAAAATATTTAATATGATTAAATTAAATACTAACATTTGCCAAAAGTATTTTATTTGTGCTCCTTGTGTCACAAGAAATTTTTCTGTATTTTCTTGGATTTTTCGGAGTTTGTTTGAGCTCAAATTGAAATTTCCAAAAAAAAAAAAAGAAAGAGGAGAGAGAATGTACAGTACCCGCGCGGTACTGTTCATGCGTCTTCAACCTCCAGCACGATGATCTGTTCGTTCTGTGTACAGTTTTCCTTCCTTTTCCTCTCTCTTCATAACTTCCAATCCGGGTATTATTTCAATATCCTCCCAAAAGGAAAGTTATGCCAAATCACGCAAGGAATCCATCCCAACTGACCTCTTTCCATTTCATTCATCCGTTTTCCTTTTATCTCCTATTTTCCAAATCGGACTCTAAACCAAAATCCGCGAATTGGAGCCGGTTTCTACCTCTTCCAAGCCTATAAATAGGACCCCTTGACCCCTCTAAACCCATCCCAAGCCGTGGCAAGTCCCCTCAAAGCTCAGGATGCCGTCGGCATCAAGGCCCTTCGGTCCCGAATTTGCTCATCGCGTCTCGAGTTATTCGGTGAGTTTTTCCGTGATCGTTTCGCGTCACATTGTGCCATTGTGTGCCATCTACCTTTTGGCCAAGTTAATTTGGTTTTGGTGCAGCCAATCTCCCGGAATCGAGTTTTCCCCAATCTAGGTCAAGAGCGCTTCCCGACGTCGATTCGTCATCTCCGGTAAGCTTTAGCCCTTGCCGTAATTTTTCTTAGACTTGCCTCGTCGCGTTCTACGCCGTGCTCACTTCCGTTTCCCCAAAAAGGCTCCACAAATTTTCGCCTCCGACACCTCGCCATGGCCGCCGCATCTCGTGTCCTCATCTATCCGGTGATGTTTTCCCCAATCCGTTCGCGTCACATTGTGCCAAACCATCCCAGGTAGCTACCCTCCAAATAGTTTTAGATTTTGTTCACCGAGCACGAAGATATTAAGTTTTTCCTTTTCCTTCCCGATGTCGTTCAAACGTCATTTGCGACATCTCCGGTGGGTCTTTGGCCGAGCCAACAATTTTCCTAGCTTCGCCAAGCCGTGTTCTAGCCTGTGCTCACCCTACTTCTCCATGTTTCATGCCCGGGTTTTATTCCTCTCTCCTAACCATGTCGTTGTAGCCGCCCGTGCCGTCATCGTTCTCCGTTTGGCGTGTCGTCGCTTCCTATGTGTGCCTTGGGTCCCTAGCAACCCATTTTGCTAGTTAGATTCACCACCCATGCCTCCTCTCGCTGACGCTAGCCTTCTCTCCAAAAGTGCTGCTCTCGGGTGAACAGTAACATCTATGGATTTCCAGCATTTTCTCGCCCCGGCAAACTTTAGATCGCTCGTTCTCTTTCGTCCGAACTCTAATTGACTCAATTCTTTTTCCTAAATTCATCTAAAATTGAGCTCTATCTTTTGGTTCTGGTTTTGCAGTTTTTGGAGTTCATTTGAATTTTATTTGAATTTGTTTTGTTTGTTTTGTCATTTCGCGCGTAGAACCCGACGTCGCCGAAGAGTTTGTCGAACCGCAGCAAGAGGGACCAACCAGTGCACAAGAAGGCAAGTCTCCTTTGATCATCTTGAACCTACGATTTTAAAATGTTTTAATTATTTTAAATTATGTGCATTGCTATTTACATAAAATGATAATTCAAATATTAAGGCATCAGTTATATCCAACTTTGTTATGCCCTCATTTGACATTGATTGCCATGTACCCTTGTCACCCTAGAACTTCCTTTGTCTCAATAATGAGATTAATATTAATCTTTGGGAATATTAGAATGGTAGTATAATGCTTAGTCATGCTATCTAATACTTTTGGATAAATCTTGAAAATGGGAAACTAAGATTTATTATTGAACCCTTGTGTTTGTAAATGAAGTGGCAATTGGAGTTGTCACTGTGATTTTAAAATAAAATAAAATGTGAAAGTTGGTTTAGATTAGGGTGGATGGTTGGTTTGGGTTGGTGCAGGAAGCACGAGATCTTGTTAAGTGTATGTTCCACCCTAGTCAATTAAGGACCGGCGCTTGTGTTTGTCCAGACTGAGCATTAACCGTACAACCACAAGTCTATATGGGTACGACCTAGCTGACTAACTTATGATAGTCTAGTTTAGGTGCCACCAGTGGAAAGTGGGTGCTAGGGATGGACTGGTTATTCACAGTGAGGGACAGGGATTTACTGTACTCATATGGCGCAAGAGGGGGCTTCGGTTCGGGCAGTTAGCCTACCTGCGGTGAAACCTCAGCGGGTGGTATCTAGCTAGATTAGAGTAAGGTAAAGCCTTTGTGATATTTTATCTGGGTCTCATGCCAAAGGAAGTGTGTTGACTTTTAGGATAATTTATCTCTTGTGGGTAAAGTTGTACAACCTCTGCAGAGTGTAAAACTATTCGAATAGCCGTGCCCACGGTCAAGGGCGGGCAAGGAATGCATTCACATGGTAGATTTCTGGTTTTTGTTTTAAAATCAAAGTTTTTGTATTCCGAGAGTGGAGGGAACTCTTGGAAGGGTATCCTGGCAGTTGGAGCCAGAGAGGGTGGATGGAACCCGAAACTTTAAAGTTGGTTATCTAATGTTGGTGGATGGAACCTTCACTATGAAATGCTTATTAGTTTCAGTTAAAACATTTAATTGGTCAAAATGTTGCTTTAGAAATTATTTAATGGTATTTGAAATAAAATATTGCTTTGTGCAAAAGAACCATATAACCTTGCTTTGTTAAGCCTTGCATCTATTGGATTTTTCCCAAGACTTGCGGAGTACTTTATGTACTCACATGCTGCACTCAAAAATAATACTCAGAGGAATACGAAGCTCAAGAGGGAGACTACGACTACTTCGCGTGTGGATTCGACGAAGGATTCCCAGAGTATTAGGTCGCGCTTCCCCAGTCAATTGCCTGTGGCGTATTGATGGGTCTTCGCTGGATTTGTTTCTGCTTCCGCTGTGTTTTGTGAGTGTGTGAGGTCTTGAAACCTCAGTTGTAATAATGAGACATTTCGGTCGGTACTCTCGATTATTGTAATAAAGCGTTGTTGGTGATGTAATCATTTCTGTTTAACTGTGTGCACTAGCTTTGATCTGGGACTAGTGCTATAATACACAGAGGGTCCGGGTTCGGAAATCTGGGGTCCCGACAGCCAGCAATGTAGCTGGATCTAGGGGTGTCAACAGATCAAATATGAATCGAATATTCCAGATACGGATACCGGATAAAACAGATAATAAAGATACGATTAACACTCATTGAGTCTTAATGTATCAATTACGAATCGAATAGCCTGGATGTGAATACCGGATAAACTAGATAATTCGGATCTGATTAACGCCCCTAACTAGATCTGAACACAATGTCGGTTGACATCTATAATATTTCAAAGAGGTGTAATGATCCCTCATGAAAGCAAAATATAGAGCACATGAACATCCAAAAAGGAATCTCATGTCTTACCTCAATTTTATTTCATTGTCGAATCTAAGTTCTGGCATTGCTAGATTCCTGATGTCTCCCAATCATATAATCTAGTCCTAACTCATTATTTGGGTTCTTAAAATCCTATATGATGGATTTTTTTAAGTCTATAGTTGCTAACGTATCTGATACTGATAATATGTAACTCAAACTTCAGAAAAGTACATATGACTACTCTACAAAGAGAATAGTGTAGTGTTGAAATAATTATGAAAAATGTCAAACCAAAATTTGCATAAAGAAACCAGTGGTAATTTGTTTCGGAGTAGTTCCATTGGTATTTCCTTAACTTTTAACTAATTAAGATCATTGTGCAATGTGAAATTACAAAATTCAGCTTTGCTTGAAGGTATGTTGCGAATCGTACTAGCTTTGCTCTGATAGTGATGATAGCTATGATACTAATTCCTAGAAGTGGTACTAAACTAGTGTGGTACCACTTCAATTGTGGATCTTCACCCATACCGAAGAGACCAACACATTGCTAGACCAACTCCCCTAAAGTTGGTTAGCATTTCCTTCATAATACTTAGTGCTTTGTTCATACGTAGGCGGCAGTGCCGACCATGGGTCTCTTAGGTGATAGTGCCAACCATCCAGCTTCTAGGCTACTGATCCGTGACTTACCAGGGAGACTAAACTTACACAAGAACTCAATTCTTTATTTCACTGCTACAAACTTTGATACAACACAACTCTACACTATTGTAGTGGCTACCTATCTTCTGTACTCATGCCACCCTAACACATTTCCATGGCATGATGACTTTGATGGCCTCTTGGATGCTCATGGGGGGAAGGGGGCACCCCTATTTATAAGATTACATAACAGTTGGATGGATGATACTTGTCACTATCCTAAACCTCAACATCTAAATATCTTCTATATATCATGAAACTTCTAGAAAAGTATTTGGATATTTCATCTAAAATATCCTAGCTCTAGATGGTAACTAACTTTACCATGATTGATCCTAAAATTATTTGCCCTACGTGGATGATATCATTATGGTGAGCTTTTCTGAGTGATTCACAGCTTGTCTTCTTCAGCGGTTGCAGTAGGAATTCACTTAGGATTTGGCTGGCATCCATTATATCCTAGGCATAGAAGTGCAAAAGCAGACAGATGACATTCTCCTTACTCTAAAGAAGTACATTGGTGAGATGTTACAACATGCAAACATGGTAAATTACAAGCCTTTTACAACTCCTTTGGTGGTTTCAAAAAAGCTATTAAAGACATAAGGTACTTTTTTCCATCGAGGCTACAACCTATAGAGCATGGTAGGAGCATTGCAATACCTAATGCTGACAAGACCGGATATTGCTTTCTTTGTAAACAAGGCATGTCATTTCTTGAGTGCACCTATGGATCAACATTGGTCAACCATGAAATAGATACTTAGGTACCTGTAGTACACCTCTTCGGTTGGTTTGTTGATGCATAAGTGAACATCAGCTCTTGTGAGTGGGAATGGAAGCTAGGACGGGCTGAGGCTGGGATGCTAAGCTCTCGCGATAGCTTAGGCGCTTCGTCCAAGCCTAAGCTTGCCACCGGCCACTCCGGCCGAGGCGTCCACCCATTTTCCCCTCCAACCTGTCCCTCCCTAGCTCCACCCCTCCCTCCATCCACCCCACTAGCCCCCTCCCCACTTCGCTCTAGGCGAGGTTGGCTCGGGGTCTCAGCTTTTGACCTCGTCGCTAACCCCGCCTTTACATCATTGGTTGCAGATACCGCTTCAGGGACCTCTGACAGTTGGATCTCCTGCCCCCACCCCCGATCCACCCTCCCACCCACTGAATCTGCTGCCAGGTTTCCCTCTTCGGCCCCCTTGTTGCCTTGATACCGTAGGTCTTGGCTGGCTCCCAGGAAGATTGGATGAACCTCCGCCTTCGAAGCTGTCTCAAAAGAGCCCAACCTCGGGCTCCTAACGCCATGGCTCCTTCAATGCGATTTCGAAGTTGCTCCCAAATCCCTTAAGATCTCTCGTGGGTCAACTCCTCTGTGCATAAGGTATCCTTTACAGATGGCATTCAACCCGGCATTGAAGTACCTCACAGCATTAAATCACAGGTGGTTGTGCCTCCTCACCCCTCCAAACGAGACCAAAGGACATTCACTCCTCGCCGCTTCCCTCCAGATGTTAAAAGCCTTTGGCGCTGCGGCAAGCTGCAACACCAAATGGCGCAGTGCCTTCAACACCCCACAACTACCACATCATTCGACCGCAATGGAAGCCCGTCAGACCAAAGTACTGGTGGCATATGGAACATAGTAGTAGATGCCCTCCCCTCTCAACCACATTCGAGGCAGCTTCACATCCCAACCACTACGTCTTCCTTGAGCGCACAAAAGGCCGGTGCTTCAATTGCCTTGCTCGTGACCACCATGCTTCTTCCTACAGAGACCTAACCAAATTCATCCCTGTCTATGTTTTGGCCACAAAGCCTCCCATTGTCGCTCAACTACCCAGACAATCCCCTCTACAGCTACCCGACGGTCGGTCTTTAGGCTGACCACCCTTGGAGTTGTCCCCTCGAACCCTGCACCCTCCCTCGTTGCAGGGCTGAGCTGACAGGCTCTAGAAAAAGACATGGCCAACCCAAACCTCGATGACCCAGCCACTTGCCCGTTGGAGGACACCTGCATCATCCCCTCTAGCGCGGAGCTTCAGAGGGAGCTTCATAGACATGAGGCCTACTCAGTCATCATTTGGCTGGCCAAAACAAGGCCGAACATTAACCTCTGAACTTAAGGTTAGCTGACTTTATGGTGAACTACCACTATCCGAAAAACTTCTTGGTCAACTTTGAGCACAGGAACCACAGAGACGAAGTGATCCGCCATGACATGTTGCACTTCCATGACTTGGCCATGGAAGTCGCTCCAACATGCATTCAGGGTAGTCCTTAGATTCCATGTCCACCTATGCCTCGAGGGAATCCCTCTGCACACATGGAACATTGAGGTTGCAAGTAGAGTCATCAGCAACAAATGTGCCCTGGACCATGTTGATGCAAGCTCCTTGCAATAAGAAGATGCCCGCGCGCTCGACATGTGGGCATGGACAGCAAATCCAAGCTCCATCCCTAAGGTGATGTGGCTCACCTTCACTGATGATGGCTCTTTGGCTGCCTCCTCTTCAGGAGCTGGCCAAAATCAACCCCCGTGCTGCAAGAAGGGTCTAACCTTCAGGGTGCTGCTACACCTAGACTTCATCGAAGACTATTTGGTGGCTCTGCCTGAGATCGACCTTGGTAACACTAACTGCGTGCCTTTCATCCTAGTGAAGCATGGCCTCTCTTAACACCTTGGTGTCATCGATAGCACTCTAGAGTCGACGGAGTCCCAGCCTAGCCAGCACCATGATGTTGGCACTGATTGGGGGGGAGAGGTACCATGTGGACCCCCATCATGCTAGGACTGGTAGGCTAGCCCCTAATGCTTGTTGTGATGAAAACTGGTACCGTGAAAAGTGGTACGATGATGACGACAAACATCACCAGCAGTGCAAGCAAGACTACCAAGGTAGATGGAGATCCTTGGTGCTTAAGGCTGCCCATCGTGGGAAGTATCATGAACGACCAAGGTACCGCTTCCCTTGGCCTCACTGCACTAATGAGGGGACCGCCGAAGACACCACATGAAGCTGGCTGGCCCCATCACCTTCGATATGACACACAACTCATCCAGCGACCACCAACCCTTAGCTGATGGCAAGCTCAGCCTCAAGGAGTATATGGACTCCAACTTACAAGCCCTCTTTGCCTCCCACGTGGTGCTTATTTGCCACGAACTGGCTAACCTCTTTGATGTAACGCTCCACCAATCCGACAAGGAGGCACACTACAATCAACAGGCTTGGCTCTCCAAGGCTAATGAGTACTTATAGGCAGTGCAAGATGTTGTAGATCAACTTCTTCTACCGCAGCACCAGACAATGGGTACTCTCCAGCTTTAGGTGCCCTCGCCACTACCTCTCGGGAAGATGGCCTATGATCAACCGTCTAGCTCCGCACCTGTGTTCGCCAGTGCCAACCAAATGCCTCACCCCTCGCTAGCATCCTGGGGCTCTCAAGACAAGCTGTTATCATCCCCAACGCCATCTCCAAAGCTGGACTCTCCTCCTGCTGCAATGGCATACGCTATACTCCCTCCCTTGATGAAGGCAGCCACTTGGAGGAGCTAGGTTCAACTCTGCCTCCACTGCTAGTGGCACTGGCCTCCATCATAAAGCCTGACCTGGGCCCTACTGAGCCTACTCCTATGGGAAAAACTACCGTGTCAGCCTCGGTGCACCTTTTGCACTCCGTGCAAGACAAAGACAACATGCCTGGCAGATCGCCTACCTTGTCTCTACATGCTGGTCCTCAAGCTGCTACTCCAGGCTGCTGCTGTAGGCCGGCCCTTTTGAGGCTTCTAGCTCTCATGCTTAATATGCCTATGTCCTCCATTTCTTTTTCTTGACGGTGCTGTGGTCTCGTCTGTACCTTGTAACCATCCTTTTAAAATTCTACTACTTCGAAGATGCATGACTTTGTTAAACTGCTACCTTCATTGCATGACATGTATGATCTGCTATCTTCACTACATGACATGTTTCATATGCAATTTTCGATACAAAGATTGCACCTCTAGTCATGCAATCATGCTGTCGACCACAATGCCAAAATCCTATGATGGGACCTAGATTGGCAATCCTTTCTTTGAACGTCAGGGGTTACCCCCACATTGCTTGCCTTCAAGAGATTAAACTAAGCGAGGTAGAGCACACCAAGGTTTATGCACTTGGTAGAAATAGACTATGAAATTTTCTCTTTCTGCTAGCACAGAACACTTGTGGAGGGATTCTGGTCCTTTGGGATAGTGAAGTGGTACACATTACCAACTGCCACCATGGTAAGTACGGCCTTACAGTCGACGTCGCCATTGAGGTGTGATCAACACAATTTTGTGTTAACGATGGTGTACGACCCCTCGGTTGACAGCAATAAAGATGGTTTCTCGACAAAAATCCATGACTCCAACCCACCTGCCAGCGTTGGGTGGCTCCTACTTGGAGATTTTAACCTCATTTACAAAGCAAGTGATAAAAATAACCTGAATCTCAATCGTCACCTTATGGCCTGATTTTGTAATGCTCTTGACACCTATGACTTGAAGAAGGTGCACCTACAGAACCATAAGTATACCTGGAGTAATGAAAGAGACAACCCAACTTTGGTCAGACTGGATAGATTTTTCTACAACAATGCATGGAACACATCCTTTAGCACCCATGCATTATATGCCTTATCTACATCTCACACAGACCATTGCTCTTTGCTCCTATCCAATACAGGCGTCTGCGACTGCCAAAAAGTTTTGCTTTGAAAACTACTGAACGAGGCTCCCAGGATTCCTCCACGTGGTTCAACATGCTTGGGAGGAACCAACCAGAGGGTTGGACCCAATTCTGAGGCTGAACAATAAACTGACTAAAACGACGAGGAGGCTAAAAATCTAGAGCAAGAAAATCTTTTCGTTTAATAAACTTCAATTACATATGGCTCAAGAGGTCATCCTTTGACTGGATATTGCACAAGAAAATCGACCTCTATGATCAGAAGAGAGAGACCTTCGAGATCGCCTAAAGAAAAGGGTGATAGGCCTTGTAGTAATTGAGCAATCTAGGAAGAACCAGGCAGCTCGAATCAACTAGCTTCGCAAAGGAGATGTAAACACAAAATTCTTCCACATCAGAATAAACTCCCGCATGAGGAAGAACTTCATCCAATAGCTCTCCACGGGCTATGGCTGGGCTATGTCTCATGACGATAAGGCAAATGTGCTCCTCAACCACTTCAAATAGATCTTGGGCCACACCCTGCCCACTGGCGTGTCCTTTAATTGGGACACCCTCCACTTGTCTTGTATAGACATGCACACCCTAGCTACCCCTTTCACTAAACAGGAGGTTCACGTCGCGATCCTCCAACTACTAGCTAACAGGGCTCAAGGACCTGATGGGTTCAATGGAAACTTCTACCACGCATGCTGGGACACTATAAAGGGTGACTTCATGGCTGCCCTACAAGCTTTCTACAATCTAAGAATCAACAATTTCCCTTGTACAAACACTACTAATCTGATTTTGGTACCAAAGAAGGATGGCTACCAAACTGTAGGAGATTATAGACCCATCAGCCTTATCCACAGTGTATCCAAATCACTGCAAAAATCTTGGCTTTAAGGCTAGCCAGAGAGCATTCATCAGAGGCAGATGCATCTAAGACAACTACCTCTATGTGCAACCTAGCTAGAAGATATCACCACAATAGAACCCCGTCTCTTCTTCTTAAGCTTGACATCACAAAAGCATTCAACTCGGTTCGCTGGGAATATCTTCTTGACCTGCTACAAAATAGGGGATTCCCACTGTGTTGGCGGGACTGGGTCTCTTGCCTCCTCTTCTCCACCACCTCGACAGTCCTTCTCAATGGGATTCTGGGAGAAAAATGTAGCACCGCAGAGGCTTGCAATAGGGTGAAATGTTATCTCCTTTCCTCTTTATCCTAGTAATAGATTCAATGTAGAAAATTCTCAACATCACTACACATCTTGGTGGCTTGCAGCCCTTGGGAGGGTGTGTGGCGGCCCTTTGAACCTCCCTCTACGCGGATGATGCCGCCATCTTCCTAGCACCAAAGAAAGAGGATGCATTCACTTTGGTCAGAATACTACATAAGTTTGGAGGCACCATAAGCCTTCACACCAACCTCCACAAAAGTCAAGTGGTACTAATCAGCTGTGACTGTATCGATCTACAAGGGATCTTGCATGACCTTCCCACCCAACTTACATCCTTCCCTCTGAAGTACCTTGGCCTACCTCTCACTGCCAAAAGACTGTAGGGTGGACTTTCAAGTGTTGGAAGACAAGTATGCAAGTCGCTTTGTAGGATGGACCAGCAAGCTACTCACCCTAGCAAGCAGGAAGACCCTCATCAAATTGGTTCTGACGGCACAGTCCACCTACTTCCTTACGACTATCAAGCTACCAAAATGTGTGATCAGAACTTTGAATAGAAAGATGAGATGGTTACTTTGGGCAGGGTCAAAATAACAATTAACGGGTGGTAAATGTAAGGTCAGTTGGGACAGAATTTGCAAACCTACACACCTGGGCAGCCTTGGCATTCTCGATCTAGAGCGCTTCGCCAGGGCCCTTAGGCTAAGGTGGCTTTAGCAACAATGGGCAGCTCAAACAAAGCCTTGGCATGGAATGGAAATTCCGTGCGACAACCTAGATCGACACCTCTTTGCAGCGGTCACTACCATAACAATTGGTGATGGAGTGAAGGCATCATTCTGGACTTCATCGTGGGCTAAGGGAACAGACTTTGCGATATCGCTCCCACCATCTTTAGAGTATCCATGAGGAAAAGCTGTAATCTAAACACCGCCCTAGCAGGAAACAACTAGCTGTATGACCTAAACTAGGTAGGAGGTCTTACCCCGCAACACATTCAAGAGATAGTCTCCATTTGGGGTACACCTCCAACATAACCCTGTAGGACGACATCCACGACACAGTTGCATGGAAGCTAACTCCCAACGAAGAGTACACGGCCACTTCTGCCTATAGAGCGCAATTGTTAGGGGCAGTTAAAACTACAATGAATCCCTTGGTCTAAAAGACTTGGGCACCACAATGATGCAAAATATTTGCTTAGCTAGCTATACAAAATAGGCTATGGATGATGGATTGCCTCAACAGGTGGGGTTGGCCCAATCACCACACTTGTCCTCTATGCAGACAAGCACTCGAGTCCATCATCCACCTCCTGGCTAAGTGCCGCTACTTCAAAAGAATCTAGACCTCTATAGTGCATTGGACTACTTGTGACTCATTGAACCCAACATCCTAGAGGGGCGGTTGCTCAATCTACGAATGGTGGGACTTTGTGGTGCTTAAGCCTGGAGTACCTCGAAAGGCAATGACATAACTAGTAATTCTTATCTCTTGACATATTTGGAAGGAATGGAATGTCAGGGTGTTCCGTGCAATGATGACTGCACCATTACCCTTGGTCACTGCAATTAAGGAGGAGGCTACCACTTGGGTGTTTGTGGGAGCCAACAAGCTTGTAGGCCTCTCAATCACCCCTGTAACAAACTAGTTTTTTTTGTTCCTGGTGGCCATCTACTGGCCACCTGACTGTCTCCCTGCCCCCTGGGTCTCCCTTTTTTTCTCGTCTTTCTTGTTTTAATTCTCCCTTTGAATTAATAGAAGGTAAGCCTCTTGTCCCCTTTAAAAAAACTCTTGTGGGTGTGTTTTCAGATGCAAACTGTCCCGATAATCAGCGATCAACAGGTGGCTTTGAAGTGTTCTTTGGATCAAACCTTATATCCTAGAGTGCACAAAAGTAAGCTACAGGTCCACGATCAAGCACAGAGTCTGAATATAAAGCCCGGCCAATGTGACAACTGAAGTAATTTGGGTCCAGTCATTATTGGGAGAACTTGAGAGTATTTCAGCCCAGGGTGTTATGTCTTTGGTGTGATAATCTTGGTGTTTCGTGCAAGAACAAAACACATTGAAGTTATTTCCGTTTTGTCAGAGAATGAGTAGCATGCAAGGCTAAATTAAGCGATATAGTTTATCTCTTCACAAGATCAAGTTGTTGATCCTCTCTGCTAGCTCAGCTGATTTCTCAAGCTCGATGCAATCTCAATGTAATCGATTGTGATTGAGGGGAGATGTTAAAGTAGTAGCAAAAGTATGCAGTTTAATTTTCTCGTAGTGTCTCTCCCTCTATTGTAGAAAAGATAGCATTGAGTGTAGCGTAAGCTATAGAAATTCTCTAGTAGCGAACTTCATCTCTTCTGTAACTAACACTGGATATCATCAGGCAAAGTACAAATACAAAGCCTCACCACAACCCTGGTTGCGGGATCCAAAATCTTGTTTACTCTATGTTCTTCCTTCTCTAATTCTACTCCAACTCACCATTCCTTGTGGTAACTAGCATCAATCCAGGCTGGACCTCCGAAACTTGGTGCATTGCAGTGCAGCCACCTATTTCCGGCAGCCGCTGGCCCTCAGACACTTACCTTATCAGCTAGGCAAGCGTTTGTCACAGCCCAGAAAGGAAAGCTGTTCCATCGATCAAGATAGAACGCTTGGCATGCGTAAATTCTCGATGCCTCTCAAGCCCATGTTGCAATCAAGGAAGTCATGGTCGTATTTTCCGGTGGCTGCCTGGTTGATAGCCAGTTGGTAGCTGCAGCAAGCTTTCGCCAAGGATAGTGTCTCCTACATGCACTTGGATTGATGCCTTTGCTAAGAATTTATAAGGATAGAATTCAAGGATTCGTCGTCCGTGCAATCATACAGGGAAGGTCCTCTCCACACCGTTTGCACATAGTCGTACTGGCACAGGTGTGAACGGCCGGTTAGGCAGTTAAATGTGGTTTCGTTTCAGTCACTAGTTACCACCAGAAATGATCAATTTGCTGATACTGGATTGTGTGCTGGAGCATTATCTATCTAGACATAACAGCATGCTGCTTTCCTTCTGAAAAGGATAGGTAGCTCAGCTCCTGAAGCCTACCAAGCCTAGAGCTTAAGTAGAAAGGCAGTATAATTATGCTGACCTAACTTGTTATGTGTCACCGATAAATCATGCACTACCTATTCCTTGGCTAGCAAGTACGGCTTGCGCTAAAGGTTTAGGGCGCTGTGATCTCCCCACTTTTGCTACCCATACACAACTCATTCTTGGGTTCTCATCTTCTATTCATGGCTGCCTTTTAAGGGCGTAGTTGTTGTCGTTTATGTCCCGTGCATTCATGCAAGAGCTATGTATATGTATACGTATATGTATATATGAAAATGGTTATATATTTCTAGGGTATGTACTCCCACTTCTTATATACTACTTTAATGATGTTATTATACCTTTTTATCTATTTGAGCATACTCTAATAATGATTATAATATACTCTAAAGTAGGTTTCATAAAAATTTTCATAACAATCCACTTTTTATAGCATAATTTATGTATATATTCTTTTTTATGTATGAAAAGGATATGAAGCAAAAATAAATAGTTTTAATGAAAAATTTTCAATCAAATTATATTGAAATATCTTAAAATTAGTATTTAAGTATATCAAAATGATAAAAAAATATAAAATATTTATTTAAGTGGTATATTAAAAGTGAAAGTATTTACTCTTAGAGTTATTTATATATATATATATATATATATATATATATATATATATATATATATATATATATATATATATATATATATATATATATATATATATATATATATATATATATATATATATATATATATATATATATAGAGAGAGAGACACACACACACCACATTGCTCTATATATTGTTTATCTCTGCGAAGGCAGACCTATGACATTACTCTCATAGATACAGGAGCCGCTCAATCATAATTGTAGTAGAAAGGGACCACTGGTAAAATGAACTAAAATGAATGGAAGTATCAAGTCCATTGGTAGTTCCTTTAGTTGTGCCATGTGCAATGATAAATTCTTGGATCGTTCATTTGGGCTATAATTTATGGCTAAAATATTTGAATTATGACTATTCACGATAGAGTACGGAGAGAGACAATTATGTACTCCCTCCGGTTCCCTAAAGCATGTCGCTGGAGGGTGGGAGTTGAAATGGCTCAAAGCAAGTCGTTTTGCTATTTTGTGTTAGTGCTAGACTACAGTGCCCCTGCATGCATGCAGCAATACTAATCCACCGCATCGGTTCAGCTCCGGGCTGGCCTCCTCGTCGCGCACGCTGCCGCCTCCATTTAATCCACCGAATTGTTCAGCCGTTCAGCTCCATTTAATCCAGTTTGCTTGCTCGCCGGCGCAGCTTCCGCGGTGTTCAACTCCTTGACTGCTTGATCCACTTTGCTTGCTCGCCGGCGCAGCTTCCGCTTTGCTCCTCGCCGCGCCGTTCAACTCCTTGACTGCTTGGTCCTCGGCACCATGGAGCAGAAGGCACTGCGCGGCGACGTCGAGCTCGACTTCCTTGTGACCAGTGGCGTCGTGGAGAAGGAGCAGCCCGACGACGTCGAGCTCGATGGCCAGGTGACCGGCGGCGCCGTGGAGTCGAAGAAGCAGCACGCACGACGTCGTCGAGGACGAGGTAACTAAGAAATGTGTTCGCTGCTGCAGAGTCCACGGTGTGAAGGTTCCATGCTTGTGCAACAGACCATGCCCTCGCTGTGGTCTCATTCACTGCGAGTACACGATCTCGGCTTGGATCTACGGGCTCGACTACTTCGACTGTAACTTACTCATTCCCGATCTGAATGAACACAAGATGGATGGCAAGACCATCTTCCTATTTGAGCATGTCATCAAATTTCTTGACGACTTGGCCAAGAGCAAGCATGAAGGCGCCGAGGTCGACGACTCCGACGATGTTATGTTCGTTGCGGACTCCATGGCCGGCGACACGGAGGTGCCCGATTCGCAAGAGGAAAATGAGCAAGAGTAAAATGAACAAAACTAAGAAGGTTGTTCTAAACATTTTTACATGTTCCATGCAGCAAGCTTGGCACTAGCTTCGGCAACTAATTCAGCCTCACAAGCGATCTGAACAGGAAGGCGACCTTGTCTCTCTAGGCTTTGTTTATTCATATGAGGAATTTTGTACTTGTTTGAGCCTTGCACTTTCATCGCTTCTTTCCACACTAGTTGTAGTGTGAGATAAATTCGATTCGCCTTGCGTGGAGAGTATTCTTGAAAGGCCTGTTTATGAAATCAAATTCAGTTATAATGATGTTGATTTGAGTAGAAATAAGTAAACTAGAAACAAAATTGTACTAGTACAGAGTGTACCTGTTGGACGATTGGAACAAGGTCCTGAACGGTTTTTGCAACTTTCTTATATTGAATAGCTTGGATAGCACGAAAAAAGCCCAGATCTAAGATATTAAAATCCGGTGAATTTGGTGGTTGACAAATGACCATAATGTCGAAACCACCTTGCTTAGCATGTTCAAGGAATTATGGATCATCCAGTTCTATATGAGAAGGTGCATTATCTTGTTGAATGTAGATAGGCTTGTTAACATCTTCACGTGGCCATTTAGCTCGAATAGCAGGAAGAACCTTATCGATCATGAATTCTCTAATTACATCTCTTGTAATTGATGCTATCGGCTTCACTTCCATTGTCCCAACTGGCAGGTTAACACTACTCCTCTTAGCACGCTCAAAAGTAACTAGAGGAAAGCATCCAATATTTCCATCAAAAATACATACTCCATTCTCATCAAATCTTGGCCGAGCAGTCACACATAAGAACATTATTTTAGGAATGTTGTTCTTACTCCTACATGTTCTTAAGGGCTCATCCTCATCTGCAAGCAAGTAGTATCTCTCGGATTTTCTAGTAAGATAGAACCATTTCTCATCAATGAATATAACGTCAAACAACCCCTTAAACTTTGGATCATTCGGCATGCTATCTTGATCAAGCATATCCAAACACCATTGTAGTCTTGCTTTCTTATTTTCATCCTTTAAGTGTGGCTTTATACTACTTGAGTGGCGTTTAACGAGACCTTGACGCATGTATAGGAGCAGCTTCTTTTTGCTAATATGCAAAATAGCACAAACATCTTCTAATGTGGTTCTATCCTTAAGAGCAACATTTCGTAATGGTTCCAAATCCAATGGAATTGTCTTTCGGCCAACTCTACCACGTTTTCTACTAGAAACATCCACCGGAATGCCTTGATCTAGAGATGATTTACCTTGATACCATATACGCTGAACCGTGCGAATATGTACTCCAAATTGCTCGGCAACTTCCTTGGTCACATGTTTCTTCAGTTTGCCGTTTGTGCTTCTTGCCAACAAAGTTTGGTAGATCCTTCTTCTATCTACATCTAATAGATCTTTCCTACCTACGAAAACGTCAAGAAGGCCATTAGTTATTGGTGGCGACAATGGCAATGGAACACAATTGAAAGAGAAAGGAAAATTATCACTTACGAGTTGCAGCCACAGGTGGTTCCAAGTTCAAGTCGATCCCACCTTGATCAGCAACGTGATTCTCATTTTCTAGTGGCAAGTTCAAATCCAAACCATCATGGGGTGCCTCTAAGTTCAAATCAAAGCCTAGTACAAAAATACGTACACATGCAAAAGCTTGAGAATCTGGACGTGTAAATGCAAACAAACAAAGAAGAAAACGATAGCAACAAGGAGTACACTACACTTACCAATGTCATGATCTAACGGTGGCTCCATGTTCAGATCAATGTTCAGGTCCATCTTGACGAGCTAGTACTGGTTGGGTGTGTTTGCAACAGCTAGCCATTCGGGGATTAAATAGAGGGAGAAGGCAAGAAGTTTGAGCGTGAACACAGCACAACAGCAGGCGCCAAAGCAAATTTACGTAGCGCAAAAAGACCAGCCACGGCGCGCAGCAAAAGCAAATTTGTGCAGCGGCAAAAATTTTGTGCAGAAACAGTGCCATGCAAAAAATATTGAGGGGCGCCAGGACTCGAACTCTGGTTGCACAACTCCAATCAACATGCTTTAACCAATCGGGCAGAGAGATAGTATTGATGAGGGGTGCCCCTTGACGCTATTTAATATGGGCAAAGCAGGAAATATACACCCTAATTAATCACTCTTTGATATCTGAAATCATGTCCAAAACGACTTGCTTTAGGGAACTGGAGGGAGTACAATTTTGTCCGACATAGATGAAGTTGATACAGTATTTACTATAATAGACTTGTAGACCCCAACTTAAAATGATATTCTATTTAAAAGCTAGTTATTGTAGCGTAAGTTATAAGTCAGAAGCCGAAAAGAACGCCCCCTTCACCTTTTCTCCAACTGAAATTTGATCGGTGTAGTGCATCACTGCATTAATTGGAAATACAAACTGGCCGGTGTTGATTGCGTAGAAAACTAAATAATCGAGTTGCATATATAGTTATGGATTGTGCACAATTTTTGAAGGAAAAGTCTACTTAACCCCTCTTAAGTACGGTGGTTCGTTTATTTAACCCTGTGAATTATAAAACCATATATTGTCAGTGGCGGACTCAGAGAATTTGACGAGCCTGGGCGAAGAACAGAGTCTAAATAACAAGCGCTCAGAAATATAGATCATAATACAAGCAAAATATGACAACCACATTAGATTGCTCCGATTCCAACTGCATCCATCAGGGCAAACATGCAAATATGGAGTATTAGAACATCCAAATATGACATGCATTCCATCAGGACATCATAATACGAGCCTGGGCAGGGGCCTAGGGTCGCCGGGCCCTGGGTCCGCCAGTGTATATTGTGCTTCACGAACTATGTAAAACCGTCTAAATACCCCTAAGAGTATTTTGGAGCCAGTTTTGTCACCATGGCAAATGACGTGGCCGATGACGTGGCGATGGTTGTAGCTTAAAAATTATTTTAAACAGTGAGGTCCACTTGTCATAGAGTCAAATTTAAAATTTTCTTTTTATAAGAAATTTCCTTGCAGAGCCTACTTGCATAGGGAGAGAGAGAGGGGTCATCTTCCTCCTCTAGCTCTAGACAGAGAAGGAAGAAAGGTGCGTCGGGCTAGGTAGAAGCATGGCGAAGATGGGGTGGCTAGGCCTCAGGATTGGAAAAAGTAGAATGCTTGCGACGATGCAGAGCAGATGGTAGTGGTGGCTTTGGGAGTGGGATAGCATCATAGCAAGGAGGTGCCGATGACAGGTGGCGATGGCGGCGGTGGTTTGGAGGAATAGCTACTCACATTAAAACATAAAACATAGTGAGGGAAGCTTGGAGGTCCGGGAGTAGTCGATTATGTACGCTTGGAATCATGAAGCAGGAATGCAGGATGTTCATGTCTAACTTCTTGAAAATGTATGGTGAAGTGTCTGTTTTAGTTTGCAAGAAGATAAACCGATTATTGAGTTATTAGAGAAAACTTGAACTGTATATTAGCAAAATGATGAAATAAATCACAACATTCCAATGTTTCCTTCTGAAGAGAATATCATGTCCATTTGCATTTGGGCACCTCAATACATCTTGCATCTTCCCATCACAACACTATGCATAATGGATCCAACACTTTTTCAGGAAGTTGACCGCAAGAACATCAGCTAGCATGTTACTTTGAAGTCTTGAGCATAAGCTGCAAAAGCTTAGGAAATAGCGAGTACCTAAAATATCAAAGTCCACTACCACACAAAGGGTCATTACAGATGGTTCTAAACTGTCATCACAAATAGTTTCTAAATCGTCTGAATTTATGTGTCTGTGATGACAGGCGATTATCACAGACAGTTTATGTACCATTTGTGAAGGTCGACTATCACAGACGGCTACGATTAAAACCCGTCCGTGATATGTAATACATTACAGATGATTCTACACAAACCGTCTGTGATTATACTATCATAGATGGTTCTACACGTAGAACTGTCTGTGATGTTAGACGGTTTGTACATAGAACATCACAGACGATTCTATGTACGAACTGTCTGTGATAGTATACATATCACAGACGGGTTTTGATCGTAGCCATCTATGATAGTATATATATCACAGACAGTTCATACATAGAATCGTCTGTGATGTATTACATATTACAGATGGATTTTGGTTGCAGCCGTCTATGATAATCGACCTTTACAGACGGTTTATACCACAAAACCGTCAATGATAGTTCGTTGTATACCTAAATTTTTTCTTCTAATTTTCGGATAGCATTAGGAAATGCTAGCCATGCCCCCTGAAAATAAGCAAATACACAGATATCACAAATATATCACATAATACACAGATATTGATCACAAATAGACAGACATATCACAAATAAACTGAATGAATTGTTTAATAAAGTATAATTGAATCAAATGTTTGAACATCTGTTAATTCTTGTCGGGTTGAACTCTCCGTTAGGTTGAATGACCTCTGCCATCAAGAAGCCACATAGCAGTCCTCGAACTTCGATGAGTTTGTCAAGATCGAATGCTCTTTTGTCGATTGTGATGCCCTATCGCTAAGAGTAAAATTGCAAGCGCGCGCACACATATACATAAATTGATAATCATAAAATAATTATTGTTAGATTGACAAGCCTTTGAATTATTCTTCTTAGCACCTATGAACCATTTATGATGAGACGTTCTATATAACTTGTTTTGTAATAGTGGCCAGACCTTGATTACATGACCTTCAACGTTCAAAAATTCAGGATCATGATGTTGCACGAGTCACAACTCCTGTAGCGAATGGATGAACCAATTGCGCCAAACATTAAGGACAAAACCATGTTTTGTTATAGATCAAGAAAGACAACAGAAGTGGGAACCTATCTGCTAGTCTTTTGCCATCATCTACCAGTGAGGAATGCGCTGGTGGTGGAAGCAGACGAGGCGAGGAGCTCCACGCCTTTCACGACAACACGTGGGAGAGCCGTGTGGGTCTTGATGGCAAGGCGGCGGCACAGAGCGGAGAGAAACGGCGCAGGCAAAGGAGGCGGAGCGCAGGGACAACGGTGGTTATGCCGCTGCCGCCGCCGTGGTGGTCAAGGAGCTAGGGTTTTTATGACTCTGATATCATGTTGCAATACGACTTCATGTATCAAGAGGCCAAACTATGCTGCAATGCGACTTTATGCATCCCTAGAGGCCAAAGTGCCAATATAACATGTACAGGGTTAACACAATATGCAAAGAACACCTCTCTAGTGAAGCTATTACACCAAGAATGCAATACTCAAGCCTCACAAGAGAGGGCTATGCAGCCATAATTCCCTCTATATGACACAGAAGTTATAGGTAAATTCCCGACACCTCTCAAACCTATAATCCATATTTAACAAGGAAGCACTTTGCATTTTGTCAATGGCATCTCAATCAGTTAGATTGTCCAACAGCGAGCATATAGCTAACTAGCTAATTGATATATATGCTCTGAAGTTAGAATACTAGTCCCGCACGCACACGATTGATTGATGCCAATTCTGGGATTTATAAGGCTAGGCCTAGGATTCTTGCATTGTCCGTGCGCTGCAATCGTGTAGTACACAATAGCCAATGAGGCCGTTATTGTTTTGCTGAACCTTACTTTCTTATCCCACAATCCAACGCAGAGGCATGGGCGGATTATCACCGATGTTTATAGGCAGCAAGGCAATGGCAGTCAAGCCCATAACAAACATGTGAAAACTTGTGTCGTGCAAGTACTCCACGTAGTGGCATATAATACTAAAAAAGCCATATATTAGACACTATATTACAGACGACTTCTCAAACCGTCTGTATTAAATACAATCACAGACGGTTTTAGTTTAGAGACTGTTTGTGTTGCTGCTAGCTCTAAAAACCGTCTATGAAGAGAAAATATCACAGACTGTTTGTGTTGCTACTAGCCCTAAAAACCGTCTGTGAAGAGAAAATATCACAGACGGTTTGTATTAAAAACCATCTATGATAATTAAGTTATCACAGACGGTTTATTATACAAACTGTCTGTAACAATTCCACTATATTAATTGCGTGCAGACCCATCGACCCTCTGTCTCAAATTCCAGATTTACGCTGCTGCTTTGAGCTAGAGGTAGGGCTTTGAGGCGATTTGGTGAAAGAAAACTATTTGGCAAGAGTAATTATAGATTCATCAAATTTTTGACTACCTATGGTTAGTAATTTATTTCTAATTGCATTATAATTTATATTTATAGTTTTTAGCGAAAGAAAAATTGAAGATGGTTGATCTAGCTAGCTAGATGTAGAGAGAAGATTATTTTACATCTAGCATGGTTTAAAGTTTAGGGTTTAGTCAATTCATAGTCTATTTCTACTTAATTCAATTTAATTAATTACTATTGCTACATATAGCTACTTAATTTAGATTGTACCTATATAGTATATAATTAATTTATTGAATATGTTATACTAAATCGTTATATGCATAACGTAGAATTGAAGCTGGATGTACGTTAGGAACTGTGTGGGTGAAGAATACATTAATGGCATTTCTGCTTTTACAAGATCTGCCGAGGAGGAGGAGAGAGGAGATGGGCTGGCTGGGCCAAAAGGCCAAGGGGCCGGGAGGGGAGGAAGGCCTAGTGGGCCGGCAGATAAGAAATGGGCCGAGAGCCCAAGAAGGAAAAACAAAATTTTGAAATTTCATCAAGAATTTAAAATTCAAGCAAAACCAAAAGGCCAAATTTGAATTTTAACTCAAGCTTTTGAACTTAAACACAAAATTTTTGAAATTAAGCTCAAGTTTACAAGCACAAGGTAACATTCCCAAAAATAGAATGTTACATGTATGCACCAAAGACCTTGAGCCAATTCCCAAACCAATTCTTAAATTTTGGCCTACTAGAAATAGGACAATGATCATATCACATCACCACAGTTACCATAGTGGTCAGACTGCCAACCAACTTGCGGTCATACTACACTTGACTTATCCAAAACACCTTCTTTGGAAAAATACAAATCGCCATCTATTGTTCGATCATACCTCCCCATTCGGTCATACCGCACCTTAGACCGCAATTATACCATTGTGGTCATACCGCTCTAAGCTGAAACTTTCTTAAATTTAGCAAAACCAAACTGCAACTCGACCAACTGCCAATTGTTCATCACTAATGCCAAGGAATATTGTTCATCACTAATGCCAAGGAACCCTCTCACATGGTCCTACACTTATTCATATCCAGAATTTGTCACAAGAAAAAAGATCCTGATAAATAACAAGAGGGGTTGGCCAGGTATGCTTGGATGCATTGACTGTATGCATTGGAGGTGGAAGAATTGCCCAACTGCATGGAAAGGGATGTACTCGGGACATGTGGATGGACCAACCATGATACTAGAAGCTGTTGCATCAGAGGATTTGTGGATTTGGCATTCATTTTTTGGATTGCCTGGATCACTTAATGATATCAATGTTCTGAAGAGGTCCCCTTTATTTCAGCGGCTAACTTCAGGAACTTCACCTGCTATTGAGTATACGGTGAATGGCAACAAGTACACCATGGGTTATTATTTGGCAGATGGGATCTATCCATCATGGGCTACATTTGTGAAGAGTTACAGAAACCCACAAGGTAACAAGAAATGTCATTTCACAAAAGCTCAAGAAGCGGTAAGGAAGGATGTTGAGAGAGCATTTGGTGTGTTGCAATCACGCTTTGCCATGATTAGAGGTCCTGCAAGATTTTGGAATAAGGAGACACTATGGTATATAATGACAACATGTGTGATCATTGAGAATGAGCGAGATGCAGATGATGTTGGGGGCTGTGACTATGATCAAGATGGGGGTGAGGAGCTGAGGGAGGAGGAATACCAACGCCGCAATCCACTTGTGTTGTCGGAGTTTCTCAAGATACACAGAGAGATTGAAGATAGACAGGGACATGAGAAACTCCGCGACGATCTAGTGGAACATTTGTAGGCGATACATAGCGCTAGCTAGTTGTTTAATTATTTTCGTAGACTTCATTTTATATGTTATGATGGATTAAATCAGTTTATTTGATGTTATGTGATGAATTTTGTGCTTTCAATTTAAATTCGGAACAAATTTAAATTTAAATTTGAATATTCGTATTTGAATTCATAAATTTAAATATTGTCCCTCATTGCGAAATCATAAATATTTTATTGTTTATTGTGCTTTTGTCCCATACATATGCATAGATGGTGAAGAAATAGTGGAAATTGAGAAATAGGAGGTTTGTTTTGAGAGCCCCTTCTGGAGTGCAGCCCCAAAAACAGAGCTCTCAAAAATAGGGGGGCTCTCAAATCAAAAGTAGGGGCCCTGATTTGAGGGCTACTGCTGGAGTTGCTCTAATTGCCTTAGCCTTCAGTAGAGAACAAGTGGAACAGAATACTCCATCAAAGTATTCTATCGAACATGAGAGACAAACTCTACAGGGGCTGACCGTCATTCTGAGATATTTAGAGAACATTAGACTAAGGCCCTGTTTGTTTCCACTTAAGATTATTATAATCTAGCTTAAAATCATAAGTGGAAACAAACAGCCCAAATTATAAGGCAACTTATTATAATCTAATAGCCCAGATTATTATAATCTAATAAGCTCAAAAAAGGAGCTTATTTCAGCTTATAGATCTACCTTTTATCTTAATGCCCATAAGACTTTAGAAAATTTACCCACCTTTGCCATCACCCACCCCCAATCCGCCGTGCCTCTCTCCAGGGGCGTCTCTCCCGTGACGCACCCCAACTCCCGTGCCTCTCGCGTCTCGCGTGCGACTCCTTTCCTCTCTTCGAATCTTCTCCAAATTTCCCGTCTCATCTTCCAATCTTCCAACATGGATCCGCAAGATTTCGATGATGTGGAGGCCGGCCTTGCTCGTGCGCTTGCCTAACGGAATTCCCTTGCGCGAAGCCCCGTGGTCGCCGAGGAAGTCGCTGGGAGGGGCGGCGCTGGCCGAGGCGGCGGTGGCCGGGGCGGCGTCGGGAGGGGACGTGGTGCCGGGAGAGGCCGCGGAGTCGCGGAGGCCGAGGCGTCGAAGGCCTCGGGCGCGGCTCGGGCATGGGCGACCTTGGTGTGGGCATCGGCCTCGGGCGGCGGGCTGGGCACGGAGCGACGCCGCGCCGGCCTCGGGCGGCGGCTGGGCACGGCGCGGCGCCAGCCCGCGCCGGCATCGAGGCGGCGGCCGAGCACGGAGCGACCCTCGCCGCGGCGGGTCAGGGCACGGCGCTGCTGCAAGTGCTGCGTCGAGGAGGCGGCACGGCGGCAGTTCTTGATTTTGATATATTACAGCCTGGGCGGCAGTCCTGGGCCGGCCTTGGGGACGAGGACCTCACAGCCTGGCATTTCATATATTACAGAGCCAATTCTAGAAAAAAGTTTGATTTTGATGTGTTGGGTAGAATCATCCCCAAGCTACCATGTCATATATACACAGCTTTGTGTCGCCGCCTGGCATTTCATATATTACAGAGCCAATTCTAGAAAAAAAGTATGTAAACCATAGCTTTGTTTCCCCCCCTGAACACATCACAGAGTAGAGCTACCATGTCATATATACATACATGTGCTTACTGCCATGTCATAACCACTTTGCAGCTGTATATACCTTGTTTTACCCGCGAGTATGAGTTTTTATTAGTGTTGGCTAATGTCTGGATACTTGATTGGGATTTGGGAGTGTGCCCACCCATTTTCATACAAGTTATTACTTCCTGTCAGCTTTACCTACTGCCATGTCTTTGTTCTCAACCATTCTGAATTTCTGAATTTGTATGATGCCTACAGAGTATTCAATAAATTTTCATGCATGCTTTGCAGCGTCAAAGACGAGGATTTGCTGAAGGAGAGGATGCCGATGGCGGCAACATGGTAAAATTACTTAAGCTTTTACTTGGTCCTAGCCATCTTTGTGTCTATCCATGCAACTGCACATAAAATTGAAATTTATATATGTATGTGTTGTATCGAATAGAAGGAGTTTGACAAAGCAGATTGGTGTGCATCGAATATTAGGATTTTTTGTGAAATTTGCATCGAAGAAATACGTGCTGGTAATAGGCCCAATGGGGTTATGAATAATAGAGGATACAAGAATATTGCTGTTAAGTACATGCAAAGGACAGGCTTACGTCACTCTAGAACACAGTTTAAGAACCGATGGGATTTGCTTAAAGGCTTGTATAGCTTTTGGCTAAGCCTTCTCAAGGATACAGGGCTTGGTTGGGATGATACTAAAGGTACAGTGGATGCTACTGATGATTACTGAAAAAAGTCACCAAGGTAACAATTAGCTGACTATAAACATTTTATGTACAATTGAAAAAAAGAAGTGTGCTTACAAATGTTTTTTACCATCTTTTCAGGGACATTCAGAGTGGAAGAAGCTGCAGCATGGCCCACCGGAGTGTGAAGAATTGTTGAAGGAAATGTTTGGCATGGTTGCAGTTGATGGTTCATCTTCCTGTATACCTGGTGAGTTTATTGGAGGAGGAGGTGCAGGGGCTGTTGGAGGAGGTGGAGGGGCTCATGGAGAAGGGGTTGGAGAAACACATGTAGGACATGGATCATTGGGGAGCAAACCAAAGGGTACCAATCCATTAAAGAGGGGTTCAAGTAGCACTGCTACTAGCCCACAAAAGATAGGAAAGAACCCCATGGTTAAGATAATGAAGGGTATTCATAACACTTTGGAGAACAATTGTGCTATTGCCAACAAGGTGATGCAAGGTGAATTGAGGTACAATTCCATTAAAGAAGTGATGAACTTGGCTGTGGAGTGCGGGGCAGCAGAGGGAACTGCAGAACATTTTATGGCTACCCAACTATTTGTGAAACCAGAACACCGTGATATGTTCAAAACATTTACCACCAAGGAAGGAAGACTTGATTGGTTGAAGAGGTGGTGTGTGAAGGAAGGCTTGATGTAGTAGTCAATCCAAATGTTTGAAATCACTTTGTGTTAATTTATTTATTTGCATGAACTTATCTACTTTGAGTTGGTTATGTAATATTTGGTTGAACCTTTGTTTGACAACATATGGTTTCTATAAACTTATCTACTTTGAGTTGGTTATGAAATATTTGGTTGGACCTTTGTTTGACAATATTTGTTCCAATGTATGTAGATTGACTTGTATGAGAGTGATGAGGATGAAACATTTGTGGTTGCACGGAATCAACTTGACATGATGAAACACTATAGAGCAGTAATTTGTGCATTTGGTATGTACTATACTGACACTTATTTGAACAAATCTGAGAGAATTGAACCAGATGAGTCTGGTCATGATTGGGTTATGAAAACCCTTAGAGTTCCAAAAGATTGCTATGATATGTTTAGGATGAGTAGGCCACTATTTGATAGATTGCATGACTTGTTGGTGACGTCTTATGGTTTGAAGTCAAGCAACAAGATGTCTTCTATTGAAGCTTTGGGTATGTTTCTATGAACTATTGGGGCTCCTCAGTCATTTACTCAAGTGAAAAACAGATTTGCGAGGTCAAAAGAAACAATTAGTAGAAAATTCAATGAAGTGTTGGAAAGTGTTTACCTCCTATCAGCAGATATTGTCAAACCTAGAGATCCAAACTTCACGAATATACACCCAAGACTCCTAGGTTCCCGGTTTTATCCTCATTTTAATAACTGTATAGGTGCAATAGACGGCACTCACATACCCGTTGTTGTGCCTTCGGCAAAGGTGGTTCAACATGTTGGTCGGTATGGTTATTCCACTCAAAATGTGTTGGCGATATGTGACTTCGACATGAGGTTCACCTTTGTTGTTGCGGGATGGCCTGGATCAGTACATGACATGAGGTTGTTCAATGATGCTTTACGTAAATATGCCACGCAGTTCCCACATCCTCCAAATGGTATAGTAACATTTTAACTAGTTATCTCAAAAAGTTGCATACTGTAGCTATATCTCATTGTGTATGTTTACATTTTGTAGGAAAATTTTACCTTGTCGACTTAGGCTATCCAAATCGACCGGGTTTTCTAGCTCCATACAAAGGGACCAAGTACCATTTACCAGAGTTTCGAAATGGACCACGCCCTAGTGGCAAGAAGGAGGTATTCAACCACTTGCATTCATCACTTCGTAATGTGATTGAGCGATCTTTTGGTGTGTTAAAGATGAAGTGGAGAATTTTGTTGGACTTACCAAGTTATCCAATGCTCAAACAAACCAAAATAATACATGCATGCATGACACTCCATAACTTCATTCGGGATAGTGCTTTGAGTGATGAAGAGTTTGACCGGTGTGATCGAGATGAAAACTATATGCCGATGCCTTCCTCTCATGTGGGTTCAAGTCAATTGGGAGATGAAGAGGGGGGCATGAATGCCTTCCGTGATAATATTGCTAATGCTTTATTTGCTAGAAGAGAGTAATTTGTTTGTAAGAGCATATTTGTACGAACATATGATCATGGATATTTGAATAATTAAGCTTTTCTACCACTTATGTATTCAAATTCGTATTTTACTAATGTTTTGCAAGTCCAAACTAATAAAAACATGTCATAAAAGAATAAATAAGTCACCAAAAAAGGTCAAGGGCATTGTAGTCTTTAAACATTCGAATACAACAATCCATAAATCTAATAATCCAGGTTGCCAAACACCTGACAGCTTATTTCCCACCAACTTATTATAATCTAGCTTATATAATCTTCCACCTATAAGCTGGATTATAATAATCTTAAGTGGAAACAAACAGGGCCTAAGCGTGTTCCTCGGTCGGATCTTTAGGGCCTATTTAGCACAGTTTCTACTTTTAACTTTTTCTTCGGATCTTATATAACTATATCAAACATCCAGATTGTTAAAAAGATTGTATTCAGATTCTCACGAAGAATAGAGTCAAAAATGAATTAGAAATGAGAAGCAATCTTTTGACGGATTCTCACGGCTCCAACCAGCTTCCTGGGCGACTCCGTCAAGCACCGGCGACCTCGGCAACTCCGTCGAGCACCGGCGACCTCGGCGACCACCCTATCCTTCTCTCCTCCCTTGAAGGTTAGCATCTGCCTCAGCATCCTCCCCCAATCTAAACCCTAACCGCCGGAGTCCCTTGCCGCCGGTCCTACTCCTCCTTGCTGCTTGGTCACACTCCATATCCATTATCCTATACACGGTAATTATCTTTATGGTAGGCTTTGCTTTCATCTTTGACAACTGGGCAGGCCGCAAAGGAGAGTCTTATGTTTTAAATCGCCAATGGTTCACAAATGGTCAAGCTTGATAAGGATCCTGATGCAGCATTTGCTCTAGTTATTGATGGAAAGGCATGCGCATCTGTTGTCCAGATTAAATTCCACTCCGGAATCTAGTGTAATGCTACTTTGAGATAACGCTAAGAAGATGCATTACTGATTTGATTAGAGAATTTATGGCTGACAATGGCTTCTTTCCTTTGGCCAGGCAATGATGGCTAGTCATTTTTGTTTTGCCCAATTTCGGTTCCATGAGCGACTCCTCGTTGTCCATGGCCATTGGTGCTACAAGAGCATTGCCCAAATGGTGCTGCTGAAAGCACTTCCTTTATTTGTTACATTCTATTGAACAATAATGTTTCAAATTTGCTGCATGGTCTTTTCTGAGTAATCTTTTATTGAACTGGTTTATGCTTCTTTTCAATGTTCTTCTTACCTCGCTCCCTGTTGTATCACTTGGAGTATTTGAGCAGGATGTTTCATCTGAAATCTGCCTACACGTGTTGTAATATGTGAAGATACTGTGTCGAATTTTGTTGACCAATTGAGATTTCTGCTTTTCCCTATATTTTGATGAGCACTACGTCATGCTTGATGTTCCTGCTGGCAGGCTGGAACATCCACCAGTCCACAGTATCTAATCTCCCACTAGAAAGTGTAGTGTTGAGGAAAGCAATTAAAGTTCAAATAGATAAACTTATTCAAATCCGGTTTTTGTCACACACAACTGCAAACTGATGGGGAAAAATCAGATCCTGATATGGATGCTCAAATACGTATTACTCTGGTAATTGAATCAATTGTGAAGTTCTGTGAAACTGTGATCAGTTAATCAAGCCATTTTCCAGCAATGAGGATGGTAGTCCATGTACATGATCGATGGTGAGCTGTGCATCTCGAGTTTGGAGTGTGCAGTTTGAATAGTACCTTGCCTTCAGAAATGATCGAGTGGAGCTTAGTAACCAGTCAAACAGGCTAGGCAAACTCCACGGGGCTTCCGTCATACTGAGAAGTTCAGAGAAAATAAGACAACACTTCTTCCACTTGCGGATCTTTAATTAGACATAGATGCACCTCCGTCTCCTCTGAATCAATATATCTGCTCAAAACAAGGGAAAGCCTCTGATAAGTGTAGTGTAAACTGTAAAGGACATAAACTTAGAAAGGCCATCGGCCAATCAGTACAAACGTACTTAATTTTTAGTCAGTGCAAGGATGGTAAGAGGGCATAGATAATTTCCTGATGCCTTCCAAGCTTAACCCTTGCCGATGAAAAACCAGTTGCCACTGCTTTCGCAGGCTGCACACATTAGTCCGATTTTTCCCTTGCTGGTGAACTTAGCTCGCACCAACAGTGTTGCTACTACTCATGCGCATATATGAGATGCTCGATGCCTACCTCCGTACCCTCCCTTCTGCTACGTTTAATACATTAGGATTCTTGGTGCGTGCCATTGATGTTGGAGCAAATGCCGATGACTCAACTTCATATACCAAGCCCATCTATTTCTGACACTACGTACACCAAATATATCGCTGCATGCCTATTTTAAACAGGAAAAGAGAAAAACATAGTGATTCAGTACTTCATATGAAGAGGAAAGTGTTAGAATGATCTCAGCCGATTAGCCCAACGGCTAATCGGGCCTTGATCCGCGCCCTGATCGGGGGCGCTCAGCCCAACCACTGGCTGATGGGCCCCTGTCGCGCTGCGCAATAAATAGAGGGTGGGGGCCGGTGGCTCGCGTTACGAGGTTCGTCTGAGCCGTACATCCCCACCCGAAAAACCCTAGTCCGATCATAGAGGGTGCGCAGCCAGCGGCGGGAAGTTCCACCGCCACCGTTCGCAGTCCCAGGGAGACATCGCCGACCACCGCCAGGGAGATCGCCACCACCGTCTTCCTCTTCACCGACGAACGCCATGGCGGCTCCTCTTCCACGCAATCCGACGGTCGAGCACCCCTCCCTCTTCTCTTCCCTCGGATCTAGAAACCCAGCGCGGAATAGAGTTTTCACATTGGTATCGAGCCTTACGGGTGAGCGCGCCGCGCGCTGCCGTTTGACGATTGCGCCGACAGCCACGCTTCCGGCGCCGCCGCTATGCGTCGCGCGCGCCGTCGGAGCCGCCACTCCGCGATCTCGCCGCCGCGCTGCGCCGTCGGTGCCGCCTCCTTGATCGCCCGCCGCGCGCCACCGCTCTCGCCTCGGCCGAGCGCGAAGAGCCGCCTCTCCGAAGCCGCCGCCGCCACCCGAGCACGGCGCCATCGCCGCCAGCGCCGCGGCCGCCGTCGCGCGCGTGCCGGTGCCGCCGCCGCCGCTCCGCGAGGGCGCCCGCGCGCACGCCACCCATGCGCCGTTTTTTCGGGTTGGGCCGGTGGAAGTGAGTTAGGGTTAGGGTTTTGGAGATGGGGAGCCTGGCTGCCGGCGGTTTTGTTCGGGCACAAAATGCTCCGCGCCGTCCGATCTGATGGACGGGCGTGATGAAGGGCAGGGAGGCCGGCTGGGCCAAATGGGCAGGCCGGTGGCCTGCAAAATGCTGGGCCGCGAGAGCGGCTGAAGGCCTGCGGGGTTTTTTTTGGGCCCGCGTGGGAGAAAGAGGCCGGGCCCGCTGAGCAGGCCGGCTGGGCCGCGGCCGAAAGAATGGGCCAAAAGGTCATTTAGAACAGTAATTCCATAAATGGATTTTTTTATTGTTATTTTCAGAAGCTTTTTTGAGTGAATTTGATTGAAATTTGATCCAAAATCTCTGTAAATTTTTGCACCAACGTGTTAATTTTTCAGAGATTAAAAGAGTACAGTATAATGCTTCTGTATAATGAATTATCTTTAGAATAATTACAGTTTCCGCTGCAAAAGTTAATGTTGATTGATTTTCATTATTAAATTCGAACCAACGGGAGAATTTAATTTTGGAAAAATAGAGATAAATCCCAGATAATTATGATATTGTTATTTTCTGACCAACATTGATAATAACAGTATTATAATTTTTTAATTGATGATTTTATGCATTATTTCTATTTCTGCCCAACGGTGATGTAGATTTAATGTATAGATATAATTGTTTTAAATTGTATGTCGTATTTTTGACCAACGTTAGAAATAAGGCATATAATTTTCCTGTTATGTTCTCACTTTATTTGAAATATTTTTCAGGAGGATACAACTTGATGAGTTGTATCAGAGAGATCCCCACTCTCAAAGGAGATAATTATGGAGAGTGGAAGAAAAAGATAGACTTAGCGTTTATCTTGGCTGAGGTGGACTGGGTCCTCACTACAGCACGTCCCACTGAGCCTATGGCACCAGTGAGGGATCAAAATGAAGATGATACTGCTTGGCAGAAAAGACAGAGGGATCATGCTCCCTTACAGATGTCTTATGACCTTGAGCATAAGAAATGGACCACAGCCAACAAGAAATGTATGGCTGTGATAAAGAACACGATTGAGCCTGCTATTGTGGGCTCAATTGCAGAGTGTGACACTGTCACAGAGTACCTTGAGAGAATAAAGAGTCAGTTTACTGGCTCTTCAAAGACTTATGCTACACAGCTGATTAAGCGACTTGTGACAGAGGTACTGGTGGTGGCGATGGCATAAGAGAGCACATATCGAGGATGAGCAACTTGGCATCCAAGCTTAAACCAATGGATTTGGCTCTCAAGGATGAGTTCCTTATTCATTTGGTTTTTGCTTCCTTGCCTAAAGAGTTTGACACATTCGTTGTCAACTACAATATGCAGCCCGAGAAATGGGACTTGGAAAAGTGCATAGCTATGTGTGTGCAAGAGGAGGAAAGAATTAAATCCTCACATGGTGGATCTATCAACTATGTGAAGGATAACAAGAAAAAGAACTTCAACAGTACCTTCTTCTCAAAGAACAAGGGAAAAGCCTCTGTCCATCAGCCTCAACAGAATAAATTTGTTGTAGACAAAGATCAGTGTCTTCACTGCAAGAAGACGGGACACTACAAGAAGAACTGTCCTGATTATTTAAAGATGATAATGGCAAAGAAAGGTGAGAACATTATTACCTTTATAAATGAATCTCTGTATGTGCAATATTCGAAAACCACTTGGTGGATTGACTCAGGAGCAACTGTTCATGTTGCTAATTCTTTACAGGGATTCCGTTCGACGAGGACTACGCAAAGAAACGAAAGATGCATTAAAGTTGCAAATGGAGTCCAAGCTGAAGTTGAAGCCGTTGGCGATCTTTCATTAGAGTTAGCCAATGGCTCCAATCTTTTACTTAGAGATGTCCTTTTTGTTCCCTCTTTACAGAGGAATTTGATTAGTGTTTCAAATTTGGACAAAGATGGTTATGATTGTAATTTTGGAAATGGCAAGTATGAAATAATGTTTAATAAAGAATGTGTTGGTCTTGCCATCTTACAAAATGAGCTTTATTTGTTATCATTAAGTGATGATGTAAATGTCGTATGCGATAATGTGAACGTCGCGTGCGAGAAAGTTATTGAATCCTCGTCTACGAATGTAAACAGAAAACGAAAGAGAACTCTAGATGAGTCGTCGAAATTATGGCACTGTCGTTTAGGCCATATTTCGAGGGAGAGAATAGAAAGACTAGTTAAGAATGATATTCTTCCTCCATTAGAGTTCTCAGACTTAGAACAATGCAGTAAATGCATTAAAAGAAAATATGTAAAGAAAATTAAAAAAGACGCTAAAAGAAGCACAGAAGTTCTACAAATTATTCACACAGATATTTGTGGTCCTTTTCCTGTGAAAAGTGTGGATGGATACGACTCGTTCATAACATTCACGGATGATTACTCCCGTTATGGATATATTTATCCAATCAAAGAAAGAAATGAAGCCTTGGATAAATTCAAGATATTTAAGGCTGAAGTTGAAAACCAACACGATTTAAAGATTAAGATAGTCCGATCTGATCGTGGGAGGGAGTACTACGGTCGACATACCCCATATGGACAGGTTCCTGGACCTTTTGCAAGGTTTTTACAGAAAATGGCATAGTGGCCCAATATTCTACACCGGCGAACCTCAAAAATGGAGTAGTGAAAGACGCAACTGCACTCGATGGATATGGTGCGAAGCATGATGAGCTATTCCACACTACCATTGAGTTTATGGATGGAGGCGTTGAAAACCGCCATTCATATTCTCAACAGAGTGCCTAGTAAGTCGATGCCCAAAACACCGCATTTGTGTTGTGGATGGGAAGAGTTCCTCACTAAACCACTTACGTGTGTGGGGAGTCTCGCTGAGGCTAAAGTATTTAACCCAAACCTTGGGAAGCTTGATCCCAAAATAGTAAGTTGCCATTTCATTGGCTACCCTGAAAAGTCAAAAGGTTTTTGTTTCTACTGTCCAGACAGATATACAAAGTTTGTAGAAACGAGACACGCTGTCTCCTTAGAGGATGAGATGATGAGGGGGAGCATGGTAGCTCGAGAGATTGACCTTGAAGAGAAGCGGGTGTATGCGCCCACTCCGATGATTCAAGAGCCATTCTTCACACTACCTGCTGTCGCTACACCGACGGTGCAAGACACTGTGGTGCCAGCACCTGTTATTGTTCCTCCTGTGGCAACAATGAATGATAATGAGGAACCTGTTTTTCAGGATCCTATAGAACCTATTGCCACAGATGAGGGGGAGCAACAGCAGCCTCAAACAGAAGATGTACCAAATGAGGAGGCCCCGAGGAGGTCTCAAAGAGTAAGAAGATCAGCTATTTCTGATGATTATCAGATTTATCATACAGAGGAATTTCAAATGGAGGATGATCCCACCTCATTTGAAGAAGTCATGAGAAGCGAAAATTCCTCAAAATGGCTTGAAGCCATGGAAGAGGAGATGAGGTCCATGAAGACTAATAAAGTCTGGAACTTGGAAATTATTCCTAAAGGAGCCAAAATAGTAGGCTGTAAATGGGTCTACAAGACAAAGTATGACTCCCAAGGGAATGTAGAAAGATACAAAGCGCGACTTGTGGCAAAAGGATTTACGCAAAGAGAAGGGATTGATTACAATGAGACCTTTTCTCCGCCTCATGTAAAGATTCTTCGAATCATAATGGCATTAGTAGCACATTATGATTTAGAGTTACATCAGATGGATGTAAAGACGGCATTTCTTAATGGGGATTTGGAGGAAAATGTTTACATGGCACAACCGAAAGGTTTTGTCATGGAAGGAAATGAAAGAATGGGATGCCGCCTAAAGAAATCGATTTATGGGTTAAAGCAAGCTTCAAGACAGTGGTACTTGAAGTTTGACAATACAATAAGAAAATTTGGTTTTAAGAGAATGTAGAGGACAACTGTGTTTATGCAAAGTTTAAAGATGGGAAGTTTATCTTCCTAATCCTGTATGTGGATGATATCCTGCTAGCTAGTAGTGATGTTAGTCTGCTACTGGATACAAAGAAGTTTTTGTCCTCAAACTTTGATATGAAAGATCTTGGTGAAGCTTCGTTCGTTCTAGGGATCGAAATTCACCGGGATAGAAACAAAGGGGTATTGGGACTGTCACAAAAGGCATACATAGAGAAAGTCTTAAAGAAATTTGGCATGCATAAAAGTAGTCCTTCGCCTGCACCTATAGTTAAGGGCGATGATATGGGGATTTTCAATGCCCCAGAACCGATATGAGATCGATCAAATGAAAGCGGTTCCATATGCTTCACCGTCGGAAGCTTACAAGATGCTCAAGTGTGCACACGCCCGACTTAGCATTTGTTACTGGGTTATTTGGCGATTCGAGCAATCTCGAATAGAACATTGAAATTGATAAAGAAAGTCTTGCGTTATTTGCAAGGAACAAAAGGCCTCATGATGACATACGAAAGATCAGATTTACTCCATATAGTGGGGTATACAGATTCGATTTTGCGGAGATGATAGAAAGTTTACATCCGGATATGTATTCACTCTCATTGGAGGAGCTATATCGTGGAAAAGCTCAAAGCAAACCGTCACTACATCGTCCACAATGTATGCCGAGTTTGTAGCATGTTATGAGGCTACGGGCGGTGAACGGCTAAAGAAGTTCATACCCGGTTTAAAAGTGGTTGATGACATCAATAGACCACTTAAGTTGTACTGCGATAATGAACCCGCAGTAACGTATGCCCACAACAATAAGTCAAGTGGTGATGCCAAACACATTGACATAAAGTATTATGTTGTGAAAGATAAAGTTCGGGATCAAATTATAAGTCTTGAGCATATAAGTACCACAAAGATGTTAGCGGATCCGCTTACTAAAGGCTTACCACCCAATGTGTTCAGAGAACATGTAGCCGGCATGGGTTTAAGGGAAAGCCTATGATTCCTGGACTAAAAGATGGCCCAAAAGATTAAAGTAACTATTTCAGAACAGAGAGGTGTATTGTAGCTGTTGAATCTATCGGCGATTGACCGTGACGATGAGACATGTTCTATGCACTAATCTGCGATGGAATGAGTAAAGTCAAAAGTAATTAAAGATAAAGCATAGATTGAGATCAAGGGGGAGAATGTTAGAATGATCTCAGCCGATTAGCCCAACGGCTAATCGGGCCTTGATCCGCGCTCGATCGGGGCGCCACCAACCATCGGCCGATGGGCCCCTGTCGCGCTGCGCAATAAATAGAGGGTGGGGGCCGGCGGCTCGCGTTACGAGGTTCATCTGAGCCGTACATCCCCACCCGAAAAACCCTAGTCCGATCGTAGAGGGTGCGCAGCCAGCGGCGGGAAGTTCCACCGCCACCGTTCGCAGTCCCAGGGAGACATCGCCGACCACCGCCAGGGAGATCGCCACCACCGTCTTCCTCTTCACCGACGAACAGCCATGGCCGGCTCCTCTTCCACGCAATCCGACGGTCAGTACCCCACTCCCTCTTCTCTTCCCCCTCAGATCTAGAAACCCCAGGCGCGGAATAGAGTTTTCACATTGGTATCAGAGCCTTACCGGGTGAGCCGTGGAATAGAGTTGTTGACAGGTTTGTACCGTGCAATCATGCAACAACTGTTCACAACTTGCTGTTAGATGCCAGAACCAAAAGGGACCAAGCTAACATAATCTTGGAACCATTTAACCATTTATCGCCAAAAAAAAACTTGTACAGAACTAATTTAGAGTAAACTGAACAGAAACTTATATATGTGAAATGGGAAACAGTAGCTTCTGATTTGCTCGAACTGAAATAAAAATGAGTTAACAGCGCTGCCAAGTTCTCTATTTACACTCGTTCTATATTATTCAAGTTGACAGCAACTAAAGGTTTGAAGCCACGGAAAACAATATCACTGTAGAAAAATTACCTGACCCCTCCGAGAAATTAGAAATTTCAAAAAAATTTGGATTTTTTGTAATTGTTGCCAAAAAATTTGAACATGCAGTTCGAATTCAAGAAATATGATTACATGAAAATTATGAAAACTCAGAAATCACGACAAAATGTTGAAAATTTTGGTCAAATCTCAAAAATTTTAAAAATGAGTGAATTGGGCTTTCCTTGAGGGGCTCAAGATAATCGAAATTTGGTGAATATCAAAGGCTAACACTAGTGAATAGCTGGTCATCATAGATAGTTTAAAAATGTCATCACAGATGGTTTTATAAGCCGTCTGAGTTTATGGGTCAGTAATAATACAACGTCATCACAGATGGCTTTTGAACCGTCTGTGATGCAGACTATTACAGAGGTTTTTAGTAGAAACTATCTATGATATTTGGTTTACCGTCTGTGATATATTAATATCACAGACGATTTCTACTACAAACCGTCTGTGATAAACCATATACCACAGACGGTTTGTAGTAGAAACCGTCTGTAATAGTCAACTATCACAGATGGCTACGAGTTAATAACCGTCTGTGATATTCTTTTATGTTCCTAAATCCATTTTCGTTTTTTGACTAGTCTCAGGAAATGCTAGCCATGCCCTCTGAAACAAGCAGATCAACGCAGTATGTATATCCAATTCACATTCATTCATTTCAGAAACAAGAACATCCATTTCACATATCAATTAATAGAAATGTAATACGAATACACACATGAATAATTAAACTCAATCTTATCCCAGTAAAATTCATTCTACATCGTGGGACTCTCCATTTTCTTTTATGACTTTAGACATCAAGAAGTACGCACACTGTCCTCGAATATGTTTGAGGTCGGCCTGTTCTAACGGAGTTATAGTGATGGACGGAACCTGTCAGTATGAAGATCAATATTGTGCATACTTATATAAATTCATAAGTATAAAATAATTATCACAAGATTGACAAACCTCAGGATTGTTCTTCGCGGAACCGACAAATAGTTGCATGTTATGGAAAACATAGAATCCACATGTGTTGTTGCCCAACGGCTACTCGTGGCACTGCAAAAATAGAATTTGTTAGTTTGAGAGGCATTACTATGAAGTGTTGTATAGGATTAATGTGTATTAGCGAATACCGAGAAATCTAGAACGTGTTGCAAGGGATCCCTCCCTTGGATTTCCATACCTCTGCAATATATGTGGCGAATGACCTACGTGTTTCTAAAAATTTAGCCTTAGTCATTGGGAAGGACAGAAAGACTATAATAGAGTTACCTATGGAGGAAATGTGTTTACCTGTCAATTACTTGTTGGACAACTGTGTAGTCGGTTTTGTTCTTCTTTAGGGAATTAAGGTATATTACCTTATTCTATTTTGCTATAATTACAACTAGCTACGTAAGCGCGGCGTCACGCCGCGCTAGCCACCGTGTGGACCGAAGTAAAAGAGATGATAATTCGTGAGACGTTTCTTAAAAAAATCGAGGATGCATGCGTAATTTCGAAAAAAACCAAAGGGTTTTTTTTTTTGCAAAAACCAAGGACCTGTACGTAACTAAACAAGGACCTATACATAATTTTGGAAACCGCGGGTTGCTATCGGTGAAGTGGAGGGTGCTTTCCGAAAAACACCTGGTAGGGACCTGTTTGCGAGAAGCAGGGACCTATTTGCGAGAACGAAGGACCTCTACGCGATTTTGCAAAACGCAGGGGCTTTCTCGCAAAAAAAATGATGTGGCACAGCTCCCCGGCCGGGAAGTCCCCCAACTTTAATATACGGTATATTAGAATCCAGTGGAATCTACACAGGTATGTCATGGTCATTAAACCTAAGTTCGTGTTGCTTATAAAGTACAAATCAACAAGTATAGCCACTAGTGTAGCACTTACCCCTAATTCTAGGGCATAAGTATGAATTCCTTGTCGCAGTGACCCTCTAATGCCTTCGTAATGTAATTCTTGATGAATGATGCATCCTCGATATCCATGGCGATCAAGCGTGGGTCGAGGAAACCAACCGGTGATTTTGTTAATCTAGCTTCACTCATCATGTATCTATATATATACACATATACACAAAATTAATGAGTTATATATGATATTTATCGGCATTAAATAAATGTAGACCATGATTGTATATACTTAAAGTGTCTACCATCGAATGAGTGAGGCGTCGAGGACGTCGAGTGTGAAGAGAAAGAATAAGTCCTCGAAGGTCACCGTGAAGATAAGTCACGAATATTGTGCTGCAGATGATGCGGCATGAACTTGACGTTGACACCTGAGTGCCGTTCCTTCGGCCTGTTATCCTGTTCCATGTAATACATATGCAATTTCTGGCAAGATAGCCCAAGAGTTAGGAGACGCTCTTTTGGGATGACCAATCATTCGCCTAGCATAAATTTTTGGGCCAATGGCAAGTAGGGGATCTTATCATACATCTTCTTTCGTTTGCCCTTGCCACCTCGACTGTAGGTTGACTTCACGGTAGTTGATTGAGCACAAGATGTAGATGCACCATGCCCTTGCTGTGTTTGTGCAGGCAGCGTTGGTGCGGATCACGCCTGTGGACTTAGCATCAGTGCAGATAGCTCCTGTAGATTTGACACCAGTGCAAGTAACTCTCGTGGACTTGGCACTGGTGCAGATAGCTCTTGTGGACTTGACACCAGTGCAGATAGCTCTCATGGACTTGGCACTGGTGCAAATAGCTCGAGTGGACTTCGCATTGGTGCAGATGGCTCTTGTGGACTTGGCACAGATGCAGGAGCCTCCAGGCAGGTGTCCCTCTTGGGCAACTGGATGAATGTTCCAATGGCTTGCCCTAGAGTCATGACCTAGTCGTTGGGAGGCATCTGCAGTGGAATGACCTCGAAATTTGTATGAACACCGTCCACATTCACTTTTATGAAACCCAGCACTAAAGATACACCGTGCACCAAGGCCCCGGGTCTGGATGGATACACCTGGCCCTAAGTAGCGCACAAGGCAATGGAGGTATATCTCACTTGGAGCTTGCACTTCGTAGCCACCTACACAACGATATAAAATTAGCTACTCCAACAGGCCTATCAATGGATCGAGCATTCCAGAGATAATAATTATTAGCAAAATATCATCGACAAGAAATCGGTGGTCACTTTTCGAGATAGGGTTGGACGTGCAGCTACTCCAATGGTTGGGGGCTGCCTAGCATAGGCACAGCGGGGGCTTCCTGCTGATTTTTCCTATACCTTTGCATCTCATCTCTGACCAACCTTTGTATGTCATCTCTATTTTTTTTCAGAATGTCCTCTCGTAGCTGTGCCTCATGCTCGGCTTTGACTCTCTTCCTACTCCAGTATTCTTTAGAGTCCTCTAAGTAGCCATATTTCCAAGGAACATAAAGACCAAGGCCTCTCGTGCGACCTGGGTGCTTCTTGTTTTTCGTGGTCATGGAGAGTAAATCTCTCTCCCTAACTACCTTGAATGAGCCTTAGGAAGATTCTACACTCAGCGCTTCTAGGCGGTGGGACACTTTCTCGTCTGCAGGGTTTCGAAAGGAGATGGTCCCTGATAACTACGATAGAAAGGGTCATCATAGACTGTTCACACCTTTCATCATAGACGATTATCAAACCATTTGAATTTATGTGTCTGCGATAATAGGTGGTTATCACAAACAACTCTCAAACCATCTGTGATAAATACAAAAAATCGTCTATGATATATTAGGTATCACAGACGGTTATTAAAAATAACCATCTGTGATATGCTAATTATTACAGACGGTTGATGCCAAAAATAGTCTGTGATATATCATATATCACAGATGGTTATCAAACATAGCCGTCTGTAATATCTTACATATCGCAGATGGCTAATACGAAAAACTGTCTGTGGTATTAATATAGCACAGACGATTATTGCTACAAACCATTTGTCATAGCTATTTAAATATATATATTATTTCCTATTTTTTTGGCTAGCCACAGGAAATGCTAGCCATGCCCTCTAAAAACAAGCAAACATATTACACATATAGCACACGACAATCATTACACAGATATCACAAATCGATTAAACAACTAAATGAAGTACAATTCAATGAATTATTTGATTAAGTACAATTGAGTGAATACAATTGTATCAAATGATTCAACATCTAATCTTCATCGCTAGGGTAAAACTCTTTAGTCTTATTTATGACCTCTGCTATTAAGAATTGGGAGAGCTTTTCTCGAATTTCAGCAAGTTTGTCAAGATCGAATGTACTTACATCGAATTCTATGCACTGTCACTAGGGGTGATAAAGTTATTACCGCATATATATACATATATATATATATATTGATAATCACGAAATAATTATTGACAAGTTGACAAACCACTGGATCATTCGTCTTAGTGGCCATGATGTCCTCTATGTGGCGGCAAACGTAGAATCCACATACGTTACCCTGTAGCTGCTGGCGGTACTGAAAAAATAGAATTATGTACATAGGTATTATCAGTTCTAGAGACATTATTATGAAGTGTGATATAGGATTGTTGTGTTATAGTGGGTACTGGAAATCATGTCCTATGTCGCAATGTGGCGTTGGATTTCTTGTGTCTCCCTCCCTGGGAATGTAAGCGTTGAATGACCTACATGATTCTAAAAAGTTAACCTCAGCCATTGTAAACGAACGGAAGACTACAATACAATTATGTATGGATCAAGAGGAAATGAGTTTACCTGTCAAGTGTTTATTGCACACGGTTGAAGTCATGATTGCCCTTAAGTATGGAATCAAGGTATATTACCTTGCTGTACTTTGGTACAATCACAATCAGAATCCAGTGAACCCTAGTTATGTATGTCGTCGTAGTGATTAATCGTAAGTTTATGTTGTGTATAAAGTACAAATGAAACTTGTACGACAACCAGTGAAGTATTTACCCCTGGTTGAAGGGTACCATGATGTAGTTCTTGTCACTGTGAGCAAGCAATCCTCTCGTTATATAATCTTGCACGAAGGGTCCGTTATCAATGATGGATTGCTTAGAGACCAAGTGTGGGTTGAGAAAACCCACTGGTTCTTATCGTCACCGGACTTGTTGGATCATGGATCTGTACATAAGCAATGAGTTATGATATTTATCAGTATTATATGAATGTAGAACTTGATTGTACAATACACTTACAGTATCTAGCATCGTAGAAGTGAAGCGTCGAGCGCGTCGATGTTGAATAGTAAGAATAGGTCTTTGAAGGTCACAATGAAGTAGCCCAAGTCGTGGAGGAAATGCGCCTCCGTCTATCTCATGGAGAATCCACTGTGCTGGTTTAGCTTCATGTTGGACCTCTACATGTACCAGGTATGCAACGTATTGCAAACTAGTCCAAACCTAGGCAATTGTGACTCGGGGACCAACGACAATCTGAGCATGAATTTCCATTCCCCGGGAGGCATATTAATCTTCTTTGATTGGGCCTTAGCGCCTCACTTACGATATATTTTCGGTGTCTCCTTCATGGGAGCCGATACGCTGGCCTTCTGAAGAGGAGCTTGAGGTGGAGTCATAGAGCGTTCTGTTTGATAGGTATGGTTGTGTGGAGATCGCGGCACAAAAGGGTTCGGAGTGATGTCCCTCTTAGGCCACTAGACGAATGTGTGGATGGTATCCCCTAGTGTTATGATTTCTCTATTTGGGGGCTTCTCTAGCGGGACGGCCCTGAAAACGTTATTAATCACATCCACCTGGACCTTCGCAAAACCAGTCCCTAGCTGGGCATCGTGCACCAATGTCCCTGGTAGTTATGGATACGCCATCCAACGCCTAGCGTCAACGGGAATGGAGCTAACAACCTTGATTCTGAGGATGCACGGTATGGCATCCTACATAACGATACATGATGAGGTAAGGTGTCCATCAGGTTTATCTATGTAGCATTTAAGAGATGTACATTACCTAAATGTCGTCGATAGGTAAGTGGGCGTCGCTATGTTCAGAAAGTAGCACGGACGCGCAACTACTTTGACATTGAGAGGGACTGGGTACCATAATAACGGAGATGGCTTGCGACTGGTTACAGACTTCTCTCAGTTCTTTTCTCAATGCATCTATCTCTCTTTGAAGTGAGGAAGTTATGTTCTCAAGTTTTGCATCAAAGTCTCGTTTCATACTTTCCTCGTGCTCGGCCTTGGATTTCTTCCTACTCCTATACACCTCAGAGTTGTTTGGGAATTTGTTCCTCCAAGATATGTAAACCCCTAGGCATCGCGTGCGACCAAAGTGCTCCTTGTTTTCTAGGGCTGTGGACAGTATATCCCTCTCCCTGACTGCTTGGAATGAGCCTTCAAAAGATTTGGTAGTCAATGTTTGCTGCAGAAGGCAATCACATTATTTTAGACCCCATGAAGTTATGGACCTATTAATATCTAGATAGTTTAACATATCTTACCATGTGTTGCACACATTTCTGGACTTCTGCTGGGATCTCGAACAAGTTTGAAATTCCACAGCACATTTCTCTCGTCTTCTGTCAAACCTTTCCAGTTTGCTACGATGATAGGGACCCGTTCCCTTCCAATTATCCCATAGGTAGTCTGAAATGCTGCAACTGCTTTCTTCGATTGCAAGGGACCCCATCCGGAGAGACCTCAGTGATGGTCATTCGGCCCGCTGGCCTTTTAGATACTCTTCTGCCATGCTTAGTTACCCGAGTCTTCTGAGCGTCAGACCCAATTGGTGACATCGATGACGACGACGATATCTCTCTTTAAAAGAACCGTCTGTGATATTAGTATCAGTTTAAATTGATTTCATCTTCCCTTAAAGCTTTCATCTTTGCATTGATTTCACAAGAATTTCAATAGTACAAATCTTTTTTTACTTGACACACACTGAAGTGTGTAATTTGCTTCATGCTCTTTGAAGGTCTATGTGGCATATATTATTGCTAAAAGGTCCCTTTGGAATAGTAATATGATACTCCAAATAGATCTTGTAGCAATAACACAAAATCCTCCTCATCTTGTAGTAATGTAATTCTACCATGTCATTAAAAGTATAAACATAAAGCAGGAAACATGATGACTCTTGAAATGAGTATAAAGAGCATTCTCAAGAACAGGTAATCAACTAAAATTAGCATAAAGCTCAAATTTTAGTTTAGTGCTCTCAGATGTAGGGTTATACAAAAATTAATCTTGGTCGTCCCGCTACTATGGTCTATACTCTTCACTAATTGGATATAACAAATGAGATTCAAACTATGATCTGTGATTGTAGTTAATACAGATGGTTTTAGAGAACCGTCCGTGATATGACATCTAACATTAGGTTTTTTATAGTAGTGTAATGAGTCATTTATGTACTTACATCGTATTCTTGCTTGCAAAATGTTAGCCCATGAAATTGCTGACTGGCTATGGCCATAGAACAGAATTATTGTGACAGCTACTAAAGACGACCACATCCAATATATGTAAATACTCTCGTCGGCGTATTTCAGCAGGTTGGCTCTCACATCAGCTTGTTTACAAACAGAAAGGAAGGACATCCCTCTCAGTTCATGGCTGTCATCTGAAGCGGAGGCTTAGTGCCGGTGCATTGCTGTGACGACTTTCTCACACACTTTCTTCCTTGTGCTTACAAAGCCATGTAGTCGAGCTCCCAATGCCTCACAAACCTAGAAGTACTACTCATATTTCATGAGCAAACCAATTTCTACTCTTCTGGTGCGCAGAGAAAATGGCCAACTATTCCTAGCTTGAACATCAATTTTTAGCTCACACTAGTGGCAGATACGTCCATTCTTCTCGCCTCTTGAGGCACCCATTTTGAGCTCTCGCTATCCTACTACTGGCCTTCTTTTATGGCATGGCACCAGTGGCCGAGCCAAAATTTGGTTACGCTCCGGATTAAGTGGTGAAATGATCTAATCTATCTGAGCTGGACCATGAAAATGTTATCTAGACTGGACTGAATTTACCCAAGCTGTACACTAGATATTTTTCCACACCCCGAGCTGAAACCTACGCTACCCAGGGTGTGGCTCCGCCCCTGCATGGCACCTATTTTCCGTGCAATCATGCAACCAATATCCGTAACTCAACTTCAACGAGTGCATGCCTTGAACACATAGTCGTACTACTTTCCAACAACACCCCCTCCCCTCATTTGACAAGGATTGGGCTCAGGTGCAGGGCCCTGCACTTAGCGCCATGCAGGGGCCGGTGAAAATAAGACACGTGTCCCAAAAAAATTAAAACAAATACTTAAAAAAATCCAAAAAATAAAAAAGTATTTTTAAGTACTTAAAATACATTTTAGCGCGACACGTGTCCAAAAAATTCAAAAAAATACTTAAAAAAATTTTAAAAGTATTTTTGGATACTTAAAAGGTATTTTTTAAGTACTTAAAAAATTTGTTTTTTTGGATTTTTAAGTATTTTTCGAATTTTGGGACACGTGTCGCGTTTTCACCGGCCCCTGCACAGCGCTAAGTGCGGAGGCCCCTGCACCTGAGCCCAATCCATCTGACAAGAACACCAAGTCACCATAAAGTGCAAAAATAGATGAGCTATTTAGACCCTGTTCTTTTCGGCTTCTAAAAGCGGTTTTTGGCTTTTGTTATAGTACATAACTTTTAAACGGAGTATTTTCTCAAGACGGGATCTACAAATTAATTGTAGTACACGTTAAAAGCCCAACATCTGTATCAACCAAAATCGCAAATGAGTATCTCTCTCTGTAATCTATGTCGTAAACAGCTAAAATTCAAAAATTTCAGCCAAAAGCCATAAGCCGTAGCAAAAAAGAACAGGCCCTTAACCATTTCTGCATGAAGCAAAAAGATCTGCATTGGACACTTTGGGAGTAAATTGCATGCAGGTTCATAACCTTTTGGTTTACATTAATATGCATTGTACAATGAAATATTAGACTCGACTTCGCCTGAATTGAAATGAATTTGTAGCGATCCATGTAAGTATAAGTTGGATATTAGTTACACGGAGTACTAATCTTATTCAGACACACAGAGTACTAATATAATTCAGACATTTTCTAGACCATGTGGTTCTTAGCAACTGTGGCGACGCTTTATCGCCGAAGTTTTCATATACCTTTTGCTGATACTGTCATGCCGCCTGGAACCAGGGATTACATTTTCGGAAAATAAAAAAAAGACCCTCCCGAGAATTCTGAATTTCGGAAATATCGAAAATTTCGGTTTTTTCAGAGAATTTCTATCGAAACATTCAAACACCCCATTTGAATCCAAAAAATTCAAATAAATTCAAATATTTCAGAATTCTACGATGAAATTTCGGAAATTTGAAGCTTTCTTCGGATGGATGCGGGCGACGAGATCGACCGGGCGCTCCCCGACGATGACAAGCAGAAGCCGCATCGGGTGGAGGAGGTGCGAAAGCAGGTTACCCGAGGAGGAAGTGCGGGCGGCAAGGGCGAACTACTGGTGGAGCCGAGCAGCGTGAGTGAGCAGGTGGTCGCCGACTACCCGGGGCATCCGGAGGCGACCCGCTTGGCCTTGATTGGTGGCCTCCACCACTCCGAGGAGGAGGACACCTAGCGCGGCGAGCAAGTGGCTCCAAGTGACGGCACTGCCGGCGAGGCCATCGAGTTCGACAAGGAGCGTGTCGAGGCGGACGGGACCCCGCGCGGCAAGCGGGTGGCTCCAAGTGGTGGTCCTACCAGTGATGTCAGCGAGACAGTGCGCGTCGAGGAGGAGCTGGACAGATTAGCCCATCACGGAAAGTACAAACGAATACGGGGAAAAAAGGAAACGACAAAAAAGCTTAAAAAAGTCAAAAAAATTAGAAAAAAAAGATGAAATTGTTGAATAGTAAAAAAATATGTAAGAAACCAGAAACCTAAACCGTATTGAGCGGGACCATTCCAGATGCTTCCTATTCGTACAGCTCACTGCAAGGAAGAAACGTAAATTCCACCTATAGAGAAAATGCAGAGACTTCTCTATGTCTTGACTTCTACATCTCTCGGGACTATACTTCACTACCTCGCTGCCTTTATGCATCTCTTGCCTCTTGGTTCTCTGTTGCTGTCTTTGACTTCATATATAACTCAAACTTGAGGAAACATATGGATTCTACCATAGTCCTGGTGGGTAATATATCCTATGAGCGCACTCACCGTGCATTTCAATTAAAAAATTATAAAAAAAATCCGAAAATATTTCTATATGTATTTTATGGTTTACTCCACCTATATATAAAATTTCAAGTTCAAATTCATTCTATGTTAAAAGCTACAAAAAAAAAAGAAAATTCCAACAAATTTGAACTCTAACCATTGTTAGATTTTCTCTTTTTTGTTACCGCTAATATATAATGAATCTGAATTTGAAATTTTATGCATAGTTAAAGTAAGTTTAGAATATATGTAGAAATATTTTCAAAAAAATTTATAACTTTTCTAGCTAAGGTATATGATAAATACATCATAAGCTTGAGTGCATAGAATATATATATTGCCGTCTCGGTGTCATATTCGTCACTGAGATCACCGTGTGTACCCAGCTGCAAAAGAAATGGGCATGTTTTTCAGTGGACTTTATTGGCCAGTTTTGTTCATCTACGGCTGTTGCAACATTGTTATACTTGTCATGAGTCATAATAGAAGACGTTGGCTAGCTCTGCTAGCTAACTGTTCCGTTATCAGTTCTCAGCTGTAATCAGCACAAAGACAAGCACATGATTTGACAGTTAATAAGATGGATTTTTACTGTACACCCAGATTCATGTGAACCGTTCATTGTGCATGATCCAAGGGTTGATATTCCTCTCACCTCATAAGTGGTAATAGGTCATCTATTACCATTCCAAGGCTAATATGGTTAATTACTACATAGTAAATATTGAAATAACTAATATTTCGGCACCTGTCATTAAATGAATGGCTGTTAATATGGTAAATAATTAGTGATAGTAGTATCACTTGCTATATCTTGCAAATTCCGAAATCCTAGTGACATCTACATCCTTCACTAAGCCTTTTAAATTCAAAATATAATAAAACTTCAAATCCTACCAGTAAAAATTCAAACTTGATATGAAATTTGCAATATTTAGATCATAAAGTAATTATGTCTGTTTTTTTTTACTTTCAATTTATGATGGAATTCTACACGTGAAATTCTACATGGTCCATGGATAAACAAAAAGGGTTTTTTTTTTCTATCCTAGAAAAGCACTGACCACAAGCTCAGTACTGCTTTGCAGCACTCTGAACCTCCAATCGTAGCGTTTAAGTATTGATCAGCTACAGTTGAAGGTACATGTGCAGATTAGTAGCATTATCAATACAATAAACTTTGTGCATGACAAACAATCAACCTTCCAAATTAAATACTGAGTGGAATTAATCATGCAGAATGGGAGCCCATTTGAGTTAGATTAATGCTCTCCCCTAACTTTTACTGAATTGTATGGAGGCTCAGATGAGAGAGATGGTCATTATCGATATCTCGATCAAGGTGTCAAGATGTCCAAGTGATCCTCTACTCAGCTCGGGGCTCTCTGATTGATCAGGCCTCAAAATTTATACAGGCTGCGCAAGGAACTGTAGAAGTCACTCCATGTTGCTATTGTGCACAACCTTGACTCCCAACACCTCCCAATCCTACGAGTATAATCTCAAACACTACATTACGAATTCTCCCCCTCTGGTGCATACACTTATTTGTTTCTCAACTGACTCGACTCCTCCTTTTGCTGCCTTTAGGGCATCTTGTGCTGCCTTTAAAAGGGTTTTTTTGGGTTCGTACAATCAAAAAGAAAATAATGCACATAAACTGGTCATAGGCTCATAGCACATGTGCCAATTCCAAAGTTAATAATATATTCACTATTTGAAGTTGGAAAGTGAGAGTGATGGCATGGTACAACTACCACAGTAGATACATTAACACTTCGTTCAAAATGTAGTTTTTTTTTGATAAAAAATACACATAATGCCTTTGTTTTGTGCTCTCTCCGTTCAAAAGTATATGTCATTTTGGGAATTGAAATGGTCTCTAATATATAAATTTGATCATCAATTTTTATGATAATATGTGTGATGCCTTAGCTTCAATTAGACTCACGTCTACCTGCACGCCGGACAAACCATGTACTTATACAAATCCCACTTACGCTTTCGTCCTCGTTTCGTGTAAAAGGATTAACCTGGGGAGTTGGATTGCAATTTACAATAAGGATTATATATTGGTCATGCCCAACCTTGACAAGTAAGGTGGGACTAAATTCTTATACGCTTATGCACGCACACATGAGCCACATGGATTCAATTCATCTTCGGCTGGGTTATCACTCCGTCCTCAAAGGACATGACATCTTCGTCAACTCAATATGCCCAAACTGAGGCAAATGACCAAGATCTTCTATCTTGGCACACGTCTAATCCAGCACATATGCCATGTTGTGTGCCCACTCATCCAGACCCACATATGCTATGAAAAATATGCCCGCACCCCTGATCTGTACACACATGTAAAAGAATCCCCCCGGGCATTGCTTAAGAAGAAGGTCTTCTCACGCAGACCGAGAAAACCCCCGAACCCCTGCTCCACCCTTACACAGCGGCACCATCGCCCGACCTTGTGAGACTACCGGCGGATCCTTTGGATCAACGCCTTGGCGGGCCTTAGACACGTGCTTTGGTGTGGTAGCAAAGGGATTTTTTTCCCCCAAGCCTGAAATTCGCTCCCACTGGGAGTCGAACCCAGGACCTGGGGGGTGCTACTCAGGCCTCTAACCATTGGGCTAGAGACTCTTTCGCATCTGTACACACATGTAACCATGAGTGTTAGCTCTGATACCATTTGTAACGCCCTAGCTCTAATTAGGCTCAAGTGTATACTCACGCCAGACAAACAGTGCACTCATACCAACCTCACTTACGCTTTCGTCCTCGTTTCGGGTAAAAGAGTTAACTTGGGGATTAGATTGTAATTAGCAACGGGGGTTATATATTGGCCATGGCCAACCTTGATGAATAAGGTGGGACTAAATTCTTATGCACTTGTGCACACACATGGATCACTGTTGTGACTGCGGCGTTTATTGGAACAATCGTGAGGAAATAGTTGGCCAGAGGACGATCGACTACTACTACTACACCGATGCGCTCTTCGTTGAATCGACTGTTTTAACTATACTTCTGCTGTACTGTGTGTTTAGTGATAACGATCTATGATCTCTTGCTTATATAGCTTCCTAATTTACGCGATAAAAATTTTTAGTTTATATTAGTGTAACCTACTCATATTTCAATATGAGAAACCATCCAAGTTCGTATGGGCTGGAGTGCCCGACTTGCAACCCTACAATTCACTTCACTTCGCCTCCATGGAGGAATGTGCCTTCGGAGTCTTTCGAGGAGCGCTGGCACTGCCTTTCAAAGTCGCCGCAATACGCCTCGTCGTACACTCGGACGTCCGTGCAATCACTTAGCGGCTGCGGATGCTCATAGCTCGAGCTTAAGACAGCACGTGTTTTTGCTGCCACTCTGCATACCTCGTAACTTCGCCGTTGGCTTCGAGTCAGAAATTCTTGGTGGAACAAATGAACAATAACACGTGATGTTAATGGTTCATACTTTCTTCGCCGAACTCCAGTACATGGAAAAGAATGAACAAAAATCCAAGCTGCCATTACTATGGAAGGAACTGTGAACCGTGGAAAATATTAACATAACGTAGATTGGTAAGCACGGATGAATAGAAGCCCCTTTTGCAGTTAATTTTTTTCCTAGTGTACAGAACTTGTGTACATAATTCTGTACTTGTGTACATAATTTAGAACATAAGATGGTATTTGCCGCGAAATGAACTCAGGCATTCAGCTGCCTCTTCCTCCCAAAATTGCTAAGAATCACTGCACTGAAATTCTAACTGAAGGCTGGCTGGGGGGCAACCTACATATCCACCTCAAAAAATTTGCTCCTCTATATACCTGTCCCCTGATACAATTTATCCGTGCAGACCACAACAATACGGTAGTGGGTCCACAATTAATCGTCCCCACCTCCATCATCAGCCTCCATTGCATCATCATCCCCTCCATCCGCTTGGTCGCCAGCATCATCGACATCCATGAGTTCTTGCCTTACAACTACTTCGTTGATTGCTTCAAGTGCCTCAGTTCTCCTTGCATCTGGAGGAAGCCTTTCCACTTTCATGGTTTTCAATTTATCCTCAGCAAAGAATGTGGTGAATGGCTTCGGAACCTGCAAGATGCTCGTAGTTAGATTCACCCAAATGTTTGCTTTGTAAGCTTAAAAACGAAGAGAGTAGCAATCACACCTTGAAATAGCTGCCTCGCTCTTTGGCACTCTCGACAAGATTGTTCCAGTGTTTATCTTGCTTCAATGTTGAAGCGGAACCTACGACCTGTGTTATGCGAATTATTATTTGGATTCAAAAGTAAACCAACAAAATATGATAATATAAGCAAATAGTGGTACAGCCACAAACTGAACTAGATGGACATATGGTTCACTTTTCCAAAGCTAACACCTTGAGAATGGATGGAACCCATGAACTTGAAATTACATATTACACAGCTCACTGATCTCAAAAAGAGACTTGAGGCATTATAACCTCACATGCCATAATTAAAACTACAGCAGCATCCGAGAGAGAGAGGGAGAAGGAAGAGAGAGAGAGTTGTTCCTTTATGTATACATCTTATTAGGCCACAAATCTCTTTAAATTACTGACGTTAGAACTAACCTCTTTCTTCTAGTTATAATGCATATGCAATGTGCATCATGCAAAAAAGGATAGTACTGCTGCTAGTGTGCTATTGCAATTCATGCAAAAAGAAGCACTAAGGAGGAAGCATAAGGAGCACTTACTAGTACAGCAGACCTAGCTCTGGTGATGGCAACATTCATTCGTCGAAAATCAGAAACAAACCCAATCTTTTGCTCCTTGTTGCATCTTACACATGAAAAAATGACAACTTCCTTTTCACGGCCCTACATATCAGCAACAAGATGCAACATTATGATCACTGCTACTTGCCAGAGTACATAAGAGAAGATCTCCAAATGCATGAACATAAACATGTTACCTGGAATCCATCAACAGTGTTTACATCTATCACTTCCTTTGATTGATCCCCAAAGGTCGACCGAAAATGGTCCTTCAAGAGTTTCACCTGATGCCTGTATGGTGATATGACAGCTACTAGAGAACTAGATTTGAGTTCTGGATAATTCATGGCTAATTGGTGATATAGGAGGGTAATGAATTCCACTTCATCCTCATTCACCCATGAACCACTTCCAGATGGCTGGGACTCCATCCCATCAACATCAAAGAAGCAAAATGGCCCGAAGCAGCTGTAGGAATGCCATGGACGTTTTTTGTTGAGTCCCTCCCCATCTTGTAGGACCCCTTCATAGAATTCTTTAGAAGGGAATATGCTGATCTGTTTTTTGAGTGGATTAAAAAAGAAGAAAATCATTCTAATTTCCAGCTTAAGATGAATTGAGGGGCATGATATTACCTCTGGATGCATGCGATATTGAATTTTGAGCATTTGAATGGGAAAACCAGCAGCTTGAAATCTCTTGAACAAACTTGTTCCATATCTAATGGATATATTACCATTATATTAGCATATTGCAGAACCTTAACAGTATGAATCTAAAGAAAATAAGGAGACCTTAATAGTATGAATCTAAAGAAAATAAGGAGACCTTAACAGTATGAATATAAAGAAAATAAGGAGACATCTTACCCTAACTTCTGAGCAGTTGATGAAATTACAGTTGCAGGCAACTGAACTGGGTCGCCGACCTGATAGGGATATCAAGAGAAATAGTGAGGATATGAGGAGATCATCATTAGCAAAAGCTCAAGCGAAGGTATCATGTATCAAGATATCAAGAGAATTCAGGAGATATCAAGAGAAAAGGTGTGTCTACACACAACAAGAAACGAAAGCAAATGGTCAACGGAAACTAAGCTAGTGAAATGTTTCTATATTTAATCCAAAAATAAAATTGAAAATATCATACCCATGTATGATCCCCTTTTGTTGAGCAAATAATAAAGACATCATATCGATAAATTAGACAAATTAGACGAGCAAAAAGCAAACAATTGAAGAAAAGAGCAGTGTAAATTATCTGAGACAAGTAGATGGCATACAAGAAAAACTTGTCTGCACCCATGGATCAAGGGTACAAGAGTCGCTGGTTCAACCTGAAAAAGATGATGATATGTCAAACTTCAGAAATATTTCATGAAACAGAAGCACACAGAATGCTACTATCCAAATATGATAATGTTAATGCTCCATGATAAAACAATGTGGACAAAAAATATACTCACAGCTTGTGCAGCTTCATCAATTATAACAACATCAAAAGCACGGGTCATCCTGCTGAAAATAGACGATCCACTGAAACTCAGTGTAGAAAATACCTACAAGTTTTGCTTGACAATGAGAATAAAATTCCAAAAGATAATTATTGAATATTGATAATGGCAGATGAACATACAATGGCTGCTTCATCAAGAATTGAAGCCCTAATTCGATCATATTCACCAGCTCCTCGTCTCCCACCGACTAATGAGCGATCCACACCGGAAAGTTTTTGTTGTATCTGCAAAGATATGAACTCACTGTAATTGACAGAAGTTAAACAGAAAAATGCTTAGCAACTCAAATCACATACAAGGTAATCCATGGAGACTGCTTTAACAGAATGGTGTGCCTTTAGTCCAATGCGCACAACCTTAGGATTATAGGTGTTGTTATTTTCATCACGTATTCCTGAAAACAGAGATATAACTTAATTAGTTAATTTGCTCATGAAGAAACTGATAATCGAATAAGTATAAAAAATATTATTTGATTAGTCGCACATGGGAGCATGGGTATTTTTGTTGTGCAAGCATTTTTCTGCATTTGATATGTTGGCACCAAAAACCCTTTACCTGTTTGAAGAACACGCAATACAATCTCATCAAGTGCTGAGTTGGATGGAGCACAGACCAAGACATGGGCCCGATACTTGCGATTGGAACTTACGACTTCAGGTTTCTATCCAGAAAAGCTTTTACCATGTGAAGGATAAAATCATCCAGGCATCATGGCAAAATATAGCAAGGACAGGGTGCAGAAGTGTACCAGCTCATTCCCAGTAGGATAAAAACCATCATCACCATCGACAGGCATAATCAAATCTCGAGGATTTGCACCAATTAGCCAAGGAGATGCTTTCATCCAGTGTGCATGCCTATCATGTAAAGTCTGCAGTAAGATAGTGCAAACAAATACTTGCAGTAGAATCATGTAGCTAATACTAGCACTGCAGAATTTCACAATAGAAAACACAACCAAAATTACATTAAAAGGCAGTTCTTTTATCAGTTACCACACAACACATAAAGCTAGAAGTTGAAGGATGGCTAGAAATGATGATGCAAATGAAAAATAATGACAGCAATCTTCTCCTTCCAATAAATCCTAGTTCCACTCTGTGGATTTGAGATATTACAGGAACAAGAGAAGTGCCATGGACTGAGGTTAATTTAGTTGCTACCACACACCATGCAGAAGAAGTATACGAAAAATCAGTAAAGGTCTAAAGGATGAAACAATTAAAAAGACTGCTTGGCAAAATCCTTGATATTGTAAATGTTGCTTGTTCACTAGTCAGCATCAGATCCTTCCCATTTCCATGTTCCAAAGTCAAATAAATGACACAAAGTAAATAGAAAATAAGTACTTTTAACATACTTGCCCTCAATGTCCAGCTCTGGCCCATGTTTTTGAACATCAAATCCTCCTCTGCGTGACAGGATTATAAAGCATATGAGATACATGCAGCCATTTTATTTAGTAAGGAAGATTATGACAAAAGAGGAATAAGCTTTTGCAAACTGTAGTGAACATTCACATTTCTATTATATCTTCTAATATCTCATTTCTGATACAGACGAGGATTTTTTTCTCTTCTCTAAAACGGAATTACTAATCATACATTTCACTCAATACAGGATAGACAAGTGAAGGCTGTTACTTGGTTTGCATTCTTGTGGGAGCAGAATGGAGAACAGCACTGAGGAGTCCAAGGATAGTTTGTGTTTTTCCAGTTCCTGGAGGGCCCTGCAAATAAACAGTACAACTCTACGTAATTACGTAAATGGTGCATGATTCCAAGTAGTGCAATGTGTGCAGATCTGCACATACTTCTCAATAAAAAGCATAGATCTAAAACTGCCCCGACACTTGCACCATTTTTCTCAACAGAGTAAATGATAATATGCTGCAAATTAACAAAAGCAGCAAAAATAGCTAACAAACCTGAATAAGAACAAAGGATCTGCGCGAAAGACCCGCCTACAAGAGATAATACAGCAGTCTATCAGATACATAATTTTCCCTTAGAACTAGATATGACAACGATATCAAATATTACAAAGAATGCTCACATTGACTGCATCTAGTTGTGAATCATTAAGGTTTGTTTTCAGGTAATCCATAAGTGGCTCAGGGACATTCCAAGCACGATTTTGGTCGTCACCATCTTTATGCTTCTCAGTAGCTGAAAGAATCAGATCCTTAAAAGGAAGAGAAGCTACAGAGTGCATAGCTGAGTATTCTCGCATTATAGTAGACAAGCTGCAAATCTGAGAATGTTGACCAGAAAAGGTAATATCAAGTTCGTACCAAGAAGCACATGCTGTCAATAATTGATACAAGCATGAAAACTCACACAATCATTGAGAACAATTGAAACTCACCTTTAAAATCCACAGAAAGCTTTCTGTGGTTGCAAAAATGGAAGCAATGCGCTGCATCCTTGAAGAGTTCACAGGCTTTGCTACATTAAAATTTTTTACTTCCCCTGCCAGAAATGCTCTAAGAGAAATAGTTTCTCTACCACCCCGCTGTTCCACTAATGCAAAGGAATATGCGGTAGGAGTCACTCCCTCCTCAAACTACAAAACAATGCAGGCATATCCAACCCATCAATCATTATCATACAATTAACCACATCGGATGCATCGTAAATATGGTGAATTTCAATCATAACTATGTACTACATAGAACTGATGGAGCATTGGACCTTTGCCTTCAAAGCAATGCAAGGAACTTTAATCTAATACAGTTTTGAGTCAAAATTCTATCAAATGCAGGAGTGTGTATGGCTTGACACACTATAGGTTCCACTAAATTATCTGGAAAATTCCTCTAAACTGCGTATCACAATCACCTATAACGCTGAATTGACCTGCATCACACTTACTTTCTCCTTGGAGAGCAGGAGGAGGTCATTCTCCGACACCATCTCCCTGAAATCATCAAGCACCGCCATGGACACCTTGTGGAACCCCTCGGACTCCGCACACGACGCCACCACGCCCTTCTGCCAGTCCAGCCCAACCTCTACCCACACCACGCAAAAACACAAATCAGAAATTGCTAGATAACCCGACAGCAAAACAGATTAACACACAAGCCGCGAGAGGGACGAGGCCTGGTGCCCACCTTCCTCCTCGTCGCTGCGGCCCTGGACAATCTGCGCCTTGACCTCCTCGAAGAGCAGTGGCTCGAAGACGGCGAGGTACTCGGCCACCGAGGCGTAGGTGTTCTTCACGCGCCGCAGCCCCTTCGCCTGCTCCGCACCCTGTTCCCCAAGCCTGGAAATGTTAGGGTTTCGGTGTAATCGTGCTACGGTTGGTGCGGCGGGTGGGTCGGTGCGCGTACCTTGGAGTCGGCGACGAGGCGGAGGTAGTCCCAGCTGAGGACGATCTTCTGGAAGCGGTCCATGCTGGAGGCGGCCGAGGAGGAGGAGGCGCCGCCGCCGCCGGATTTCTCCACCGCCATGGAGGTGCGCCGCGGCGGAAGAGGTTTTGGGGTTTACTTTAGGGGAGTGAGGCGGCGGCGCTGGAAACGGCCGGAGCCTGGAGAGAGAGGGAAGTAACGAGAGATGGTAGTGGGCTTGTGGTGGTACGGGTCACTCGATTTGGGCTCTTCCTGGACCACGTGTAGGCCCAAGTCTATTTATAATCACGGCCATAATCACGGCATGTGACAAAAGTTGAAGACTTATACTACTCCCCTTCTTTATTACTTGATTTTCTCAAATTTATTCAATCAAAATTTCTAAAATTTGATCACTTTACTTGACTTTCTAAACTTTATTCTGTCAAATTTTCTAAAGTTTGATCACCAACAGATTTAAAATTATCTAGATTGACTATACAAAAATTATACTAACAGTTGCAACATTTGTAATGAACAAGTGACGGAAACAATTGAGTCCACTTTTATTGGATCATTTCTTGGTACAAGTATAGAAAATTACGCACATGGAATATCAACAATTCAAAGAGGAGCAGAACACAACGGCAACCATGGATTAGCAAAATGCAATAACCACACAGTAAGCAGACATGAAAGAAACATGCAAATCAAGAAGCAAGAACACGATGGATCACCACCAGCTTCGAATCCTCCGCGGCCTTTCTAGAAGTGGTTGACCCTCCTGCAGTTCTTCCTGATCTCGCCGTTTGTAGCCGGTGAGCGGCGAGATGTTTATACTAAACCTATGATTTTAAAGGTCAAAGCGGTTTGTGTAAATCATCAAGCAAAGATAGGCTTAAGTTTCTTGCCTTGTTACACTCATGTGGCTGCCTATCCAAAGAACAAGTCCACAAGTCATCATATGCACGCTTCCCTCATAAGTACTATTGCTAATTTTAATGACATGATCATATTTGAGTGATCTAATAAATACAAGACATGGAACCTCAATCTGGTATTATAGATGGAACTAGTTTGGTTCATCTATTGTTAAATGGTTCTGGAGCTCATTAAGAAATATTATAATATCAACAATACCTAGAAGCAAGTAATATAGATTAGCACATATAGATCACTTGCCTAATTTGTGTACCTAATACATGAAAGTATCTAATGCACGTAGGCTCATATATAATACCTAATTTACAAATGATTCACAATCACATTCCTGGAGCAAATAAGATTTTGATTGTCACCAAAACAATGAGATTTAATTAGATGCTTACCATTGTTTCACCGCTGTTCTTCCTCACTAGGTTGTTTCCTTGTAGCAGCTCCCGGTCATCAAGAACGCTAGTCACCTAGAAAACCAAGAACAACATGAAAGTAACATGATCAGTAATCGGTGAAAAAAAAATATGAGAAGATTTTTTTAGAACTACAATATGAGGGGAGATTAAAACCCCTCAAATCAGTAATATGAGAAGGGAAAAACATCAAACATCAACACAATGAAACCGGTCATCTGAGGCATAAGAGGTCCCTGAGAGAAAAAGAGAGAGGAAAGAGTCTATTTTGCCGAAATTTGGAAAGTGCATCAAACCTTCGCCAAAAATAGTGAAAATTGGTGGAGTTGTTCTTCATACATCCAAAAGCCTCCAGAAAAACATTTGAGCAATTTCGGCCATGAGATCAAAAGTTATAGCAGTTTCAATTGAGGCCGAAACGAATTCGAGTCCGTTTCCGACACACCTTCAGTAAAACGGGCATAACTTTTGCATACGGTGTCCGTTTTCGACGTTCTTGTACTCGTTGGAAAGCTAACGACAAGCCCGATCCAAAAATAATGACCCGCTTGCGCCAGTCGCCCTCCAAGACCCCGAAAATCGGCTATCTTTGGATCTAAACCTGCGTCGCAAGTTTTTTCTTTCTGTTTTTGCCCTTTTTCTTGTTCTTCCCTTCGGAATTTGGATTTTTCTTCAACTGAAAAGTTGTAGATCTCGTCGAAACCTTTCAAATGAATATATATAAGCCATATAGAACTTTGTCATGTTATCTTTTCAGACTAGTTGTTTATATTGCATCGGTATATAAAACGATCGGTACATACGGTTTTTGTCGGCCCCTGAGTGTAGTCGCCCAACCATTGGGCGATTGCATGAAAGTCGCCCAATGGGAGGGCGACTAGATGCAGTCGCCCGAGGGTAGAGCGACAGCTATTGTGTCGTCCGCTGGTTGGGCGAAAGGCTCCAGTTGCTCAACTATTGGGCGACTGGAGCCTATTTTTGTAAAAAAAAATTCCACGGGTATATTTCTGTAATTTTGAATAAAAAATAGATTATTTGTACCAAAAATTCGAGAGATTTGCTTACCTCTAGTCCTCTACTATTGAAGATGGCTGGACGACGCCACAGCACACGCACAGCCGCGTGTTGTTCTCTATTACGACGACGTGGCCTGGGAGTCTGGAGACCGGAGGCTATGATCATAGGGTTGAGGTGCACAGCCCTATCCCTTCCATGTACTACAATTACAGGTTCGGTCCAAAATTACTAGCCCATTTAAATCGTAGCTCCACCCTATTTAAAAGCCAACCTAACCATATCCTTACCCTTTTCTATTTATGCCCATTTGATATGACCCATTGCCAACCCATTCAGAAGCTCAACCCTGTCAGCACTATAAACCTCTCGTTACCAGCTGTAAACTTTCGTAATCCTAGCCCTAGCGATCGAGATGATGACATCTCATTTCTCATCTGGACCGTTGATTTTAGATCAGACAGTTTAAGGTGTCGCTCATTTGGGCTAAAAAATGGTGGATTATAGCTGAAATTGTACTGTAGCTGACTAAATTACACTATAACTGAAGGTGGCTTATTTGACGTAATTAAATTTAAAAAATTTAAAAATAGAAAAATATGTTAACTCATCACGGACAATACAAACAAATACAAAAAAAGAATCGACAAAAAACCTCAACAAAGCTAAAAATTTAAAAAAAAATTATAAATAATAAAAAGTAATTCAGAAGCCAAAATGAGGAGACCCTAACAACTGCTCCTGCAACATAGTCCTTGCTTACGTTTTGAGTGTTCCGATCCCGACTCCTCCCACTTACATCAGTCCATGGCGAAGGTGCCGGCACGGAGGCCGAAGCCGCCGCGGGCGGCCAGCCGGCGGCTCCTCGGGGTAGGCGGGCTGGGCATCGCCGCGGCAGCGTACGTGGGGGTGGACTACCTGCGGTACCTCTCGCCGACGTGGCACGAGCGGCTGCAGCCGGTGCTCTGGGCGGCGCTGGCGCTCGCCGCCGCCGCGCGCGCCCCGTTCTATCGCCACTGGGCTGCCGAGCTCCGCGCCGCGCTGCCCTTCCTCGGCTCCATCGCCTTCATGCTCGGCGCCTTCCTCTGCGAGGCCATCTCCGTCCGCTTCGTCTCCGCCGTGATGGGGCTCCAGTGGCACAGGTCAGTATCTCTTCTTGGGAACTGGGGAGCTTCCGCCTCGACACAGATTTCAGCACTTGAGCTGTTTGGATTTGAGATGCCCTGGATCTTGGAGAGATTTCAGCTTTTGGGTTGCTGTTTCTGGTGTATAATGTTTATAGATAGGAGTTTTAAGTTGTTCGTGGTAGGATGGTGTGATCTTGGAGGGGATCGCTTGTAGAACTGCGAGACAAGTGAGTTGCTTATAGCATAAAGGTGTTGTCTTGGTGGGATTTGTTTGTGGCGGCGTACAGCGTTAGGGGGGTTTAATTGTTGAGTACCGGACAATGGCTAAGCTTGATGGGCGAGATTTGGGCTAGTCATGGCATAGAATTATGATCTTGGAGAGGGTTGTGAAACATTTCAAATACTACAGTTTGGGGGACCTTGAATTCCTTTGTTGGTAGGGGGAATGTGTTGTGTAATTATCATGAGGAGTGCTCAAAATCAGGCTTGCTGTAGAGTTTGATATGTTGATTATAGCAGGAAGTAGTGTTCCTGGAGAGAGTATTTATCATGACAAGTGCTTAAAATGGAATCTTGTGGATTGGTTGTTGCTAAGGATTCTTGTTACTGTAGATTTGTTTCAGTGAATTTTGTGTGACAAATGCTTGATCTTAGGCTAGCGTCTCCATGCTGTCAAGTTCGGTTTATCATATTTCAGTGGATTGTTGGTCATGGGTAGAGCATGATAGCTTGATTACTTGTTGTGTACTCCTGTGAGGTTGTAAAATCATTCCTTTTCAGCCTTGGAGTAAAGATCAAGTTCTATAGTATTTCTAGCACAGACTAATCAAAAAGCTTTAATGGTGATTGGTGATTGGCTTTTTAAAGATTGCAGTTTAAGTAAGGCATCAATGATCTTTTAGAAAAAAAGGGGCATATAGAAGTTAAGTGGATATGATCTTTTCATACTTGGGCCAGTAGATTCATATTCAGTGACTCAGTGTTGATGTTTCTTCTCTCAATCTGATTCACATAACTGAGCTAACCCTTCCCTGGATGTGCTTCTAGTCACAAAAGAATGCCGTCTTGGGGTACGTTTTGTCAAACTTTTAAAACTTTGGCTATTGATATCTTTTTAAATATTTATATTGGATACACGAATCATATATGTAGATTGTCTCGAAAAGTATTTTCGTAATATTATAGTTTTATTGGGTTTTATAAATATATTACAATAGAAATTAGTGGTCAAAGTTGTATTTTGAGGACCATGTCGATGTCTAAAATAACATTCTTTTGTGACCAGAGGCAGTACAAATCAGTGAGAACTTCATATCAACTCTGACTAGATGGCATGCTGAGATTGCACTAGTTTTATTTGAACATGGTTTTCAGCTAGTCCTGGTTTTTTCTCAGAGTTTGACTTTTCACTGTCAAGGAGACAATTGCAATACTACCTTTCAAACTTGGAAAGCTCTCCTTTGCATGCCAAAATTACCTTTTTTTTAAGTAGTTTATTTGTGTGCACTCACTTCCTTGCTCGCATAAATACACATGAATCCATGAAATCTCACACTAGTAAGTAAACTGAATTTTGTTTGATTGTTTTAACAGATCTGCTGCTCCACTTCCTGACACTGGCCAATGGCTGCTTCTAGCATTGAATGAGAAGCTTCCTCAAAGTGTTGTTGATCTATTGAGAGCTCATGTTATCACCCTTCACCATTATTTGATGTTGTTCATCATGTTGGGGTTCTCAGTGCTGTTTGATTGCATCAAAGCTCCTGGTCTTGGAATAGCAACAAGATATATGTTCACTATGGCAGTTGGTCGATTGCTTCGGACCATAACTTTTATTGCTACAATTCTTCCATCTGCGAGACCTTGGTGCGCTGCTGCTCGTTATCAAATACCAGGGCATCCTCATCCTTGGGCACAAAAATATTACGTTCCATATGCTTCTGATTCAGATGCTATTCGTAGGGTCATACGGGATGATATGGCCTATGGTTGGTGTATTTGGCTTGTCACCTAACTGATACATCAATTTTTGTGGTACTGGGAAAACTAAATTATATTTTTTTAAAAAAATTACAGGTGCTGTTCAAGCTTACCCTGGTGAATATAGACCTGACTGGGGCCGGATGAGCTTCCTAGTAGACATTTTGAGGCCGACCCCTGGAGAGGGGCCTTCATGGTACCATCTGTTGAAGAAAGCCAGTGGTGGTTGCAATGATCTTATGTATAGTGGGCACATGCTTGTTGCTGTTCTTACTGCAATGGCGTGGACGGTATGCTATACCTTTTTACTTTTCAGTATTACAATAGCAAAGTCTCTGTATGTCCTGTGGTATTGAAACTGAATTATCTTTGTCAGGAGCCACCATCTTTAATCTAAGATCTGTATCCCATTTGCTCTGATATTGTTTTAATCGGTCACTTGTAATTGATGTCCTCTTAACTTCTTTTTCAATCTGTTTCACGCTCATAGGAAGCGTATGGGGGCTGGATCTCTGTCGCAATATGGCTTCTCGTCCTGCACAGTGCTCAGAGGGAGATACGCGAACGCCATCATTACACCGTCGATTGTGTCGTGGCAGTCTATGTCGGCATCCTCTTGTGGAGGATGACGAGGTTCATCTGGTCTGCTCGAGATGCCAACCGAGCCAGAAGGCTAGCCAAGCTTGAAGAGGTTCAGAGCAGGCTAATCCATGCCGCCAAGGATTCAGACATCGACGAGATAAGAGGCCTGCTGAAAGAGGTTGAGCTGGCCGGCCAAGAAAAGCAGGGCTTCTCGCAGAGGGCCATCCTGGCCTTCGCTGCAGCTACAATTATTTTCACCCTGACTTGTGTTCTCCTTGCCTTAACATTAACTAGCGACGGGTGATTTTGGCTTTGTACTAAGCCCCTGAATTTTAGCCCATTTCCGTGTGTTTTTGTGTAGGTTGAGATTATTGAGTGCCGTTTGTTGGAAGAAACATGTTTAAGAACATATGCAACTTCAGTTTAGTGGCATCAGATTGATATAATTTTGGCAAATTTGCGAAAAAAATTTGCTTTTCTATTATGTGAGTTTCTTGTGTTGTTCTGAACTGTAACCATCCTGCCTTGTTCTTTGCTTTATACCCACTGAAGATATGAGATTGTGGGACGCAGACTGCAAGAAACAAGAGATCACCGAAACCAACAAACGCGGATGGTTGATGCTGGAACGATGACCACGCCTGTTGTTCGCAGTTCGCTTCATGAACGCCGCATGCATCTCGAGCTACATGGAGCTTGGGCTAAGTTTGGCGAAATTCTCTCTGCAATTGGTGCGACTCCACCTCAATCTGGGCGCGGAGGAAAGAACGCACGGAGGCGGTTCAGCGCGTCGGGGTTCCGACGGATGCCGCCGGCGCCGAGGCAGGCGGCCGGGCGGGGGCGCCGTGCCGCCGTCCATGGTTGAGCACGGGAGAGGACCTCAAAGTAGAAGATGAAGAAACACATGATAATATAATTTTTTCCAGGGTCTCATTAGCAAAACTTCATAGCCACACCTCTCCACCCCTCGATCTGGGCCGTGAATACTCGATCTGACGGTCACCGTGAGACCCACCGGGATCGCGCTTTTTCTGCGTGGTAATAACTAGGGAGGGTGTAGTTTATAGGACTGTTTTGTACAGGGGTTCGTGCGCAAAAAATCAAACCCATCCTCTGCACCCGTCGATCCGAGCCGCGAATGCGCAATCTGACGGTCACAATGAGACCCACCACCGCGATCGCGATTTTTCTGGAATTTTTTGTACGGATAATCCATTTTTTATTCAAAATTACAGAAATATACCCGCGAAAATTTTTACAAAAATAGGCTCAAGTCGCCTAATGGGAGAGCGACCGAGCCTATCGCCCAACCGTAGCCGATTCTCGTCCCTCGTCGCCAACCATTGGGCGATCAGATCCATCGCTTCTCCCATCGGGCGACTTTTCATGCATCGCCAATGGTTGAGCGAAAGGTATCAAACCTTCACAAAAATAGTGAAAATTGGTGGAGCTATTCTTCATACATCTAAAAGCCTTGAAAAAAATTTGAACAATTTCGCTCACGGATCAAAAGTTATAGCGCTTTCAATCGAGGCCAAACGAATTTGAGTTAGTGGGCACGGGGCTCGAGTGCGATCGCCCAACCATTGGCGATCGCATGAAAGTCGCCAACGGGAGGCGATCGGATGCAATCGCCTAATGGTAGAGCGATAAGGATAGAGTCGGCTTCTGGTTGGGCGATAGGCTCCAGTCGCCCTCCCATTGGGCGACTTGAGCCTATTTTTGTAAAAAAATTTCTCGCGGGTATATTTCTGTAATTTTGAATAAAAAATAGATTATTCGTACCAAAAATTCATTTTTCTGCGCGATCCATGTGCGGGCGGGCACGAATGATGATTTTATTTACTACGAGGATCCAACCGCAAACTTCTCTCCGCCTCGATCTAGACCGCGCAACACGCATCGGACGGTCCACGTTTCTCTCCAGTGATAGAGGACAGGTCCACGAGGCCCAGTTTGGCACGGCCCAAATCGGAATAGGCCACCGGCTCAACACCAACACACCCTCGTCTTCTTCCCCGTCGCCGGGACGCACGCAACGCCGCCGCCTCGCCCCCTCTCGTCTCTCTCTTCCGCGGCTGCCACCACGCTTTCCAACCTCTTCTGCGGGCCTGCCGCTTTCGTTCTTCGGCGGTTTCTCGGTCTCAAGGTAAGTAAAGCCTCACCATCTCAGGCACTTGTTGATTTTAGCGGGGCTTGGCGCTCTATGCTTTACTTCTTAACAAGTTCGATGAGGTGGGGATTTTGCCAGCCGCTAGAGCTTCCAGTTCTTGATTTCGGTTGTCTGGGGAACGTTGAAGTATATGTGTCTTGAATTGATGATGTTGACTGTACTTGTCTAGTTTTCTTCAGGGTTCCTGCTTTTTCTTGCCCTCAAATGAACTCGTTAGGCAGATGTATTCTAGAAAAAAAGGCAGATTTTTTTTCAAGTTTTTTGTGTAGTTGTAAGGCCAATCGGAGCCTAAAATTTTGTGTTCAGAATATCGAAGTCCGCCATATAGGATGTACCATTAAGGGCTGGAGAGTTGATATATTATTGGGTTGTTATGGGGGCAGCCTTAGTTCAGTTTTAATGAGCATTGGATTATTTTGTCAAGTCCTGATTTTGGTTTTGGGCAAAACATAACTTTTGCAACAGGAGGCCTCAGAGCATGGCAATGGAGATGAGAGCCCGGGAATCTGTAAACATGTCGGAGGACCTGACCCAGCCGATCGTGCCTTACGCCACCGCCCTGCATGACGCATTCCTCCACTCCCATTGCTCCTCATGTTTCCGCAGCTTACCGTCTCAATCCCCCCGTACCCTCTTTTGTGTGACGTGCTGCTCTGTTCGATACTGCTGCTCCGAGTGCTTAAGTTCGGACTGTGAAGTGCATTCATCTTCTGGTGAATGTTGCTTGTTTGTGAACCACCTCAAGAAAGCCAACCCTTCCCATATTACTGAGGAAAAGAGCGATATCCGTGCTGCGTTGCGCCTTCTTTATTTGCTTGAGATGCGTGGTCTTGTTTCATCTGATTTGATCAACCACTCCGATAGAATTGGTGGACTTTCAGCAAGTGGTATCGGTGAAGTTCTGGAGGAAGGTGGGGAGATTGCTGAAAGGATACCAGAGGGGAGCTTGTTGATATCATCTGCCAGAAAATTGAGGGCACAAACCACTGTTGGTCTCTCCAATGTGCTGACAGTAGAGAGGGCGGCATTGTGGGCAGTGATTACCAATAGTGTTGAGGTGCAGGTTAGTGAAGGGCAGGCGCTGGGGATTGCAGTGTATGGCCCTAGTTTCTCATGGTTTAATCATAGCTGCTGTCCCAATGCTTCTTACCGATTTGTATTGCCTCCATGGAATGAAGACTGTACTTCACACAAACCAGAATCTTGTGTAGTCCCTGCTAGCAAAGGAGTTGCACAAGATGCGGTAAAGGAAATTAGTTGATGTTTTATATAGTACATGCTAAACTTTTGCTTGCATCATTCTAAGAGATAAGATAATTGACTACTTAGCATATAATATATTTCCCAATGTAGAGTGAGTTACTGGGCTTCGTATTGGTTGCAGTTGCATGCTTGGCAGTATGAAGAAGATGGTTCTTCTCATGGTACCTATTTACATGTTAATTTTATGTCGCGACTTTTAAAAGCATTATTTTAAGCTTTTACCCTGAATCTCTTTAGCACCATGCAAATATGGTCCAAGAGTTATTGTTCGTTGCATGAAGCCAATCAACAAGGGAGATGAAGTTTGCATAACATACATTGATCTTCTCCAGACCAGGGTCAGTATCCTTCATGTATTATTAGTTTTGAAGAATGAAATCAATGTTTACTTTAGTGCACCCTGTGTTTAGTGTTTACATCATCAAATTTGTGCTTATTTTTAGAGGACTGTAGTAAATGGAATTCTTTCTTCACTGACTGCAACTCTGTTTTTTTAGAAGAACAGGGCCACCCTTCTTCCATTTTTTTATCGAAATGAAACAGATATTGTAGCTCTGTTTGGTATTATAGTTTCTTTGAGTCGCTATGGTTGATATAATGCTCTGATTACTGATTAGTTATGCCTTGTGCAAAAGCTATATCTGAATCTGAATGTACACCTACTTTAGTTTGCATTTGCAGATTATACGGGAGCGCATGTAGGTTATACTTTTCTATTTTGTTGTTTTAGTGTAGGCTGATATACACCATGACCAATGTTTCCCAATTAATGATTAGTTGATGCTTGCCGATTGTCTTGGTGAAGTCTTTACGACGGCTCAGTTTTTTTTCCAAATGGAGTGCCAATATATTTTATGACGGCTAAGTTGTTTGTTTTCCTAACTGTGTTCACTTCAAATAAACTAGTGGTTTCTAGCTTTTTCCCCTACTGTTGTCACACTCATAAGTTCATAACTTCCCTTTCTAGGAAGCAAGACATTCAGATCTGTGGTCAAAGTATAAATTCATTTGTTCTTGCAAGCGCTGTACTGCATCACCAGAACCATATGTGGATCTTATTCTGAATGTAAGAGAAACTCCGGAGAAATATTGTCATCATTTGTTTGCAATATGTCACGTACTTTATTTAGCGGTTTAATATTATATTTACACACTTGCCAATATTGTGCGATGTTCTGAGAATTGTTAGGCATGTTTCACTGATTAGCCACCCTGCCATGTAGTTCACTCTAGCCACTGATAAATGGTAAATTATCCTTCTCAAAGAAAAATTAGCTCTTATATTTTATGCATGCTGACATGGCTACCTTAATCAGTGCGACACTAGGAACTTGAATTCATCAGAGGACACTGTTACAGCTCCAGCAATTGAGGATTTGGATGATATTTTACAACAGGCAATATCTGAATACTCACTGGGTGATGACCCTAAAGCTTGCTGTGATATGATTGAAAGCATGCTTGCCGAAAACTTGATGAGCGATTTGCAGCAAGAGGAACTTTCACAGAGAAAATATATACTACACCCTCTTCGCTATATCTGTCTTAACACTTACATGACACTTGCCTTCGCATACCGGTTTCGTGCCCTGAAATTAAACGCTGACAGTTTGCATGGAGGAAATAGTGGTGCTTTTTTCAGAATGACCAAAGCTGCAGCAGCTTATTCATTTGTTCTTGCAGGGGCTACACACCATTTGTTCTTATCTGAATGTTCCTTTATGACCCCATTGTCACATTTTTTGTTAAGCACTGGACAGTTCATGTTAGATTTTGTTGAATGTATCAAGGGAGACACAAGGAAAAATGTATCTGAGGCTAAGTTCAGCTTTGCTTCATGTTCAGCAAGTTTAGCAAATCGTGATTCCGTGCAGTTCCATCAATTCAGATCAACTTGCGAGGAGTTTGGCAAGCACATGTTATCTTTGTCGTTGCAGTGCTGGTCATATTTAGCCCAAGGCTTACCATGCCTGGAAAAGATAAAGAATCCTGTGGACTTCAGTTGGCTTGGAACAGCAATATTTCAGTCTCCCCATCTTCCTGAGGAAGATTCTGCCAACATTTCTTGTACAGATGGGCCAGCAGCTTTAATCGAGGAACAGGAGTGCATTCTCAGCTTAGCTGTTTGCTGCATCACCTATTGCAAATATCTTGCAATTATATGCTATGGTCCACAACATTATTTGGCAGATCATGCTAAAGATCTGCTTGAAGGTATCAATCTTGCACAGTGACTTTTCTGTGGTGGCGTGGGTGTGTGCTTAATAAGATATAATGCTCCCAGGAGTTGATGTTTGATGTGCTCTGTTGTCCTTATCGAGGGTTGTGGAGCTTATTTTCAAGATGGTTGTAGGATTAAGCTCATGGTTTCATTTTTATGCAAGCACAATTTATCAAGAATTTTTGTCAGGGGGAAGTTGCGCTGTTGCTATGTACCTTTCTGTTTATTCTGATGTACAAAGCTAATAACAGTTAGTTTTATGGGAACAGTCCACGGCATGCTTCTGTGGCTTTGGTTCACTTAGATTCTTGCTTTTGTATAATTACGTAACAGAGTTGTCTGAAGGTGTGTTCCAGGACTATGTATCTGAAGCGAATCGCACTAACATTCCATAATGGTTGATCCCTGGCCCATTCTACTGGTAACTTCTCTCTTTATGCCAAAGCATCTACATGCTTTCTGGTTAGGATGCAAATTATTCTTGTTTGTTACTCATGGAAGAATCATCATCAGACCGTGCTGTGAAGATCTCCGCTTTGAACAAAGGTTCAAACAAAGCTATTCTGTTTATACTTTTAGTTGGAGATCAGCTATTTGTGAATGTAAGATACTCTCAATTCTTTCATTGCACAAGTTGCATGTTGTCTGCAGCTCACTGAAGAATCATGTCGTCTAGCAGTAATTCAAGATGTTTTTTTACAATATTTTAATTAGAAAAAGAAATGAGTATTATTTTTGGGGTAACAACTCATAAGTATGTCTTGGTTCAATGAACTGAAAACAAATATTTCCACATCTTTGATCAAGAATATGATTCTCTTTTTTTTGGTGCAAAATTGGTTCTAAACTTCTAATGGAAAACAATCCTGGCAAGTATTCTTTTAGTGAGAACGAAAAAATTGTTTTCAGACTTGAGTGACATGGTGACAGTTCATTGCTATGCATAAAACAGAGATATCTCATTCAACACAACTGGACGAAATGAACCCACTCCGTGAAGTTATTGGGACTGGGAGTGACTTGTAACACCTTCAGATCCTTACACATGGACAAAAAATTTGGGTTTTCTGTGGAGCCATCTGATTTTGTCTTTTTCTTCCCTTTGTTTTTTCTGTGAACCTCAGTATGCTAAGAGATTTTTCTTTCTTCTGTATTTGCGGTTACTTTTTAGCCAAATGTAATCTTAAATGTAGGGATGTCCATTGTGCCAAGCGCACCGGAGAAATATGTAAGCAATTGGATGGTGGTTGCTTCTGATGTTAGCAAGCACAGTTTCATGCAACTGCAATTTCTGCTTTATTTCCACATCAACAAACTTTTTTGAAGTAAGTGAGGTATTTGTAGCTCAACTCTAGAACTGCAAGTTGCAATACGTTTAGGTACCAATTTTCTAATGATTAGTGAGCTGCATATTTCAAGTGTCAGGTTTAGCTAGCCATATGTTCAGACTACATTTCATTAGATTTATCCATTTAGATTTAATTGCGCGACAACTTTTGTTACTGAAAAACAGATGACACTGCCATCGCAAGTTGAATTAATGTCAATATCATAATTATCACAATAACAGTACTGATTTCTGGTGTCAAACAATTGTTGGAATATGCCTTGGCATTTTTCTTTGCCTCTAATGTTGCTTCCATTGACCTAACCAGATGGAAATTAAACTCTCCATTAATGGGCCAGCATGTCTAATCCCAGCAGGCACCTATCTACTTTAAGCTGGTGGTGCTGATAAAATCAGAAATTTATCATGTATGTGTTAGCAATCTTTTTGTTGAAAGATATTCCAAATTGCATGGCCAGGTTCGCTGTGCCGTGTACATGCATCTTGAATTATTTTTGTACCGCAGTTGATTGGTATGTAGCCACCTATTTTGATGCTGAGTTAATGGTCTATATCTGCATCTTGATATCATTTGTTCTTTTTATGGATGTAGTGTTGCACCATGCTGCAAAACCACGAGTTGGCAATGAGCTTTTATTTCTGTTTTCTTCTCTTCTCATATCATGGTTGTTTTGTGTGTTGAGATATGAGTGGTGTATAGTGTTTTTCCTTTTATAACAGCTTAAGCTTTCACAGCGAACAACTGCAGTGCATGAACTTGCTGTAGTACTGCTCAATAATATATATGTAAAAAACTTGTTGTAGTGTCCAAATCACCAAATGTCATTATTTTGAGACCTGTCGACCATTATAATGAAACTCTGCAAGCGTGATGAGCAGTTTGCATTCAACATTAGGTTTCTTTGGCTTGAATCAGGCAATTCCTGCATCCACCTGTGCAAGATGTGAATATCCATGGGTATATTGGGAATGTTCATTTCTGAATGATCAACTAATATGGATATATGATCAACATACAGATGGAAAGAAAATTAGCTCGTCGTGTGGAAGAGAGTGATTTTTGACATTAACTAAAATAATATGTGGTGTATTGGAAATCTGTCAGGGTTTAAGAATCTGTTTTGTGGATTAAAAATCTTTTTTTTCTGGTCATGTGCATGGCTCCAATTCCAATTGTCCCTTGGTACCAAACATTTCAAAAAGATCTCCACCTAGACAACAAACAAACTGTTTTCAGTCATTAAATATGCATGATATTATCCACCCATAGCTTGGATTACTAGAGCTCTGTTCTAAACATATCTGGTGAACAAGTCCTTATCTATGGACATATGGACATAGCAACTCGTAGACGTCCAATCCAAAATCCGTGGATGAGATGCTGGCGGGCACACCCCCTTTCCCACTTACGCAAATTTGCATTTTAGCCTTGGTGTCCTCCTCTCCCCCATCCATCCCCAGTTTCTCCTCCTCCTCTGCTCTTCCCCATCCCCCTCCTCCATCGGCGCCTCCCCCTCCTCCCCTCCGATGGCTCTCCTCCTCTTCCATCAGCACCACCTTCTCCAATCAACCCCCTTCTCGTAGCCACCCCTCTCTACCTCCTCTCCACTGTGCCGCCCCATCGCCTGATCCCCTCTAGCATCGTCGCTCTGCCTCCTCTCCTTCACTGCACCTCCTAGCTTGGCCCTGCTCTAGCGAACCTCAACCTTCTCCAACCAAGCTCCTCCCTGTTGCATCACTCATAATCCCTATTCCCAAATTGGAGCTAGGGTTTAGGTTGTGCACAGTGTAGTTGCCTTCATGCCACTGCCCCTTCCATCCCGTCGGGAAGTCATCATCACCTGGGAAGTCACCATCGCCCTAGCCACCGCTAGGTGTAAGTCAATTTTCTAAGATTTTTTGAGTTTGTTATTTTTGCAATCCACAATGGTAATTCACTTTCTAGTTCATTTGGTTGCAGATGAATTCCGACACCTGTATGTGTCTCATTTGACAAAGCTGTTGCTGGAATTGAAGGAAATTGAAGAATTGGGCTGCTGCAGGGCGATGCACAGAAAGATCATGTTTCCCATGGTGATGACGACATGCTTGAGTGATGTTTCTGTGATGTATGAATTGGTCGAATTGTATGAACATGTACTGAAGCTGTTTGTGTTTTATGAATGGTCCAAATGTATGTGCCTAGTGAATGTGGTAATATTCAGTTGCTATGTTCACTTTTTTTCAGAACAGAAGCATGGGCCTAATTTGTGTAAGTTTATATTTGAAAATTTCTAGTCAATGGAGCCAATGGAGGCATCATTGTGATTTCGTTTTCTGAAATTGAACTATTTCATAGCACTATGTGTGGAAGATTTGTTTCCTAGAATTGTCAAGTGCATGTATCAGGTAGTATTACCAGGCAAAAGCCATGCTAGACTGAAATGAGCTCAGCCAAAAAAATGAATAGTGTCAGGTTGAAGAAACCAACTTTCGTGAACACTACATGATTTATGAAAAGAACATTTGCTTAATAAAATAACATCGGGCTGCTCCTTCAATTGAACAAGACAAAAACAAATTGCTTTTCACGCTCAAGCTGCCATTTTTGCAAGCTAACAAGAAGGCATATCAATGAGGTGCTGCTATTTTGCCTGTAAGATATGTGTGACCTCGTATTATTCATTGGGCATGCAAGAACATCAATTATGCAGTCTAAGTTTGCAGTATATGACCATTCAGAATGCCTCTTACAATATTTCATCATTAAATGTCACAAAAGAATAACAACCATTCATTCCATCATTGTGTCAGTGCGCATCATCCAATGTTCAGTGGTAGATTGCAGCACACAACCAAATTGAATAAATTAATTGGTTCAGACGATAGCAGGGATACATTGGTTCATAAAGTTGACAAAAACTACTAAAAAGCAGCAGGGTTCTAGTTTGGGAGTATGAATGGAATCAATCTGGGAGTATGAATGGAATAGATTTGAGTAATTCATAAAACGAAATTACATGCCAAAGCGACAGTAAATAGACTTGAGTACAAATGGCAAATAGAAAATTACATGGTTCTCATTTCTTACTTCTACAATAAAGCTTGCGGTCAACACAAGGAAGACATTGTTCATGAACACAGCTTGAATTTTCAACTTGCACCTGACACTGTTCATGAACATAGGTTGAAATTTCAACTTCAACCTGATACTGTTTATGGACACAGAGTGAACTTGGTTATGTCCAAAGTTGACATAATATTGGCAACAGCAAGCAGTAGTATCAGGAATTAGCTATGAGAAATTGAGATGAAAATACCATGGACATAGTGTTGATTATGGAGAACAGAAAAATACTTGACAAGAGTACAAAGACTACTTAACAGAGCAATGAGGACGTATATATTGCCCAAAACACAACAACAAGCTCCGAAGAATACACAGCGCTGGAAATTACACAATGAGGACAAACATTTGAATGTGTAACTTGGTGTAACGATTATACATAACCTAAAAAATAGAACAGAAGAGTAAATGCCCTATCAGAGTAACTATGACAATGAAGCTTCATTTGGACAATAAATCCATAGCTTTACTAAGACATCATCATTTAGGGCATTTAAATCACCAATGTCAAAAAAAAATGCAAAGCTGACTGATAGAACATATCCCTCGCTACTAAACTTAACTAACAGAAAGGACAGTTCTTCAACCAAAATATTTTTGCGATCGGTGCCAACACTAGTACAGCTAGGTTGCACCAATAATCCAACACTAAAAGTCAGACAAGTACAACACTGTACGGACCATTGCGAATCAATACACCATTCTATATTTCTCTAAATGAACATATCAAATCCTATATTTTATGTATTAGTTGCTAGTCATATGAGACGCCAACCGGTATAAATGTAAGATTCTTGCAACCCAGGCTGGATTACTGAGCACATCAGCTAATCTTCATTCTTAATAACATGAAACAAATATTAGGCAACACCAGCGCATATACAGTCTCAGAATTATAATTTAAAAAAACTCGCGTCATAGCAGTATACAGTTATCATAGTAAGAGATAAAAACTTTGAGACCAGAGTAATTCCACTTACTTTGGAGTTTCTTGTCCATGTACCTACAATCCACTAGAGCAGAAACTCGCATCAAAATCCCAACAAATATAAATAACATGCAAAATAAATCAAATTCAAGAGGAAAAGAACAAATACCTAGATAATTGTTTCAATTTCTTTAGAGGGCAGTTGCAGCTGTCATGTGTGCCGATCTCATTTCATGTCCTACACATTCAAATCACCTTTCCCCTTGATTTTTCCTACTTGTTCTACCCAAATCGATTCCTCTTGCATCTCCCTTTAGTGATGATATCGGTTGGTGATAAAATATCAATATGTTTAGGGATGCCACAACCAAGATATCATTCGATCTTCTTGACTCTAGTTTGTTGTTGGGCAGGAAGTTCTGATTGTACATCATCCATAATTTTTTTGAATTTCATACTCACATTTTGCATGCCGGCTAGTGAAGGTCTAGCTCGATGTATCACATTTTCCAAGACCTTGCACATGTTTGAGACCAACCTTTTAACCTCTTCCTCCATGGAATCCTTGGGCATTTCCTAAAGAACACTGCCATTCTCATCAAAAACTACATCCCTCTTGCAATTCGTGGTCCACCTAGTCATAACATAATGGCTAAAAAGCTCATGTAGCTATTCACCTCGCAATACAAGGATGATGTGACGGCATCAAATTCCATGAGTACCAAATAACATGCAGGAGCATTGAGAGATCATCGTGTTAATGTCACATGTAACATGCAGGAACTTGGGGAGCTTATGTTATTTTCTCTTAGTTTCTTTTCTCTTTGTTCCTCCACCGCAGTGTCATATTGAATCCAAAGTTCAACCAAAGCATGTTTATAACCAATGAAGTGGTTTGTTCTAAGATTTTTTGACAAGGGTATGTCCATAAAGTAAGCCAGTGCCCAAGATTCCCAAATGTGGTACCAGGTTGCCAGCCACTCTATCTGCCAAACCAAAATCAGAAATAATAGCAGCCCATTTTGACTCAAATTGTGTAGGAGTTTCTGAGGAATACACACATGAGTTGACGCTTTGATAAAAACAGTTTGTTTTCTCTTAAATTTGGCCTTATCTTTGCAGAAAGTTTATTTAAAATGTGCCACATGTACAACCTATGCTTAGTGGATGGAAAGACATTCGCAATTGCATTCTTTATGCCAGTATCTTCATTGGTTATTAAAAGCATGGGTGCAGCACCTCCCATTGCTCTCAAGAAAGTACGGAACAACCATAAAAATAATTCTATGTTCTCACTATGCAGCAATGCAGCCTCAAATAGAACACTTCCCCCCATATTATTCACTTCCGCGAATGGTGTAAAGATCATGTTATATTGGTTTATATTATATGTTGTATCAAATGAGACCAAGTCTCCAAAATAAACATAATTCTTCCTGCAAATTGCATCCACCCAAAACACATGCACCAACCTACACTTCTCATCAATCATATAGTTAAAATAACATGTTGTATTGTTCTTATTCTTTCTAGCTAGATTATCAACAAATATTTGAGCATCTGATGACTTTATACTCTCCCTCAAAGTACGGTGATAATTTTGGAAGTCCCTTTGTATGCATCCCATATTCTGAAATCCTCCCTCACTAACAAGAAGATATCTAAATGCCCTAGATGTCCCAATACTAGCTTGGTGGCATGTGAACAATGCAGTCTTAGCCTTCTCATTTACTTGTCTATTAGACTAGATCAAGTGACGCTTACTAGGTAAGACAAAACCATGTGTATGGCCTTTCACAAACACCTCTAATATGAACTTATTGTCCTTAGTCCCTTTGATACCAACCATGGCTTCACATCCGCATATAGTCAATTTGGACTCGTATATCCTCTTTTTCCCCCTGCAAGTTGCCCTTACCTTTATCTTCTTTCCAGCCTCACCTAAAGCACTAGTACTGCCTCCATATCAAAACACCATGGCAATTAGTCCACTGTCCAATACGAATGGAAAACTCGACAACATGGGCATATGTTTTGTAAAACTCGAGAGCTGCATTCTCGTCTTCAAAAATCAACCTCATAGCATGTTTCAATTCATCATTCACTACCGGTGTGGAGGATGGTTTAGGTCGACAACAGTATAAATCATTGAAATTAACAAATTTGATTAGTATGTGCAACTCGCGTAGAACAGGATGCTGAAAGCCTTTTGGGGAGTTCTACACCTATTGCTCACGATGAGTGACCACGCATCACTAATATCATCAGGTGGCAAGGTTAGTGGCCGCACAACACTACTCACATCTTCCATTGAATCCATTCAGCTACAATGCCCATGAAAGATCAAGCAACACACCTCTTTCAAAATGAACTAGCAAATGAATTACCACTATGGATTGCAAATATCGCATACTCAGAAAAATTGACTTACACGCAGCAGTGGCAGGGGCGACAGCGACTTCCCAAGCGATGACGACTTCCCGACAGGGTGGTAGGGGCGAGAGCGACTTCCCAGGCGATGATGACTTCTCGACAGGGTGGTAGGGGTGGTTGCGTGAAGGCAACTACACTGTGCACAACCCAAACCCTAACTCCGATTTGGGAATGGGTATTGGGAGCGAGGCAATGGGAAGGAGCTCGGCTGGGGAAGAAGGTTGTGGGTCGCTAGAGCGGGGCTGAGCTGGGCGATGCGGTGACGGAGAGAGGAAGAGTGACGATGCTAGAAGGGATCAGGTGGTGGGTGGTGGGGTGGAGAGCCATAGAGGGGTGGACTGCAAGAAGGGGGTTGATTTGAGGAGGTGGCGCCGATGGAAGCAGGGCCGGCTCTGGGGGTAGGCCGGAGGCGCGCGCCTAGGCCCCGGCCGTGGAGAGCCCACCCCTCCGCGCTGCACTACGCAGAGCCCGAAGCCTCGCATGCATGCATTTGTGATTGCGTTGTGATCGCGTCGAGTATTCATGGGTGGCTCAACGCTTTGTATACAAATACAACCGCATGCATATCAGATACAACTAACGCCGTGTCGCCGTAACGCGGATTCGCGGAACGCCTCGACCGCTCGATGCTTTGACTAACGCCAGAGCCCAGAAGAACGTCGCGCCGTCGCGCCGATTCGCCGAAGTGCCGCGGCTTCCAGTTCGACGTGAATACGTGATCGTCTCCTGCGCCTACGCGCTGCGCCAACATCGTGGCCGTGAGGCCGTCACAGCCCGAGAGTCCCGATCAGGCGATTCACCTTGCCATCTGCATCCGTCGCCCCGCCTCCCAATTGCTTATTTGCTCGCCGCCTCTTGGATCTCTGAATTCGATTCCATCTCAGATCCGTCGCATCAAGAAGTTATTATTAATGATTTTGCATCAAGAATATCTTGGACGACATTGATCTCGATGTTATTATTAATGATTTTGCATCAAGAAGTGCTAGAAGAAGTTCCTTTTTATGAAAGATATTGGATATTTGTCGCTCCTATTTGAGATAAATTAATTCTTACTAGTTACATTTGGTTTATGAACTAGTTAGTACCTAATTAGTTTATCATGTTAAAACTATTGATTTGTGTCACTTTAGACAATATAAAGTTTAAACTGCATATTTTATAAGTAGAAAAAAAATTTATAGTAAAGGGCCCATAGAGCCGAATTCGCCCTAGGGCCCTTGAAAACGTTGAGCCGGCCCTGGATGGAAGAGGAGAGCCACTAGAGGGGAGGGGGAGGCACCGATGGAGGAGGGGGATGGGGAAGAGCAAAGGATGAGGAGAAACCGGGGATGGATGGGGAGGAGCAGAGGAGGACACTGGGGCCAAAATGCAAATTTGCGTAAATAGGAAAGGGGGAGCGCCCACTAGCATCTTGTCCGCAAATTTTGGATCGGACGGCTACGAGTTGCTATGTCCATATGTCCACAGATAAGGGCTTATTCATCAGATATATTCTCATTTATTTTCCAAACTACTTTGATGTAGCGAGTTACCTGCTATGAATACGTCCTTGTATGCTTCTTGGAAGCATGGTGCAACCATGTATCTTCTTGTGTTCTGTGTGATACATCGCATTTCATTTTAAAACGCCAGACGAGTACGATCGCAAAAGCTACGGAAGGTCAGGCACTAACGATGATGAAGGCGGGTATAACAAGATCAGCAACGAAGACTATGGTCGACTACGGCCCTGGTACAGGCGGCTTCAACAAATCCAGCGACGACGGCAATGATGGTGGATATAAGAACACCAACACTGACGACTACGGTAGCAGTGGTGGGTACAACAATTAAGTCCAGAGCGGATGATTCCAGTGGCGGCTACAACAAATCTAGCACCGATGACTACAGTGGCATGGCGGCTACAAGTCCAACGCTGATGACTATGGCAGCGTATACAAGGACTCAGCACCGGCGACTACGGTCGTGGTGAGGACTGAGGGCTGCAAGAAATCAAGCACAGACGACTATGATCCTGGCTACAAGAACTCCAGCACTGATAGTGCCTATGGCGGAAGCAGCTGCAAGAAGTCGAGCACACAACAGTCTATGATAGTGGTTACAAGTCAAGCACTGACAACTACGACAGTGGCTACAACAAGTCCAGCACTATGGCCGCAGTGGCTACAACAAGTCTGATGCCCATGATTACACTGGCGGCTACAACAAGTCCAACACCGATGAGTACACTACAGGAGCAGGCAAAACAAGCTCTGACGGTTACTAGTACAATTATCAAGAAAGCGAATAAGGTTGTTCTTGATATTAAATATGCTTGGGTGCTACTGGTCCTTGCTGAAGGATCTAGTATGTATTCATTATCTTGTTTACAGGATGGGCTTATCTGATATGTATATTTGATCCCATCTTAAAGGGGAGTATCGAGATGATGTGTGTGATATGTCCCGGTGTGTATGTACCAGTCTTGCTTGCCGTGGACCTGCACTATATATACTTTTGCATGCATGAATATGTAATAATCTGTTATGTTTATACATGAATAAAATGTGTAATCCTATATAGTTGGTTTTGTTTGTATACATAAGTGTGTCTATATAAAGACAAGGAGAATTCACGTGTTGCTGTGGACTATTGAACACTGATATCTGACTGAAATCTACATGTATAAGCAATTCATGTTTTACGGAATTCGTCTTAAGTTCATCGTGTATCGACCTGTTATTTTGTTGTTATACTACGGCTGTCTGCATTTCTGAATCCTTGTGCGAATGGAACTTGCGAACCCCTGTAAAACAAGGTGTCCTGTTCAGTAAACAATCACACGATTTCCATCAGATTCCACCACTAGAACCTGCATATTGTGCATGTATGTGTTGGATCGAACGACGGGTTAAGACACAGAGGAAGCATGAACCAATATCTGCCCCTGTTATTAACACAAGCAATGAAGTAGTGGATAGGAAAAGACCAGCCAGGCCAACAACCGCTTTAACCAACTGAAAGTCTGAAAGCACCAAACTATACTTACGAATGGTCTCCCAAGTTCAGAGTAGATCGAGAGAGAGCATAGGTACGTATGAATGGTTAGGAGTAGATCGATCGAATGCCTATCACTCACCACGTCTGCACATGCATGCAGCTATCAGTCTGTACTTGCCGAATGGCCGGGTACGACACACGTACGCTGAGTCACCGGCCTGAGCAGAACACATGGCCGGTCGGCCGCGGGCTGGGCCAGCGCGGTCGCCGTCGCGGCTGTCGGATTAGCGACAGCGATCCGTCCCCGGCCAGGCCGGCCAGCCGCGCCCGCGCGCGCGGATATGTCGTCGGATACCACGCGGGATATTGCCTTGTGGCCGCGCGAGCGCACGTCCGTCTAGCTCCCCGCGGTTGCCGACACTGCTGCCAAAACGCGCGCGTTGATCCAGCGCACAGACCCGCCCGACATGGCGCGTTTAGCCAACCAACTCGCGCTCAGCCCATTGATGCGCCGGAGCCGGCACGTCCACTTCACCCATGGCCCCGGCTTGCTCTGAGAGCTAAGCTAGCCTGGTCATCGAGCTTATCTGCTTCTGTAGTCTCTACGCTTGCGAGATCTTGCCTTTCCGAAGGGGAAAAAATCTCTTGATCGATTCTTCCTTTGTCAAAGAAGTTTAAAGCAATTACTTTATCACCGAAGATCCGTTTAAAAGAGAGAGAGAGAGAGAAAAAAAAGAGAAGAAGATTGAATCCAATAGCCATCGGGATCTTGGGTGGGTTCTTTTCAGCTATGGCTGATGAATTATAGCCACACTTGATATCTTTTAATCTTAGCACGAGCGTTTGTGTGAATAAACCGAATGTTGATAAGCTAATAAACTATTTTTAAAAGGCTATTTCGACAAGCTATTTCAAAAAGATGACAAAAAAACTGTCTCATTTGTTTATTTGGAAGAAGACATAAATTATAAATCATACTCCCACTGTTCTTTTTTACTCGATGCTTTTGATTTGTTATGATCTTCAAGATATAACTTTTGCCACTACTTTTATAACTTTGTACTAAGTTATACTAATAATATTATAAAGTATTTTTAAAGATAAATTTAATGATATAATTTCTGTATAACTAAGTTAGATAATTTTGAATTTATTAATTGATGATTAAATTTTAAAAAAATTGATGATACAAAATCTTAGAAGATATTTTAGAAAAACAAAGAGAGCGAGATGTATGCTAAAAAGAAGTCCCTTTATTGCCGGTGGAAATGGAACCTGTGGGCTGTGGCCCTTCTGCACGGAAAACAATTCTATGCGGCGGTGCCGTTTGTGCGACACCGCCTGTACTGCCGCTGCGTGTCCGATTCCAATGAGCCGTAGCAGCCATCCCAACGAGGCACGATCCCAACGAGCCGCAGCAGCCACAGCACGCCTCACAGGCGGTGTCGCACGAGCTACGTAGTGCGGCACCGCCGCATAAAATTTTTTCCCTTCTGCACGGTGCCGCGCTGCATGCGCCATGGAGAGTAGACGCGTGGACGTGTTTGTTTGGACGGCAAGCAACGACATGCAAATACTAGCGTCATGTTGAGCAGCTCTTGTCGGTAAGCTTACCGACAACCGGTCGCAATAAGACCCCTACGGATCGATTCGGACACGTATGGGCGTTGATTCTCTCAAAGGGGTAACTCCCTCCTCAGTTCTATTGGATAAGAGTGGCCAAGTGGACAGCATTGTTGGGAAATCTAGAACTAAGTTTGAGGCTTTAATTCATAGTAGGTATCTTATTTTGTAATCTATATATAGAGGGTTTTATTAGTTATCATCTTGTACCTTGTGAAAGTAGAAAGAAATGCAATAAAGGAGCCCCTCATATCTCTGTGTTCAATTCTTGCATTGTTCTGTGATTATTTTATGTTTAATCCATCTACTTTGCATAGAAGTAATTGATCGGACCGGACTCACCAGCGACGGTTCCTCAACATGTTATCAGCACGAATCACTCCTGTGGATCGCAAGGTAATCATTCACAGATTAAATTACCTATCTAGATCGCTTTCAATTCTGCAAATTTCGCTTTCTAGATTATTTTCTATGGTGCAATTCCGATCTAATTTATTGCAAGAAGACTTGAAGTCGCCGACACAATGTCATTCAGTAGATTACATGAAAGAGTAGATGTTAATTGCGCTGTAGATTGAAGAGGAAAAAAGAATGAAGACAGCCCTGCATAGTCGTGCCATGCTGCTAGCCCTGTACGGCCATGCTGTTGAAGCATCGTGCCGTTGGCCCTATACGGCCGCGCCGCATCGAGCCACACAGTCCACGCCATCGCCCACCTCCAACATGAGACACAGGCCATGGCCGTTGGCCCCGCAAGCACCGTCGTCGGCCACGAAGCGCCACCACCGCACGGACTCCACAGGGCGCGTTGCCGCACTGGCCGTACCGCACGCCGACGCCGACCGAGCTATGCGCTCTCTCGCAAGCTCGTGCCACGGCACCGGCCTGTCGCCACCACTCGGCTGCCACTCGCTTCTCGTTGGAGCCGATGTCGTCGCTCCCGAGCGTCACTTGAGCCGTCGCGCCCGCATGTGCCACCGCTTCCAAGCGCAGCCTGCATACGCTGCCTCCCGAGTGACGCCAGCATGCGCTGCCTCCTCAGTGCCGCCCCATACACACCACCGCCCCTCGGCGAGCCACCGCCACCGGCCACTCAGCTGTCACCAAGTCGCGCCTCACATGGGCCGTTGGCTCCTAGCACGCTCGCTGCCGTTCAGCCTCGAGCCACCACTGCCTCGCACTACCACATGAGTGCCAACTGCATGCACCGCACGAGTCATCGGCCGCACGTGCTGACGCCTGATCTGCCGGCCGCTAGCGCCGCCGCTCCCACACGAGCCCCGGTCGAATGCGACGCCATCATCGTGTGTGAACAGGGGTAGGGAAACCCTACCCCTCACCCCTTTTAGTCGGTCGGCCGTGGAACATAGGCCGGGTTGGGCCAAAGGAAAAAAAAGGAAAAAAAGGGGGGCACTGACAAAAAAAAGGGGAATGAGAGAGAGGACCGGCGGCCAAATTTGCAAAAGGGCCCTCAAAAAATCAGAAAATTACGTGAAAATTTTCTTAGAATTGAAAATTAGCACACAAGCCCTCGAAAGTTGCATAATTCAATAAAAATTCATATTCTAGCATAAAAGGGCCTCGGAAATTCAAATTGTGAGTTGTTTTTTTGCATGTGAAGCATGTTTAACACTGTTATTATTACTTTATATGTTGTCTGTATTTATTTACTATTTTGATTAATCGTAATTATTTAAATTTCCTTTAATCGTTGAAATCAACAGTAAAATTATAGAAAATGCATAGAAAATTTTGGAACGTTACGAGAACCTTTTGTACCATTGTTCAATTTATTTTATACATATTTACCTGCAGTAGATTTATATATTCCTTTCATGCATATGTAGATGACAGGTATCACGAACTAGGAGTTCGAGGAGCTGGGCCAGCATGGCCAAAATTATTTGACTTGGGCTTCTAATGTTGAGATCGTACTTGGAACCAAGAAGCTCCGTGCTGCTATAGGGATTGGTGCACCGCAGGGTGCCAAACCCACACCTGAGGAAAATGATCAGACACTTCACTTCCTTAGGCACCACCTCTGTCTCACTCTCAAGAATGAATACATGGCAGAGAAGAACACACTAGCATTGTGGATTGCACTTAAGAAGTGGTTCGAGAAGCTAAAGTACACCATTTTTCCTCAGGTAGAGTAGGAATGGATCTGACTCAGATTTGCTGATCTGCTCTGCATAGAATCTGTATCAATCTTCAACTTTGTGGCAGGCAGATCAAAGATGAGCAGAAGATTGAAAAAACCCTCTCCACCTTCCACCTCAATGTAATGCAGCCTGTGTGTAACTATCGTCAAGATGGCTACAAGGAGTATGCCGAGTTGATTGATATCATACAGGTTGCAGAAGCTCAGGATAAAGTTCTCCGTAAGAACTTTGTCGTACAGCCACCTAGGAGCTCCGCTGGCCATGAGGCTAACGCTGGGAACTACAAGCTGTGAAAGTCTATAACAAAGAAAAGGAGAAGGAAGGGCAAAGCCGCAGCCTAGAAAGGCAAGTCAAATGCTCCACAGGAGAATAAAACCAACAAACCAAAGCGGGATGATAAGCCCTATGGTTAGCAAGACCAAATCTACTACAAGTGTGACAAGTAAGGGCACTGGTCACGGATCTGTAAAGAGCCGCAACACGTCGATGATGCATTCCAAGCTAAGAAGAAGAAGGGTGGCAAAGGGCAGCATGAAACCCACTTTGCTTTCATTGAGGGGGAGAGTTCTGAGCAGCTGCCCGCACTGATGGAGGTTGACTCCACTCCTGCAGTAGCACTCCCTCTTGACATTGCAACTGTCGCTGCCATGATTTCCTAGGAAGAACATCTCACCCTTGAGAAGATAGTAGCAAAAGTCTCTGGCTTTTTAGCAGATTTATTCTAATGCACAGAATGCATTTAAACTTTAATTATCATTTATTTAATGTGTGGAAGGAATAAGCTAGATTTTTCATTGTTGGTACTCAAACAATCCATTTTCTTGTGATGGCTGGATGATATTTAATAATTCATTCATTTATTCAGTGAATAATGGTATGATATGTTCTGATATTTAAAGTATTTTATTTATGTGATTGATTATCTTCTACTGCATATTAATAAAGTACTTTATATTAGAATGCATGTGGCACCATATGAAGGAAGTGTGCTTAGTTGACAGTGGCACAACCCGCATACCGCTAGGTCACAAACAGACTAGGTATTCATATGTGGCGGAACAACAATTTCATGGAAATCGTCTAAGCAAAGTCTTATATCGACTTCGACGAGCCACTCGAAAATCATAACACTATACGAAGCCGCACGAGAATGTGCTTGGTTTCGATGAATGGTTCATCACATCCATCAGTCATGTGGATTAAATATCATATATGCTCCCATAATTATCTATGAAGATAATACAGCTTATGTTGCACAAGTGCAAATTGGGTACATAAAAAGTCATCTTATAAAGCACATTAACCCTAAATTCTTTTGTGCTCATGAATTGCAAAAGATGAACGAAATTAAGATATTGCATACCAAGTTATGTGAAAATCTTGATTTATTCACTAAGTCGCTTCCAACATCTAACTTTGAAAGATGTGTACGTGGAATTGGAATGATGAGACTTAGAGAAGTGCAGAATTTAGGAGGAGACTCTTCACGAGCTCACTATTAAAATTTGATCATGAAGATTGAGTACCTAAAGAATAAATCTTGTATATTAAATTAAATTGGGTGAATTGTATTCTTTTTTTTCTTGACAGGTTTTCCGGAAGTTTCTCGACTAAGGTTTTTAATGAGGCAATTCGTGCAACACAATATAACATGTATCATGTATTCTTTCTCCAAATTTTTCCCACAGGGTTTTATAGAGTTTTGATGAGGCATGAACGTATTGGATGAGTGCACAAGGAAGAGTATTGGGAAACTTTGGCCTAGGCTTGAAGTCTTAGCCCATGATGGGCATCTCACCTTGTAGTCCATATATAGGGGGTTCTATTAGCTATCACCTTATACCTTATTGAAAGAGAAAAAAAAAGCAATAAAGAAGGAGGAGCCCTTCATCTCTTTGTGTTCAATTCTTGTATTGTTCTGTGATTATTCTATATTTAATTCATCTACTTTGCATAGGAGGAATCGATCGGACTCGACTCACCAGCGACGGTTCCGTAACAAGTATATATCACGTGCACGATTTCTTCGCGACAGTTTCAGTTAACTGATACACACATGGCATGGCATGCTAGCAACCAGAATTATAAGTAATCATTCAGATTTAGAAATGAATTCAGAGAACAAACCACACAGGTTGTTAATTTGTGGCCCAATAATGCGATGATGTTGCCAAGCAAGCTGTTCCCTCTGCACAAATATCTCCACTTAGACGAATTGTCGAACATTTTTTTTCAGGACCGGAGTGAGATTGTCAGAGAAAATTAACTGATAATATCGCTGCCTTTTTGTTCTAGCTAGCGATATATTCCGCGGCGAAAAATTATGCAGATTTTTCTCTGTATTATGATAATCTAATTTGATTACTTCACTGCATATATCACTACTAGTGATTTCAGTTTACTCACACATGCATGGCATAGAATCTTAGAGCAAGTAATCAATAATGTTGAGATTCGAGCCACGCAGGGAATAAACCCCATTCATGCTTTATTGTGATCTAACCAGATCATAGGTGTGTTCTATTCAACTGTAATTGATGTTTTATAGTTATAACTAATGGTTTTTAGTATCGTATGAGCGTTTGTGTGAATGAATCAAATACTGATAAGTCATTTGAAAAAAGTGGTGAAATATTTGTTTTGTTTGAAAGAAATTATAAATTATAAGTAAAAAAAGACAGGTGTCGACCTGCAACCCTTTTGCAAAAATATCTCCATTTAAAAGTTTTAGACAAATTAACAACGAGTTATTTGATTTCAGTAATACGTGTGCAGCATATTAGCCACGATCTGCTTGTCAAACTATCCAACACCTTCTTTAGCTTCGAGCTTGCGCTCCCCTATAAATACTTGACGTTGCTGTGTTCTTGGAAGCATAGTGCAAACGAACGAGCTTTACTGTTCTGTGAACTTCTTTGCGTGACAAGTTTCGATTCAACTCGATCGAGATGGCTGACCAGTACGGCCGCAGCGGGTACGGCAGGTCCGGCGCCGGCGACGACTACGACAGCGGCTACAACAAGTCCGGCGCCGCAGACTACGACGGCGGGTACAACAAGTCCGGCACCGACGATTACGGCCGCAGCGGTGGCGGCTACAACAAGTCCGGGACCGACGCGTACGGCAGCGGCGGCGGTGGCTACAACAAGTCCGGCAGTGATGACTACGACAGCGGATACAACAGGTCCAGCAACGAGGACTACGGTCGCAACAAGTCCGGCGCCGACGACTACGGCCGCAGCGGCGACGGGTACAACAAGTCCGCCGGCGGCGACGACTACAGCCGCGGCGGGTACAAGAAGCCCGGCGCCGACGACGAGTACAGGTCGTCCCGGGACGATTCCGAGAATTACAGGAAGGAGGAGAAGGAGCACAAGCACAAGGAGCACCTCGGCGAGATGGGCGCCATCGCCGCCGGCGCCTTCGGCTTGGTACGCTCATTTAATCTCCTCACACAAACGCACATGCTCGATTCTTATTGATGACTTGTGATGACGACTTATACGGCCATGCATGTGCAGTACGAGAAGCACCAGGCGAAGAAGGACCCGGAGAACGCGCAGCGGCACAAGATCGAGGAGGGCGTCGCCGCGGCGGCGGCCCTGGGCAGCGGAGGGTACGCGTTCCATGAGCACCACGGCAAGAAGGAGGCGAAGGAGGCGGCAGAGGACGCCGAGGAGGAGTCCGGCCGCGGCGAGGGGAAGAAGAAGCACCACTTCTTCGGCTAACCGATCAGCACACGCACGCCTCTCTGTATCTCGTGCTGCAGCAGCAGCATGCCGTTGAGCCGGGGTTTTGTACGTATGGTGTATATTTGCCGTGTCTGCATGTGTATTTGTGTACGTTGTTTTTCTACCGCATACGTATGTAATACGCATTCTGCCGGGCTTGCAGCCTTTCACGCTTGACTCGACCGTGACATATATACCACTGGAATAAAAAACCTTGTGTTTTGTTCTTCTGCATGCGTATTTCATAGGACGGAGCTGCTAATCATTTGCGAGCATTTTTATAATCTTAGATTAAGATATACTAATAAAATTATAATATTATGAAAATATTTTTAACGATAAATTTAATGATATAGTTGTCATTTAGTCGATCCATATAGTTTTAAATATATTCATGATTAAACTTTAAAAGATTTTACACGAACTATAAGGTGTTAAATAAAAAAGATCGGAGGAAGTACAAAACTAAATATACACACGTAGATGCCATCCATGAGGTCCGCCTGTACCGTTGGTACGTGCTGTGTGGCCGGGCCAGGCCGGCCAGAAAGCAGTTTCCAAGGGCACTCCAAGGCCTGATATCAGACCGGCCCAGACCGCCGCATCCTCTGCGTGTCATTGGTATTGCAATGGTGGTCTGTAGAGGGGCTGCAGTCCTGCAGACATCCAAACTCCAAAGCATGTGATTACTCAAATAATGCATTTGGTCAACACAGATAGATAACTGTTGTAGATGTGAAAACCAAACACAAATGAGGAAGTGCACGTCGGCTGTCTTACGGACTATTATCTACGAGAGTAAAAATGATACAAGTATTTATACAGATTCGAAGGTCTGAGAGGACCGTCCTACTTTTGTCGGTGAGCCAACAGGAGGTTACCTCCAGAGAGGGAGCCTTCAAGGGCTCATCAGTTTGAATATATTTTTTATTGCTCATGAGAGTTCAAGAGAGCATCCAAAAGAGAGATACACGGGATTTTTATAGACTTTTGGACTTGTATAAATAATCGAAATGCCTCTTAGAGGATAGCTACCTTATGGAGACAAATAGAGGGTATAATCGCCCTTTGCGAGTATAACTGTATTTCTTAAACCTATGTGTGGATGTTTCTATATAGAGGGTTGTGCCAGTAGAGGGGTAAATTATTCCCTAACAATAACAGTAGGTATGTCCAATTGGCAGGCTTACCTGGAGGATCCGGCAAACTGGAACGGACCAATGGCTTCGTAAGAACGTGAAGACTACTCTGCCTACTCCCAAATCAGTTGGCCACTTGGAGTCTCGTCCTTCTTCTCTTTTCCGAAACCTCATCTTCTTGCTTGCTTGCTTGGTAGGGCACTTCGGCCACAAGTACAAGCATTATTGCTGTCGTATTCTGGTCGAGTCCGATTACTTAAAGAATTCAATTAAATTTTAGTTAAAGATATATTTGAACCAATAACTAATCGATAATACAAATTGATCGGGGTTTTATGATTGAGATTATCTTTATGTTCATCATTGTGGTGTCCAAAATTGTTTGCACCGACTAAAGTCAGAAATGACTACTCGAGATGTTTCCGGCTACAACTCTTTACTGTTATCTTCTAAAACTTTGTTTTATCTCTGAGCATGGTGTTGTTCAGGATGTTGTTCCTGTCTCCGAGTAAGTTACTGTTCTAATTTTCAAGTAGGTTTATGTTTCCATTGTCGACTAATGCTTCGTTCTTTCCTCGTCTGATACTCTTGTAGCTAAGGCTATTTATACTCCCTGTAAATCTCATAATAGATAGCATGGGCATCACAAATTATCTATACGTATAATACGCTAAGAATGTTCTATAAATTCTCCTCCATATACAAGGATTTTATCGATTGTACGTCTGTGTTTTTTTCCGCAAGTGATTTTTACGTTAAATCTTTGTCTTGTAATCTTGATTGTTCTTTATTGCTTTATATATCTCATCGTATATTTTATAACAAATGATATACGAACGTTCTTCTCGAACAACTGCATCCTTAACTCCTAAGAGAACTTGGGAAATATCCTGACTCCTGAAGCAAATCCCCTTGGCATTTGACAATGTCCCCATCCGGGCTGAGGCAACCGGTGGAGGAGTGTCTAGACCGGCAAAATCTGGTACAATCGAGGGGATTGACAGCAAATCACATGCATAATTAACCAAGGATGATAATCGATCAAGACTTCTTTATTAAAAAAAAAGATAATTGAACAAGACTTTGCTTAGCTACCGCAATTTCGCGTTCTCCTGGAAGTCGTAACCATTGGTACTAGACGCTACCGAACTGACCAATTAAACTGAAGAACGCCCCTTGAGCTGCACTTTCCAGTCCAGACTGCCAGCTTAATTCAAGGAGAACAATTAGCAAAGATTCGCATTTCATCGTGCGTCGTTATCGATTCGACCTTGATTGATCACAAATTAAGAGGAACGCGCTATGGTCGGTCAGCACGTCGTTTGCACTCTCTGGTTTTCTGCATCCGTGACTGACCTCCTCCTCCCAACCGCCATGGATTGACATAACCTCTGCCACGTGAATTCCAATCCCATCATGTACCAGTGACTAAGCAATCTTGCTCAATTTTTCGTCTCATCTGTACATGTAACGACGCTGATATACTTTTAAAATTAAAGGGTTTTGTTAAACATCAACCGGATGTTTTCTTCCTAACTATCATCCAGATTTAGGACTGTTGGATTAGAGCAATGATCATGAATTCTCCCCCCTCCCCCTTAAATTCTATCTCCTCTCTCTTGAAAAAATTTCCTTTCTTCAAAAACAAGAGCCATTTGATCTCTAATCTAACGATCACAAATTTAGATGATATTTAGGAAGAAAACATCCGAGTGATGCATATACACTCCTAAAAATTAACATGTTTCTTTTTTGTGGTTGTGGCACGCTAAACAAACTTTACATGTTTCAGGAAAAAAAATGCTTTTCTAACAGTAAGCAATTAACTAGGACAACACACCGCGCTCATTTACTCGGCAAATCTGATGATATCTTTTCCTTCCAACCATGGATGCAAATTTGCTGTGCCATTATGATTCGTAGATAATTGCAGGGGCAGTTGAGTCTCATTGCAATTTGCTGCTAGTATCGATCCATTCCCTCCCTATAAATACCTGCCATTGGCTAGCCCTCCCTATCCAAGAAGTCTCCTTCCTGATAAATTTGCAGAAAAACTTGCTTAGATCAAGCTAGTGGCCATGGCCGAGGAGAAGCACCACCACCTGTTCCACCGCCACAAGGAGGAGGAGAACTCCGGCGAGGTCGACTACGAGAAGAAGGAGAAGCACCACAAGCACATGGAGCAGCTCGGCGAGCTCGGCACCATTGCCGCCGGTGCATACGCTTTGGTAACTAATCGTGCGTGCGTGCGTTTCTGCACAACCAGATCGGCAATCTACGTGAGTAGGTGATTCAGCTCTTGATTTCTATGTATCGATCTGTTTGTGCAGCATGAGAAGCACGAGGCCAAAAAGGACCCTGAGAACGCGCACGGGCACAGGATCAAGGAGGAGGTGGCTGCCGTCGCCGCCGTGGGCTCCGCGGGGTTCGCCTTCCACGAGCACCACGAGAAGAAGGACGCCAAGAAGCATGGCCAGCACTGAACGTCGTACGCATATTATTGTGCGTTGCACGCGGCGTTACTGATGCTTCTGTCCGTGCCTATTGTTCTTCTTGCATACGTGTGTAATTTGTACCGGTGGTTTCCTTTGGATTTCTGCAGGATCCTACGTGTGTTGTGTATCAGCAAGTCTGCACGCTGCACGCTTCGTTTGTTTACTGGATCTTCTCAACTTCTTTTTTATTGAGAGATCTACTATCTGATCGTTGGTGGAACCGTTCCCTCTTCGATGTGTGTCAAGCTTTGTCTTTGCCCTAAGTTTCGTTCCAAGACGCTGTGTATTGTATGAGGCATGGCGTTACTGTCTTTCCTCAACCAAATTCTGACGTGGTGGGAATTCAAACACGGCTGATGTGTAATATTGGGGATGCCATAAAATCAAAAGTTTCAAATTTAAATCACTAATATACGCAAATTAAGGTGTATAAAGGCCACTCGGAAGTATTATCATTAGATTGCCTTGAAAAATACTTTCATGATATATAACTTATTAGCGTACTTTCATCAGAGTAAGCATGTGCATATTGCGCACTCCGTTTGTTTACGGGATCCTCTTAATTTTCTCTTTTGGCAAAATTGGTTACATGATACTGAATTTTTGTAGCATCTGCTCCAAGAGCATTGAAAATTTGTTCCTTTGGTAAAAAAAATATTGAACTTTTGTGACTCTTTACCATAGAACACTGGAGCTATTATAATAATATCTCTTAATTTTGGATAGAGAAACAATTCAAAATGACCCTAAGTCCCTTCTCTTTTTCTTCCCAACTTCCCGCTGCATTGCCTCACCAGCGCGAGCTCCATGACGAGAAAAGAGCCATAAAAGTTCAGTGTGTTCAATAGAGGCATAAATTTCAATGTAAATGTCGCTAAAATTTATTGTCTTATAGCCAATTTTGCCATCTTTTTTATCGAGATATTCATATTAGGGCGTCCGCAATGGTAATAGCTAGTACTAGCTATATAGTCAGCTGACGTGGAGGTGAGAGACAAAAGCAAAGACTATTTTATACTGTTGGACCCACATGCTTCTCTCTCATGTTCTTGGACTACTGAAATAGATCAGCTATTTGCTCGTCGCTAGTGACTACTCTCTCTCCTACTTTTTCCTTGCCACATCAGATCTAGCTAACTAAATAGCCAGCTGTTGGAGACACCCTTAGGGCATCTCCAATGGTCTGAGTCAGCTAGCTATATACATGTACACATCAGCATATATCCTATGTGGAGGAAAGAGAGTATACAAAAAAAACCGAGCCAGCTCTTCCTTAAGCACTAGTCTATAACGCCAAACGATGCAGCCTCTATAATTTCTGTGTGTGCATGTAAGCATCAAATATCTATCCTTATAGATAGTTCTTTAGAATGCTAACTTTAGTGTGTACTATATAAATGATGTGGAAGTCTTATAGTTAGTTGCTATCTATAACCATTGGAGATGCCCTTAGTGGAACTAGCATGATGGCCCGCACACCTACGCGTGCATCATTCTTAGAGCATTTTAATCATCAATTACTTTAATATATTATTCATACAAAGATAATTTGTTCCTCAATCTTTTCTTAATACATTTATTTGCTTTGTCCATTGCCTCATACAACTATCATATGGAAAGTTTTTCACCACTATCAACCAACCGACGGACACACATCAATGGTTCGATAACCATTGTTATATGTTGGCATTGATCCCAAAACTCCGCATCTTCCAACACAATAGAAGAAAAATTTCTTTCTCGCATTACTTTTGGCATGATTTGGTCTCACCTCTGTACATGGTGCAGGCGGCGCTGGCACCGGATACGGTGACCTGTGGAGCCAGGTGCGGTCACTGTCATCGCTACACACAGAATTGACGATGAATAACATATAATTATCAACTAAGACATGGCGTATGCATGCACTATTAACTTGATCTCTACATACATGCATACATGCAGGTAGGCATGGTCGGTATTATACTTGACATCTTCCCTCATGGCGGCGGCCGACGAGCGGCAGCAGTTGGTGGCCCATGTATGGTTATGGCGCAATGCTATGTTGGAAATAATCTTGGTGTTGATTGTGTGGTCGTAGCTGTATACGGTAGTCGTTGCTACTGTGGAGTGTGGTCGTAGTCCTGTACTCGATGTGTTCGAGTACAGTGGTCATAGCCAGTAGTCATAGTCGTAGTCCTGTATTCGGTGTGTTCGAGTACAGTGGTAGTAGCCAGTAGTCATAGTTGAAGTACTCGGTGTATCCGAGTATAGTGGTTGCAATCATGTATTTGTATGTCATGTTCTATACAGTGGTCGGAGCCACAGTGGCCGTAGCCAAATGTACTCGTGTGTCAAGTACTATACAGTAGTCATAGCTGCCGTGGTTGATAGTCGATAGTCGAAACTGCCATGGTCGATGGTCGATAGTCGAAGCTGCCGTGGTCGATAGTTGGTAGTCGTAGCTGCCATGGTCGATAGTCGTAGTTAAAGTTGTTGTGGTTGATAGTCGATAGTCGTAACTGCCATGGTCGATAGTTGGTAGTCGTAGCTGCCGTGGTCGATAGTCGGTAGTCGAAGTTACCGTGGTCGATGGTCTGTAGTCAGAGCTGCCATGGTCGATGGTCGGAAGTAGTAGCTACCGTAGTCGATAGTCAGTGGTCGGTTGTATGTGGTTGTAACGACCAGGTTGTTGTGTGTGGTCGGAAGCGACTAGTGCGTGTAGTCGTAACGATCAGTGTGGTAGTCGTAACCATCACGGTCGTAGCTCCTGCGTGTCCGTGGTCAAAACTCCAATGCAATGGTCGAAGACAAGCCAAGGATGAAGCCAGCGGTCATGGTCGTATGTCGACCACTGTAGCAGTTGGTAGCGGGCATCAACACGGATGGTCGTGAGTGACGCAGGTCTTCCTCGATCGGCTACCTACCCGGTATGGGCAAGTGACTGGTACTGTAGCGGTCGTCAATGGGCTAGTCGCTGAAGCAATCCCAGGGAGCTGAGCGAAGTGGCATGGGCAAGTGGTGATCATTGTAGCAGTCATAAGTGGCATGGGTGGACGGTTGATTACTGTAGCAGACGTAAGCGACAGAACTGGGGAGTGGCAGAGGCAGGAGTTGTAGTCATAGTGGCCTGTGTAGCTCAGTAGTATATATACCACTGTAATCTATTATAAAGAGTGAGTGAGTTTTGAGGAAGAAGAACAGTGAATACAGAGTAAGTTGTAGGCGTGTGTTGCTGGATGAAAAATCAGTTCCACTGTGTCTCGCTCGTTCTTTCTCTGCTCTCTTGGTGCGCTTCTCTTCACGTCGGGGCCTGGGCAACATACTACACTGTCAGACCTACCCTAACATTCCAAAGCCATCCTAGAACAATTAGGTCACCAACTATTTAAGCCACTGTGTTGTTTTTGCACTGATGTCAGCAAAAGCCTTCACAGTGATGCATAATTTATGCCCATTTAATTTCTTGTTGTAACTTGATTAAGTCGAGCTCTGTAATTATATGCGCGGTAAAATTTGCTTGTTTCTACTTTTTGAATTCTGAAGTGTCCCTAGTTTAGTCCAGTTAGGACAGCAAAGTGCGGAGAAAGATTTTCTTTTCCCTACTTACGTATCTGTGTCATGGTAGGCCGCCACGGGCCTGACGCAGAGCGACGCGACGAACACGAGCCGCCTCAGCTGCTTGGCTTCGTAGCCGTCGCCGAGGCGCGGGTACACGAGCCCTTGCACCGCGCCGTCGTTCAGGTAAGGCTTGCCCTGCGTCGTCACAGACACATGTTCTGAAGCAAAACTTAGCCACGCCGTGCTAACATTGAAAAACGGTGGTCGAGGCGCCGGCGATTACTGTTCATCTGTGCTTACCCAGGCGAGGAGGCTCTTGTGGGAGCCGCCGTCCACCGGCTTCCTCCCGGAGATGAGCTCCAGGAGGAAGACGCCGTACACGAACACATTCGTCTTCTCGTCCACGATGCCGTCCATGAAGTACTCAGGCGCCAGGCAACTGTCACGCGCGATTAATGCCGACGTTCATGTCAACATCATCTCTAATGGTACGATCAAGAGAAGTGTGACCTGCAAAACTCACACGAACGTGCCCTCGATGGGCGCGATGGCGTGGTGTGTCCACTCCGACGGTAGACACCGGGCGAGGCCGAAGTCCGAAATCTTCGTGAAGCAGAAGTCATGTGAGTAATTGACACGAACAGAGGAAGAACAGGGGGAAGAGCAGAGTGGGTGAAGAGATGATTTACCTGGGGCTCGTAGTCTGCAGTGAGGAGGATGTTGAACGCCTTGATGTCCCGGTGGATTATCCGCCGCGTGCAGCCCTTGTGCAGGTACTGGAGCCCCCGCGCCGTGCCGACCGCTATCCCGTGCCACTGCCTCCACGTCATCACCGGCAGCTTCTCATCTGCAATTCAGTGCAAGCCACCGCATTAGTACATTGGCAAAAACAGAGCGTTGCGAATATGGATTGATAGGGTTTGTGCGGCATTGGTGGGGTGGTGATCTTGGTTGAGTTTAGATTGTATTTGATATGGACTCTTTTACTACTATAAAAAGGGTTATCTTAGATGCATTATCACATCACAAACGGTTCAACACAAACCATTAATGATAAAGTTATCATAGACGGTTTTACGAAATAGACCGTCTAAGTTCACCGCGATGGAAATAACCGTCTACGATGTCTGTACTTATCACAGACAGTTTTTATTTTGAACCGTCTATGATATTATCACAGACGGTTACGATGTCAGATACATCACAGACGGATTTTAATCTGAACCGTCTGTGATAATGCTTTATCACCGATCCATGGCATCTCTCACAAGATTTCAATCCACTCATCCATTCTCTTCGCATCGAACAGCAGGCACCGGTTTCCACCCACCTCTTGCCCCTTATAACTCCCCCTCTTTCCCGCTACTTCTACTTCATCCACTCCCTATTCCTGCTTTCTCCCTAAACCGAAGCACCACATCCCCTCGACGACGCCGACTACCACCATGAGCTTCTTCGCCTCTGGTGATGCCACGGTTCACTACACAAGACACTTTTATCCTAAGTGACGTAAGAGTGTTTTGTACAGTGTCACCGTCGTGATACAACAATAACGCTATTGTCACCTCTCCTTCATCGCCGATGATATATCCCCCATCCGAAATTTTTGGATGGCTAGAGTTTCGGCTATGTAAATCTTAATGCTCGTGCGCATGAAAATTAATTTTTGATGACTTAGTTCTTGTGATGATTGATGGATGCCTAGGGTTTTGGCTCTTGTTGAAATTCATGTTTTATCACAGGATGAAGACATGGTACCAAAGTTTATTACACAATAATCTTGTTCTCATAAATAAACCTATTTTAGTTCATCTGTATTCTCTGATTACACTGTTTTATAACGCAATTAGAGAATATTGATAAACTGAAGGGAGCCTATTTATAAGGACGCGAGAACGTAATCATAGACGGTTCTTAAGTAGAACTGCTCGTGATAATAGACTATCACAGATGGTTCTTAACTGGAACTGTCTATGATATTAGATTATCACAGATGATTTTTAACTAAAATTGTTTGTGTTGTAACTTCACAGACAGTTCGAGAGCTGTTTATGATAACCACCTGTTATCACAGACATATAAATTCAGACAGGTCAGAAACTGTCTGTGATGACCCTTTCTATAGTAGTGTTTCTTTTAATCTGAGCCGTTATAACTTGGGTCCACTAAATTAAGTGCTAGATATTTTGCTTTTTGTGAGAATTTCTAGCATTTCTCTTTTTTCTTAGCAACTCTAAAAATCTATCATTGACTTTTAGTAATAAATAGATAATATGGATTTTGTGCTAGTACTTCGTTTGTAAGATGGACAACCACAATGGATTGGGGAAAAACAGTGTGTATGACATGAAAGCCTCTTTACTTGTTAGTCAATAATGTAGAATTTTGTTAAAAAGAATATTTCATATGCCTCCTCATTGCCACTGAGATCAGATATATATGCTCTGAATCTTAAATAATTTGCTCAAACTCCCACAAACCAGTATAATAAATCTAAAGAAAGAAAATTTTATAACTCAAACATTTGTCAAGTACTCCTAAACATGAATATTCGCACTATAACTAAACTGATAATTCTATTCATGCTTGCTTGGAGATCTCTTTGATCACCAAAACTCTAGCCCTATGGATTGTGGCAAGGCACAGGCACACATGCTCTTCCAGCTCCTCAGCCAGCTTCCTAGAGCTAGAGCAACTCCTCCTCAGCTCCTTCACCATCTCCTGCACCGGAAACCTGTCGTCCACCATCTCCATGCAACACATCGCCATCGCATTCTCCCGCTCGATGCCGTCGGAGAGCCGCGCCACGAGGTGGCTCACCGTGTCGAAGTCCCTGCCAAGAACGTACGTCCCCTTCGCGGTGGTATCGAGTTGCTCCTGCAACTGCAGCAACGATTTTGTCCTAGAACGCTTCAGCCTTGTTATCCTCCTCTTGAGTGCGATAGGGCAGAGCCCCATGACTGCTGGTCCGACCAGCAGGCTAAAGAACAGCAGGTGTGCTGCGATGCCGATGCCGACCGCCGCAATCGCGCCGCAGGTCATGATAAGGCAAGTTTTTGAGAGCTTCTTGATGGTTTTCACTATCTTGAGCTTCCTTGACACTTTCTTGTGGCTTGATTTGATAGTTTGTAGTATGGAGGAGTACTTGTCGTGGATCTGTCTGAAGTTGCTTCTTGTTGTGGTGCTGAAAGGGTTGCTTCTAACAGGGAACGGTTTGAGTGCAAGGGGAGTAGTACTAGTGGCAGCACTGTCTGAAATGCTTGCAAGGAAGCTGTCCATTGATTGGTAGTTGCTTTGGGTGTTCTTGATGTTCCTCAATAGCTGCCTACAGATCTCCGAGGCCTCGGCGCTGGCATCGAAGTAACCAGCCATTGCGAGCTCAATCTCGGTAGATGCTCTTTGGTGCATCATATTCTGAAGCACCGGAGGAATGAAATCTTGCTGAGGCTGAAGAAGTGATTCCATTACTTCCTCAGATTGCCGCTTCTTCGATAGGAAGCGCGCGTTGGATTGCGTGCGCAGCGTGTTGACGTACTCTTCCTCTATGTTCAGGCCTTCTTGCGCGCCAACCGGCATTTCCATACCTGCTGCAAAGAACACAAATGTTCAACATGCAAAGTCCAAATAATATGGAGCTTTGCAAGCGTCTTCAGGTCATTGAAATGTTTTGCAAAGAGAAACCTTGAAAGCTACCTTTGTGTTGAAGGCAACTGACAAATGACACATGGTTGAAGAATACTGAAAACAGACACATTTGAAATTTTTTTGATGTTCACCTTTGGATGGACACATTGATTCTTCAGGTCCCCCAATGTTATCTTCCCCCTTGAAGCTCCTGACCCTTTGAGACAAACACTGTTAGCCTCTTATCCAGATGCACCCTGCACTACTACCTTCCTTGGCTTACAATGGACCTCACCTCGGACTTTATATACAAGCACCCTAACTGATAAAATCTTGTGCTTTGTCTTGGTACTGCCCCCAAAAAGCTTGTCCAAACTTGTGCAACTTAAGACTTGCTGCTGTCTCACACTCCAGGATATCAGGGACCATATCTCCTGATCCTCAGGCTTAGGCCGTTTCTCGCCGTATTCTTTTAGGCCAACTCTTGCACTCCACATCGGCATATCGATCGAACAATGAATATCTTCTGCTCTGTCCTTTCCTCGCAGCCTCCGTACTGGAGCCTTTAGATTGTGTGCAAGCTTTCTTGGTGGTTGCTGTTGTGATCCAGAGAAAAAATTAACAGCAATTTAGGTACTTCAGGTGCGCAAGTTGCCAGAAACAGCTCCCTTTCTGATGGTTAGTTATGGCCTGTACCAACACACGGCCTTTTCTTTGATCTGTGTACGTTCTCGAGGTTCTAATAACCATCGTTACATCTTCAGAACAGTCCATGGAGAAGGCCTAAAAAACCAAAAAATTGGGTACAATATGGACATGTCATCACTTTTCAGAACATGCATTTTAATGCGAAGGAATAAGGTGACGGATTAGATGTTCATAAGATTTTAACAGATCAAATGAATGTTGTCGAGAGTAAAAGTTTCAGAGGGTTGAAGTACAAAAGCTGTATAAAGTGAAGGTAACAGCTTGCTGTAAACAATTGGGAAAAGGAAGTAGTGAATTTGAGAACTTGCAATCTATGGGCTGCGGGCTGCTCCTTCAAAAACGAAAAAAAAAACTATGGGCTGCTAGTTTGCTTGTTGCAACCTATTAAGATTCCATTTCTTTTTTAAAAAAAAAATCTGGAATTTCGGGTGGCACTTTGCCACATTGGAAATGCACTGCTCTTGCTTGCACAGGGGGAGGAGTATCTGTGGCTGATAACACAAACAAACAAGGCATCCCCAACAGAAAGCTTGTAGATGTAGATCACTGCATGACATCACATGTATATCTCATATACATCAGTTCAAAGTAATCCATTTTAGCACATGCACATCTGAATAGTAAACTTTGCACTTTACAAACATCAAATGTTTAGTTACAAGCTGACCCTACACGTGGCCACAATTGTACCACATCGTGTCGGCGAGCCTGGGGAAGAGGTGTTAGAATGATCTCAGGGCTTTGGCCCAACGGCCAAAGCCCATCCCTTGACCGCGCTACGATCGGGGCGCCACCCGCTTGGTGGTGGGCCTGTCGCCAAAGACTATAAATACAGAGGTGGGGGCCGGGCGGCACGGATCACGAGGTTGACCGCGCCGCCGTCACCCCACCGACAAACCCTAAGACCCGATCTGTTGAGGGGGCGCTGAGCCGACGGGAAGCGCCACCGCCGCAGTTCACCGCCGCCCGGGACACGCCGCAGAGGAGCCCAGCACCTCTTCCCCGACCGTCGCTGCCCGTGCGCAGATCTTCACCGCCGAACCTGAGATGGCCTCCTCCTCCTCCACGTCGTCCGACGGTTAGTACCCCAATCCCTCTCAGTGTATCTCTCAAGAACTCGAACCCTAGAGAAAAGACCCCGCTAGATCTAACCTAGAAGATCCTAAAACCTAGACCTAACAATGGTATCAGAGCCACTAGGCTTAGATCTAGATGTGGGAAAAAGAAAAGAAAAGAATCTCGAACCCTAGCCCACCGGATCGGCAAAAGAAAAGAAAGAAACAGGAAAGAAAGAGGTAAAGGGGACTCACCGGAGCTTGGGGCCGCCATGCGCGCGCGCGCGGCCGCCCGCTTGGGTCGCCGCCGCGGCGCGGCGCGCATGCTGCCGCCGCGTTGAGCGCCTCGGGGCCACCGCCGTTGGCCGCCATTGCCGCCTCCCGGCTCCGATGGCGCCGCCTCCTATGCCGCGCTGCCGCTTCGCTGCGCGCGCGCAGCTGCTGCTGCCGTCGCGTCGCGGGAGCCGCTGCCGCCGCGCCGCTGGGCCGATGGGGCCGTTGGCCGCCGTTGCCGCGCCTCCGTGCGCCGCCTGGCCGCTGCACCCGCTCGAGGCCGCCCCATCGCGCGCCCATGCGCCGCCGCTCCCTCCCTCTCAGATCCGAAAAAAACAGGATCAAATGCTTCTAGGGTTAGGGTTGGGGGCGGGCGGCATTTTGATCGGGCGAAAGACCCTCCCGGCCGTCCGATTTCGATCAACGGCTAAAGATGAGGGGGCCAGATGGGCCGGCGGGGTGTTGGGCCGGTGGAGCCGGATTGGGCTGGCCGTGGCCTGCGGGGGTTTTCGGCCCGCGTGGGAGAAAAGAGGCCGTGCGCGCCTGAAGGAGAGCGGGTCGGCTGGGCCGCGGCCGAGGGAATAGGCCAAAAGAGGCCGAATGAACAGTAAACCCCGAAAAGAATGTTTATTATTTTTTCAGAAGTATTTGTTGATGAATTTCAATGAAATTTGATCCAAAATTTCTGGAAATTTTTGCACCAACGTGTTAAATTTTCAGAGATTAAAAGAGTATAGTTATGATGCTTCTGAATATTGAATTATTTTAGAATAATTACAGTTTCCGCTGCAAAAGTTAATATTGATTGTTTTTCATTATTAAATTCGATCCAACGGGAGAATTTAATTTTGGAAAAATAGATAAAAATTCCCAAAAATTTATGATATTGTTATTTTCTGACCAACGTTGTTAATATCAGTATTATAAATTTTTAATGTTGATTTCATGCATTATTTCTATTTCTGCCCAACGGTGATGTAGATTTAATGTATGATAGAATTGTTTTTAAATTGTATGTCGTATTTTTGACCAACATTGGAAATAAGGCATATAATTTTGATGTTACGTTCTCACTGTATTTGAAATATTTTTTCAGGAGGATACAACTTAATGAGTTGTATTAGAGAAATCCCCACTCTCAAAGGTGATAATTATGGAGAGTGGAAGAAAAAGTTAGATTTAGCTTTTATCTTGGCTGAGGTGGACTGGGTCCTCACTACAGCACGTCCCACTGAGCCTTTGGCACCAGTGAGGGAACAGAATGAGGATGACACTGCATGGCAGAAAAGACAGAGGGATCATGCTCCTTACGGATGTCTTATGACCTTGATCATAAGAATGGACCACACCAACAAGAAATGTATGGTCTGTGATAAAGAACACAATTGAGCCTCGCTATTCGGGCTCAATTGCAGAGTGTGACATCACATCGAATACCTTGATAAAATAAAGAGTCGTTCATCGGCTCTTCAAAGACTTATGCTACACAGCTGATTAAGCAGCTGGTAACAGAGAGGTATTCTGGCGGTGGCAATGGCATAAGAGAGCACATTCTTAGAATGAGCAACCTGGCATCTAAACTGAAACCGATGGATTTGGCTCTCAAGGATGAGTTCCTTATTCATTTGGTTTTTGCTTCTTTGCCAAAAGAGTTTGACACTTTTGTTGTCAACTATAATATGCAGCCCGAGAAATGGGACATGGAAAAGTGCATAGCCATGTGCGTGCAAGAGGAGGAAAGAATCAAAACCTCACATGGTGGTTCTATCAACTTTGTGAGGGAAAACAAGAAAAGAATTATAACAAGAACCCTTCTCAAAGAACAAGGGCAAAGCCTCAGACATCACCTCAACAGAATAAATTTGTTGAGACAAAGACCGGTGCCTTCACTGCAAGAAGACGGACACTACAAGAAAGATTGTCCCGACTACTTAAAGATGATAATGGCTAAGAAAGGTGAGAACATTATTACCTTTATTAATGAATGCCTCAGATGTGAAATATTCAAAATCCACTTGGTGGATTGACTCAGAGCAACTGCTCATGTTGCTAATTCTTTCAGGATTCCGTTCGACGAGGACTACGCAAAGAAAAGAAAGATGCGTTAAAGTCGCAAATGGAGTCGAAGCTGAAGTTGAAGCCGTTGGCGATCTTTCATTAGAATTAGCTAATGGCTCCACTCTTCTACTTAGAGATGTCCTTTTTGTACCCTCTTTACAAAGGAATTTGATTAGTGTGTCAAATTTGGACAAAGATGGTTATGATTGCAATTTTGGAAATGGCAAGTGTGAAATAATGTTTAATAAAGAATGTGTTGGTATTGCCATATTACAGAATGAGCTTTATTTGTTATCATTGTGTGATGATGTGAATGTCGTATGCGATAATGAGAACGTTATGCGAGAAAGTGATTGAATCTCGTCTCACGAATGTAAACAAAACGAAAGAGAACTCTAGATGAGTCGTCGAAATTATGGCAATCGCTGCTTAGGCCATATTTCGAGGGGAGAATAGAAAGACTAGTAAAGAATGATATTCTTCCTCCATTAGAGTTCTCAGACTTAGAACAATGCAGAGAATGCATTAAAGGAAAATATGTAAAGAAAATAAAGAAAGACGCTAAAAGAAGCACAGGAGTTCTACAAATTATTCACACAGATATTTGTGGTCCTTTTTCGTGAAAAGTGTGGATGGATATGACTCGTTCAGTAACATTCACAGATGATTACTCCGTTATGGATATATTTATCCAATCAAAGAAAGAAATGAAGCCTTGGATAAATTCAAGATATTTAAGGCTGAAATTGAAAACCAACACGATTTAAAGATTAAGATAGTCCGATCGATCGTGGGGAGTACTACGGTCGACATACCCCATATGGACAAGTTCTGGACCTTTTGCGAGGTTTTTACAGAAAATGGAATAGTAGCCCAGATTCTATGCCGGCGAACCTCAAAAAATGGAGTAGTGAAAGACGCAACTGCACTCGATGGATATGGTGCGAAGTATGATGAGCTACTCCACACTCCCATTGAGTTTATGGATGGAGGCATTGAAAACCGGCATTCATATTCTCAACAGAGTGCCTAGTAAATCGGTGCCCAAAACACCATACGAGTTGTGGACAGGAAGAGTTCCCTCACTAAACCACTTACGTGTGTGGGGGAGTCCTGCTGAGGCTAAAGTATTTAACCCAAACATTGGGAAACTTGATCCCAAAATGTAAGTTGCCATTTCATTGGCTACCCTGAAAAGTCAAAAGGTTATCGTTTCTCCGCCCGCACGGATACACAAAGTTTGTAGAAACGAGACATGCTGTCTTCTTAGAGGATGAAATGATGAGGGGAGCATGGTAGCTCGAGAGATTGACCTTGAAGAGAAGCGGTGTATGCGCCCACTCCGATGATTCAAGAGCCATTCTTCACACTACTGCATTGCCGCTGCACCGACGGTGCAAGACATCGTGGTGCCAAGACTGTTATTGTTCCTCCCGTGGCAACAATGAATGATAATGAGGAACCTGTTTTTCAGATCCTATAGAACCTATTGCCACGAGATGAGGGGAGCAACAACAGACCTCAAACAAGAGACGTACCAAATGAGGAGGCCCCGAGGAGGTCTCAAAGAGTAAGAAGATCAGCTATTTCTGATGATTATCAGATTTATCATACAGAGGAATTTCAAATGGAGGATGATCCCGCCTCATTTGAAGAAGCCATGAGAAGCGAAAATTCCTCAAAATGGCTTGAGGCCATGGAAGAGGAGATGAGGTCCATGAAGACTAATAAAGTCTGGGACTTGGAAATTATTCCTAAAGGAGCCAAAACAGTAGGCTGTAAATGGGTCTACAAGACTAAACATGACTCCCAAGGGAATGTAGAAAGATATAAAGCGCGACTTGTGGCAAAAGGCTTTACGCAAAGAGAAGTGATTGATTACAATGAGACATTTTCTCCAGTCTCATGTAAAGATTCTTTCAGAATCATAATGGCATTAGTAGCACATTATGATTTAGAGTTACATCAGATGGATGTAAAGACGGCATTTCTTAATGGGGATTTGGAGGAAAATGTTTACATGGCACAACCGAAAGGTTTTGTCGTGGAAGGAAACGAAAGAATGGGATGCCGCCTAAAGAAATCAATATATGGGTTAAAGCAAGCTTCAAGACAGTGGTACTTGAAATTTGACAGTACAATAAGAAAATTTGGGTTTAAAGAGAATGTTGAGGACAACTGTGTTTATGCAAAGTTTAAAGATGGGAAGTTCATCTTCCTAATCCTGTATGTGGATGATATCCTACTAGCTAGTAGTGATGTTAATCTCCTACTGGAAACAAAGAAGTTTTTGTCCTCAAACTTCGATATGAAAGATCTTGGTGAAGCTTCATTCGTTCTAGGATCAAATTCACCGAGATAGAAACAAAGGGGTATTGGGACTGTCACAAAAGGCATACATAGAGAAAGTCTTAAAGAAATTTGGTATGCATAAATGTAGTCCATCACCTGCACCTATAGTCAAGGGCGCAGATATGGGGATTTTCAATGCCCCAGAACCGATATGAGATCGATCAAATGAAAGCGGTTCCATATGCTTCACTGTCGGAAGCTTACAAGATGCTCAAGTGTGCACACGCTCGACTTAGCATTTGTTACTGGGTTATTTGGCGATTCCAGAGCAATCCGAATAGAACATTGAAATTGATAAAGAAAGTCTTGCGTTATTTGCAAGGAACAAAAGGCCTCATGATGACATACGTAAGATCGGACTCACCCATATAGTGGGGTATACTGATTCGATTTTGCGGAGATGATAGAAAGTCTACATCCGGATATGTATTCACTCGCTAAAGGAGCTATATCGTGGAAAAGCTCAAAACAAACCGTCACTACATCGTCCACAATGTATGCCGAGTTTGTAGCATGTTATGAGGCTACGGGCGGTGAACGGCTAAAGAAGTTCATACCCGGTTTAAAAGTGGTTGACGACATCAATAGACCACTTAAGTTGTACTGCGATAATGAACCCGCAGTAACGTATGCCCACAACAATAAGTCAAGTGGTGCTGCCAAACACATTGACATAAAGTACTATGTTGTGAAAGATAAAGTTCGGGATCAAATTATAAGTCTTGAGCACATAAGTACCGCAAAGATGTTAGCGGATCCGCTTACCAAAGGCTTACCACCCAACGTGTTCAGAGAACATGTAGCCGGCATGGGTTTAAGGGAAAGCCTATGATTCCAGGACAAAAGATGGCCCAAAGTTTAAAGTAACTATTTCAGAACAGAGAGGTGTATTGTAACTGTTGAATCTATCGGCGATTGACCGTGACGATGAGACATGTTCTATGCACTAATCTGTGATGGAATGTGTGAAGTCAAAAGTAATTAAAGATAAAGTATAGATTGAGATCAAGGGGGAGAATGTTAGAATGATCTCAGGGCTTTGGCCCAACGGCCAAAGCCCATCCTTGACCAGCGCTCGATCGGGGCGCCACCGTTGGTGGTGGGCCTCGTCGCGGCCGCTATAAATACAGAGGTGGGGGCCAGGCGGCACGGATCACGAGGTTGACCGCGCCGCCGTCACCCCACCGACAAACCCTAAGACCCGATCTGTTGAGGGGGCGCTGAGCCGACGGGAAGCGCCACCGCCGCAGTTCACCGCCGCCAGGGAGACGCCGCCGCCCGGGACACGCCGCAGAGGAGCCCAGCACCTCTTCCCCGACCGTCGCTGCCCGTGCGCAGATCTTCACCGCCGAACCTGAGATGGCCTCCTCCTCCTCCACGTCGTCCGACGGTTAGTACCCCAATCCCTCTCAGTGTATCTCTCAAGAACTCGAACCCTAGAGAAAAGACCCCGCTAGATCTAACCTAGAAGATCCTAAAACCTAGACCTAACAAGAGGAACCTGTAGAAGATCCAGACACGGAACAGCTTGACCGTGTGTACCCGCGGACGCCGTGCCCCTGCGCATTGGTGCCACCCTGCTGGACCCGGGAAATTTAACTTTTTATCACTCCTAAGAATGTCATCTATCCAAATGCCACTCTCTTCATCGCAATTAACATTTTACCACTTTTGAGCCCATGTGGCGCCAAGTCACATGACATGGCATGCCATGTCAGCGCCCGCGCCGCGCCTCCCCGCGCCGCCCAGGGAACCGGCCGAATCAAAACAGAGGAGGGGCGGCGCGAGGTAGACGGCGGTGCCGCCGGTGAGGGGCGGCCGAGGAACACACCGGAGACGGCAAAACGGGACCCCGGAGCCAGGGGAGTCCGAAGGATGCACGTCCGTGAGCCGAGGCCCGAGGCGGGCGGCGCGGCGCGCGCGGCGAAGGAAAGGTGGGGCGGCGGCGGCGGCCGGAGGGGAAAAGGAAGAAGGTGGGGCGATGAGGTACTAGGGGTCCGAAGAGACTCACCGCGTTGGGCCAAGCCGAGCAAACCCGAGGGGAGCCGGCGGCGTGAGGCGGGCCGCGCAGTGAGGCGCACGCGCCGGCGAGCTGGGTGGGCGCAGCTCCGGCAGCGGTGGGGAAAGGTTTGGCATGCCGGGCGCGCAGCGCGGGAGGCGCGCGCAGCGCGGGACGGCGGCGCGGCGCGGAAGGCGCGGGGAGGGGCGGCGCGGGCGCTGACATGGCATGCCATGTCATGTGACTTGGCGCCACATGGGCTCAAAAGTGGCAAAATGTTAATTGCGATGAAGAGAGTGGCATTTGGATACGTGACATTCTTAGGAGTGGCAAAAAGTTAAATTCCCCGCTGGACCCAGGCACCCAGCCTCGCACCAACCTCGTTTTTTAACTTATGTTAGAATTCATACCAGCAAATTTTCTAAATTTTAATTATTAATAGGTTTAAAATTATCTAAATTAACTATACAAAAACTATATTAATAGATTTATCGTTAAAAATACTTTCATAATATTACAACTTTATTAGTATATCTTAGTGTAAAGTTATAAAAAAATATCGATTAAAGTCGTATCTCGAAAACCATAAAAAAAATAAAAAAAACGTAGGTAAAAAGAACATAGGGAGTAGATAGCATGTGGCGACTAGCCAGGCGGCCCGCCCGTGCCGCTCCGACACCACACTCTGTTGAAATTAATTTTGTTGTTGATAGTGGTTGGTGTCGAGTACTCATGTGTTTGAATACTGTACAGTTGTATGTCGAGTACTTGTGTGTTTGAGTACTGTATAGTCGTATGTCAAGTACTTGTATGTTCGAGTACTGTGTAGTCGTGGTCGAGACGCTGTGTGTAACGCCCTAGAGTCCAAACCGCTTAGGACTAACCTCATTCTTGGATAGGCTACGCACACGTAGCAACCCGCTTGCACTTTCATCCTCGCTTTGCGCAAAACAGTTAACCAGAGGTTGTACCATTGGAAGCCCTAGACTTATATGTTAGTGTTTCTCAAGCTAAACTAGTAAGGTGGGACTAACCCATACCCTCATATGCACACACACATATAAGTCATCACGGGCCTAATTCGACATGGGCTGAGGTGTCACATACACCCCCCTCAAAGAACCCGACATCCTTGTTAGCCCAACATACCCACATTGGGGCAAATGATCATAATCTCCCCTCTTTGGCACATGTCCGTGCATTCAGTGCCAGCACATATACCATATCGTGTATCCACTCCAGGCCCACACACGCCATGTGCCATACGCCCGTGCCCTGACCTACATGCGCTCATGTAACCGTGAGAGGACTACGGAGACGTTCGTATTGCCTGTGACTGATGGTTTTTAGTTATGGCTAATACCTGTTAGCTGAAAATAAATAGTAGTGGTTAAAAATGGCTTTTATAAGGAGAGCACAGGCGGTGCGGATAGTAAGGAAGAGATGCGTACGTAAGACGGGAGCGAGAGGAGTAGGACGTGTGATGCTTCCGTGACCTCGTGCCTTATCTTTGAAGCTAGCGGGAGCAAGAGGAGTGTATCTCCGAGCCTACAAGGCACCCCTTGTCTTGACGCATGTGCGCCCTTGCTCACTACCTCTTCCGCCTCATTCTCCATACACCGTGACTCCTCTCCCCTTTCTAAACCCTAACTATGCCCAACACCCTAACCCCCCCCCATGTCCCCTCTAGCCAGGGGCAGAGAGAAGGGGGCGGCCAGGGGCCTGGCTCCCATATGATCTCATGTGTGTCCATATGATTATAGAGTCTTCAGCTTCTTTAATTTACCTAGTCATGTTAATTACACTTGATGCTACAATGAAACTAAGAAAGACTAACAAATCCATAAGCTGCTCACATCTATTTCACAATTCAAGATCCACATATCGTTAGAAAATAATAAGTTTAGCTTTCATCTTTTCCCCTATCTCTCTATGTTTCTTTGGCTGCCTTTCTCGCCATCTAGATGATTTCATCTCTTAGCAACCTGACAAGTATATTATAAGAATATATGATTAGTACATATTTTGCAATAATATAACTAGTAATCTTTTGTAACTTTGCACATCAAGCATGAAGTTAATGATATATGCCTTACATAGCTTCACCAAAACCCAGTATACCGATCAAGATAATCATTGATGTCTTCAAATTAGTTATTAGTTTTTATCACCGATCTGTACATTATACAATAGAAATTTCCACTTTTTTCTTTTCAGCTTCATATATGTTGGGGTTTGGAATGCCACAGCTTTTAAACTACTCTCTTGTGGCTACATTTAACTTTAAAGGAATTTCTTTATTGATTTGATATCCAAATCAAATAGGTCGCTGCATTAGCGCATAGAACATTTGCACTAGATGTTTCTAGTTTCACCCCTGTCTTCTGCTCACTGTTTGCATGTTGGTGATGTCCCCAGTGGAGCCGCAACCGTCGACATCGATGAAGAAAAAATACGTTGAGGAGAATCTTCTTAAACTTGAGTTGAGTGTTTGCGATTCGATTTAAAAGTTCATAATCCGCATCCCTCTTTTCATTGAAAGTGCCAATTTTCTAGTTGATTTTTGAAATTGGAAGTTCTAAATCCCACGTGAAAGCTTTAAGCTTCCAATCCACGACAAAAGTAGGCAATAGTTGGGCTATTTTCTTGATTCGTGTGTGTCAAATTTTTTCAGAAAAGTTCATTGGTTTATATTAATAATAACACAATATTAAAGTACATAAATACTTAACTTTTATATTAAAGACTTCGGACGAACAAACTGTTGCCACTCAGCCTTTGAGTGAATGTGCGTGGAATTTTTTTGTACGGATAATCTATTTTTTTATTCGAAATTACATAAATATACCCGCGGGAAATTTTTTTTACAAAAATAGGCTCCAGTCGCCTAATGGTTGGGCGGCTGGAGCCTTTCGCCCAACCAGACGGCGACACAATATATCTCACTGCACAGTAGAGCGACTGCATTAAATCGCTCTTCCGTATGGCGACTTAACTGTAGTCGCCATCCCGTTAGGCGACTGCAGGTAGCCCCCGTGATTGTTTTAGATTTTGTGAATTTTGTAACGTTGAACCGGTAAAAAATACGGTGAAGTTGTAATAAAAGTTTATGTTCATTGTATATTGTAGGTGTGTAAAAAGTTTTTAAATTTTTTTTTATGAAAGATTGAGTAGAGAACGATCGATACATACACTGTTAAGTGAGATAGTTTATGTGCGGAAAGAGATGATAGACTTATGTAAATTTAAATAAACTTCATAATATAACTGTGAGTAACATGGCGCATGTTTTTTCATTACATGCATAACATATATAGCATCTGCTGCACGCCTCACTGGTCACCCTGCTGTGCCCCGTCACCGCGCCCGCGTCCTCCCATATGGCCTCGCTTGGCCCTCCTCCGGTGCAACGGATTAGGACGATCCGAAAAGGTAAAACGAGGAGGAGGGTGTCTATCCCGCCCCTGCGCTGGTGGAGTCAATCGCACCTCTGGTGTGTAATCTCCGTGCACCGGGAGGAATCGCGAAAGAACTCGCGGTGCGACGTCGGGCGACGCGCGAAAAATCGTCCACATCCTCCGGCACGGGAGACGCCGTCTTGGTAAGTACCGCAATATTAATATCGTTAGTGCGTTGCATGTCGTCTTCGGATAAACACGGTATAAGACCCTATGCGTACCGTAGCCGGGCGCCATGGAGGAGGCGTACACCCGTGGGGAAGACAGGGTCCGCGTGGAGGCGTGAAGTGAACCGGTGTAGGAGGCCCGCCAGCTGAACCCCGGCTGCTCCGGTGAGGCGGGTGAGCGAAAGCCGGCCACGCCAAAAAGTGAGGACAGACCGCCAGAGCACGGCTCTGCACTGCCAGACAGTGACGGCTCCCAGCGCACGTCGTCGGCTGTGATGCGGTCGAGCTGCTCCACAAAGACCCGGTACGCCCTCGTGACCTGCACGTGCGCGAACTGTACCTGCAAGAAAGACAAGTTGTTTACAATGACGATCGTCAATAAGAAAGAAATAGTTAACTGTGATAAAACTTACTCGGCGACGGCACCACATAGAACCCATCGTCGGCCGGTCGACGTCTCCCCCCGGATACATCTCCACCGTCACGGACCCACGTCGTCTAGCACAGTCGTCCGACGCTTAAGCGCCGAACGACCACAATCGAGTAGCAGGGACGCCCGTGAGGATCGAGTTCGCTTGACCCTCGTGCGCGCATCGCACAACGCGCGCGATGCGTCGCGGCAAATGCGGCCGATCCTCACCGACCGGTGGGGCTCGCCGTCGCCGATCGCCTCGTATAGCGATAAGGCGCGATCCACCGAAGTTACCGTGGTGGTGGTGAAAAGCACCCAACCAAACAGCCACAAGACGTCGCCTCCAGTGCCGCGAGACCTGCCGATCGTCGCTGCGGAACCATGTGCTCCACCTGAATGCAAACAAGTTGATATTAGTACGTAATAGCACAAATAAGAGCTTTGACGACACGATCGAATGTAAAACCACGCATCTGTCTCGTTTGAGCCACCTCAGCGTCGGCCCATGGGTCTGCTCCTCTCCGAACACGTGGTGGTCATCGGCCGGTGGAACGACACCCTCGAATCGCCGAGCAGGTCAGCGCGCCAGTCGGCCGGGGCCTCCGGTAGGAACGCAGCGTCTCCCGCGATCGGAAGCCCAAGAAGCAGGGACACATCCTGCAAGGTCGGCGTCATCTCCCCGAATAGGAGGTGGAAAGTGTGCGTCTCGGGCCGCCAACGGTCCACCAAAGCCGTCAGCAGGGAACGGTCGAACGGAAATCGTCGTGATCGATCCCCGCCCGCCTCGCCCCGCCTCGCCCCGCCGGCGCTCCATCTCATCCGTGGCCTGCACCATCCGGCAAGAGGAGTAGCCCGGCATCCCACACCGCAAACAAAGTGAAGGTCAAGACGGAACGAACTAACGGTCGCACTAAACGCTGGAATAGTGCTCACCTGGCAGTCCAACGAGGGTCGAGTCCCTAGGCCACGCGAGGTGTGCGTGTCCGGACCACTCCCAGCAGAGGCGGCTCGTCCGTGCTCCCCGGTGGCGGCACTAGACGGGAAGCGCGATGAGAGCGGTCCACGTGCTCGTCCAACAGCGCGGACCGCCACTCCGAGTCACGCCCAAAGACGAGTCATACCTGCAAAATTTGTACAATAATTTCAACATTAAATTTTCTACATCTAAATTTGTACATTAAACTTTCTACATCTAAATTTGTACATTATACTTTCTACATCTAAATTTGTACAATAATTTCAACATTAAATTTTCTACATCTAAATTTAAACACTAAATTTTCTACATCTAAATTTGTACAATTAATCCAACATTAAATTTTCTACATCTAAATTTGTACAATAATTTCAACACTAAATTTTCTACATCTAAATTTGTACAATAATTTCAACATTAAATTTTATACATCTAAATTTAAACACTAAATTTTCTACATCTAAATTTGTACAATTAATCCAATATTAAATTTTCTACATCTAAATTTGTACAATAATTTCAACACTAAATTTTCTACATCTAAATTTGTACAATAATTTCAACATTAAATTTTCTACATCTAAATTTGTACAATAATTTCAACACTAAATTTTATACATCTAAATGTGTACATTAAACTTGCTACATCTAAATTTGTACATTAAACTTTCTACATCTAAACTTGTACATTATACTTTCTACATCTAAATTTGTACAATAATTTCAACATTAAATTTTATACATCTAAATTTAAACACTAAATTTTCTACATCTAAATTTGTACAATTAATCCAACATTAAATTTTCTACATCTAAATTTCAACACTAACTTTTTACAAAAATGCATTATAAATGGTACACAAAATTTATAAACTAAATTTTCTAAACTTAATTTCTAAACTACATTTACTACACAAAATTTGAAAATTAAATGTCTACATTATATTTCTATATTTAATTTCTAAACTAAATTTCGAAACTACATTTTCTAAACTAATTTTCTAAACTAAATTTGTAAACTAATTTTCTACACTACATTTTCTAAACTAATTTTCTAAACTAATTTTCTAAACTATATTTCTAAACTAATTTTCTACACTGCATTTTCTAAACTAATTTTATGCACTACATTTTCCAAACTAATTTTCTACACTAACAAAAAATATAACACGAAAAATTACCTGAAAATCGCGCACTCCCTCTCCTCTTCTCCTCCTCCCCTTCTCCTCCTCTCCCTCTCCTTCTCTTCCCCTCCTCTTCTCCTCCTCCTCTCCCTCTCCTTTCCCCCCTCTCTTCTCTGCGACGGCGGCCGAACGACAACAGTGAACGCGCTCAGCCAAGGCCGAGCGCGGTTTATATCTCACTAGCAGTCGCCGAACCGTTGAGCGACTGACATGCAGTCACCTAACGGTTGGGCGATCATGGAAGTCGCCAACCGTAGCGGCAATTAATCGCCCAACGGTTGGTAGATTCATTAAATGTCGCGATCGGTTATGAAGGCTCGATCGCCCAACCATTAGGCGATGGAGCCTATTTTTGTAAAAAAAATTCCCGCGGGTATATTTATGTAATTTCGAATAAAAAATGGATTATCCGTACAAAAAATTCAATGTGCGTGTCCATGTTTGCAAGGCGGGCCTTGGAAGTGCGTGACATCAGTATTTTTTTTTGGAAAAAGGCCCAGACCAAATTGGGCTGATCCTATGTGAAGGTATCATGGTTGGGTTTTTTTAAAACTGCGATTATAATTTTTAATTTAAATTTTTGAATTCTGCCTGTTCGTAAAAGAGAGTACGATAGATACTTGCCTGTGATTTTAACCAATATAGATGAATTTGATACAATATTTACTACAATCGACTTTTAGACCCTGTTTTAAAAATATATACTATTTAAAAATTAATTACTAAAAAACTAGTTATTATAGTATAAATAAAAACCATAACAGCCAGCTCAGTTAGGCTGAAAAAATGTGGTTTATGGCTGAAATTGCACTGTAGTTGGCTGAAATTTCACTGTAGCCGATGGTGGCCTATTTGGCGTAATTAAATTTAAAAAACTTTAAAACTAGAAAAAATAGGTTAGTCCATCACGGACAATACAAATGAATACGGGAAAAGAACCGGCAAAAAAGCCTTAAAAAATAAAAAATTAGAAAAATATAAAATTTAGAAATAATGAAAAATATGCTAGAGGTGAGAAGTTAACTCGAAATGAATAGCGCCTAAGTCTAAAGGAAAAAATCTCAGCCATCGAATCCCAAAAGAAAAAATCTCAGCCATCGAATCCCACGTACAAGATTGAACTGCCTCAAGGTGGGCCCAACAACAGGCCGGTTTGGCTAGTCTCGCTAGATAATTAAATGTTGGCTGGGCGGGGCCAAACAATTCCGGGGACACTTAATAGACTGGGATTTTGTGCCCCTTTTCTCATCCTCTTCAGTCAGAAAGCGCAGCGACGATGTGCAGCAGCAGCAGCATCTGCACGGCTGCTCTTCTAGTATTTTCACCGGAAATCGTCGCACGATTTTTACAAAAAAACATTCACTTGTCTTAGAACTTAGGAAAATTATCACGTTCTAAACCGGGTCTAAGGCTCCACTTTAAAAGGTTTTACCTTGTGATTTCTTAATTTTATCTTTTTAAGGCATTTTTTATTTTTTTTCTTCTTATTCCTAGGATGTATGATGATATTTTTTTTAATTTTTTAAATTTAATTATGCAAAAAAACTAATATCAGTTACAATATATTTTCAACCGATACAATACAAAAAAAAATCTAAGCTTATAAGCCCGTGTAGCACTACTTAAACATCCTAGGATCTTGGTAAGATCCCCGTGTTTCAAATTAACGGGCCTAAAATGCCCTAGTAATGTGCAGTTAGGATGAGAAGTCATTCAGAGCTGCCTCGCGCGTTTCAACTTCAACTTCAGATTTTTGGTTTTTGGTTTCTAGTTCACTATTCTTTAATTTCGTCTTTTATAACTTTTTAGCTTTTTCGTATTTCTTTATATTGTCTGTGATGGGATTAACTTTTTAATTTTTTATAATTTTTTTAAATTTAATTATATAAAAAAGCTACTAATAGTTACTGTATAAAATAAACAGAAAAAATCATAAATCACAGAAAAACTTAAGTTGAGCACTGAAATGGCCAGAGTAAGATTGAGCTGAACAGAAATGGCCAGAGTAAGATTTGACTGCATGTTTCAGTCTTCGTGCAATGCTGCCGCTGCTCGAGCCTCCAAGCTTTGACCCTCACCGGCAGCAGCAGCATAGGAGAGCACGTCCCACCAATTGATGCTGCAATTATCGGCACAAAAAAAGCACCTCAGGTTTCGCGCCGGGCACCGACACCACAATTGAAACACGCCCAGAGGTCAATAATATAGCTTTCAGCTGACTGTATAGATATTTACAGCCCACTTATCAGTCTATTCATATAGCAGTTTACAGCCAGCTGAAGGTTGTATGATCCACCCCTTTCTCTCACAAAGTTTCTTAGTTCTTAGGGCATCTGTAGTGTATATAACCCAAAGGGTCTTAAGGTGGGTCCCATCTAAACCTTAAGACCAACTCCATAGTGTATATAACCCAAGGGGCCTTAAGACGGTCCCACTTGGTAAATAAAGAAAAATTGTATTTTAATGCTTATGGCCAGGTCTTTAGCTTGAGGACTAGCCTTAAGCTTTTTTTGTTTAGGGTCTGCTTAAGGTCACCCTTGTAATGTATAAGGTTGACCTTAAGATGGCTTAAGACCTCCTCTTTTCATACACTACAGATGCTCTTATGCTTTAGCTGGTCGTAAACTTACAGCCCACCTCTCTTCTCTCTCCTTCACCTCAGCATACAGCCTATTAACAGCCTCTTATAGTCCAGCTCCAGCACAGGACGTCCGGACATGCATGCTCGCCATAGACAGAAGTCGCAAAGATTAGCCCACAATCCAGACGAAGGCCAGTGCGAGCAATCCGCTAATCACCTGCTAATTGCAGCACCGTACAACATACAGCTTACTACTACTGGGCGGCGGGCGATTCCTTGCCATCACGCCCCGAGTCCAACCCAAGAAAGCCGCGAAAGGTCGCCGCTTTGTCGCAGGCTTTTGTTTGCATTGCATAGCATTAGCTATCACCCATAGCCTCTGAGTGTGTGTTTTTCCAAGGCTTATGAGTGTGTGTTTTTTTCTATTACGGTTTATTTGTTTTAGTTTCAGCGAGTGTTTGTAATAATGAACCAAATACGATAAATTGTTTTGAAAAGACTATTATGATAATCTACTTCAAAATGACATAAAAAAACTGTTATATTTATTTATTTAAAAATCTATAAGTTATAAACTGTAAGGTAAAAAGAACATAATTTATAACTTTTCATTGTAGTTTATTAATCTAATAAATATTGATTCCGGGAGAAGCTTTTTTTTATATGGATTCCGGGAGAAGCTAGGGCCTGTTCTTTTCCTCCGAAGCTGGCGGCTTTTGGCTTTTGCTACAGTACCTAACTTTCAGACAGAGTATTTTCTCAAGACGGGGTCTATAAGTTAAGCGATGTACACGTTAAAAGCCCAACATCTGTACCATCCAAAATCGCAAGTGAGTATCTATCTCTCCGTAATCTGTACCATAAACAACTAAAATTCAAAAATTTCAGTCAAAAGCCATAAGCCGCAGCCGTTACCAAACAGGCCCTAGAACCGGCCCTTATTCGCTTTATACCCTGCCTGCACTGCACTGACCGGTGCACCCCGCCCAAGGGCACGCACCCTACAAAGTCACGGGCTCACGGCTTGAAACGAAACCAGAACGAGCCCCAGACGCAGCAGCGAACATCACAGCACGGCAAAACACCCTGTGGCGAGAAAGCGGGCGGAAGGAGTGAAGCGATGGGAGGCTCACCGCCGCTGTGCAAGATGCAGCGCGCGCCTCTTTCGTTTGCTCTGTTGCTCTGCTCCCTCTTCGTGCGGCAGTCGCAGGCGTTCTTCAGTGTACGCAGCACGTACATTTCTCAGGTGAGTTCGCATCGCGTTATTGCACTTGGCGAGTTTAGCGGTGGTTTCCATCAACTTTGTGTTCTTGCTGCACTGCGCTTTTGGTTAGTTGCGCGGCGACAGCTACAAGGATGAGAAGGTCCCCATGACAGTCATAGTGCCGGACTACTCCCCGCGGCAGGCGCCGCTCGCCGCCGCTCCCGCTCCCGCGCCGGTGCACGGCTCGGATGACGACATGCCGAGGCTGCCGTCAGAGGCGGGCGCGCCGTCGAGGGGCAATGCCGGCGCCAAAGCGCCGACACCGACCGCGTCGGCCGGAGCGAGCACCGCCTTCATCAGCAGCAGCCCGGCGGTGCCGCTCCCCGCCGGCGTCACGGACTCGGCCACCGTCCTGCCCATGCCCACCCCCGGACAGGAAGAACGGCAGGTAAATGCTAACTCGCATAACTATTTACCACGTCATGTTTTCTTTGGTTTTTCTTGGAGACAGTGATCTCTGAAGCTCCTGATTTTTTTAGTTTCAACCTTTTTTTTCTCAGAGCTTTTCTTGCTCCTTTGCAAGCTTGCTTTCCCATTTTCTTTGCATCTATCCAAGCTTTCTTGTACCTTGCTCTGACTTCTTTTGCTTCTTTGATGACGCTTTTGCAGGACGTGGGGAAGGGCACCCTGCTTCAGGCCAGGACGGTGCCGTTGGCCGTTCCTCTCCTCGTGATGCTGTCCTTTTGGGCTCTGTTGCAGGACTACTAGTTTTCTTTCTTATAATCAGCAGTGCTTTCTCTCCGTAGCCTGTTCCAACTTTCAGGTTCTAATCATATGTATATAATGCATTGCACATTTCGACTTGTGCTTTTAGTTTTTAGCTTACTCTTCATTATTTTTAAATTTTTTTTTATCTTTTTTTAGTTTATCAGCTTTTTTTAAGCTTCTTTGCATGTTCTTTTTTCCTGAACTATTGTCTGAGATGAGCTAACCTATTTTTTCATTTAAATTTTTTTCAGTTTAATTACGTTAAATAAGCTATTATCAACTACAGTATAATTTTAATCGGCTATAACATAATTTCAGCCGTAAGACACTCCTGCTTGCTTCTGTGCTTCTTGCCACGCTTGTCTGCTCTTTCTGATTACGTACTGCACACGGAGCAGGTCTTTTGTATGGATTGCATGCAACTCAGAGCAGTTGGATAGGATCAATGAGAGCATTACATTATGCAACTCATTTAAGTAGGATAGGATCAATGATTTAACCCAATGGGATAAATAGACAGCATCTGACAATCAATTGCAATACATAGCACACAGGGGTAAATCTCTGAAACAAATTATTTAGGGAGAAACACAAATGACAATTTCCAGAGTACATCAGATGAACTGGTGCAGATACATTAATACTTAATCCAAATCCCAAATTAAACATCCTAGCAGAGTGCTCTCCCCTTTATTTTTGGCTGCCAAGCAGCAATTTTTTTTGGCCTAATTCCCTGGGTCTCCTTGTTTTATTTCATTTTCACCGGTGGCAGTCACAGGAATGGATTCCTTGCCCAGGCATTCATCTTGGGGCACATCAGCTGCTTCTTTCGCTTTGCCCCACAGCACCAGGTACAGCCCACCCACAATTAGGATAGAACCAAGCACACTGCATTGTAGCAAAACATAATAACTCACCATGACAAAAATAGAATATGCATACATTGGTATGCAAAATGCAATGCATGAATCTTAAATGTATTCACCTCCCGAGGTGCAAAGCCTCGTCAAGAAGAATGGAGCTCAGCACAGCGACGAAGATGAGCATCAACGGGCTGAAAACAGCGATGAAGAGGGGGCCTTTCTTTCGCAGGCACCAGGATAGCAACGGGAACGCGGATCCTGATGCTATGAAGCCCTGAGTGAATCAAGAAACAAGCTAACTACTTTAGATTGATAACAGATGCAAGAACTCAACCTGAAACATGAAATGAAGACAGTACCACTTACCGCGTAAGCTGATGAGTACAGCCTGATGTCAAGTCCTAACCTCCAATGCTCCGTGTCCCTGTGGGCGCAAACTGCCATTACAGTGGACTGAAGAGTGCACCAAAGAGGCACACCATTGCAGCAATCGAGTAGTGGCACGGGTAAACTTCGCCCACTTTCGCCTGTAAGATGGAAAGGAGAGACATTGCCAAACAAAAACATTGCACCAGCTTAGTGCATGCACAAATGGAACAAGAAACACGGCGTGAGATCATGACCTGGATGACTAGCCATGTCGCGTAGCTGAAACAGCTGATGATGCCAAGAAACGAGCCCAGGATTTGATTGCCGGTTGATGGTGGGCGGGAGTGGTGATCTTCGGTGGCGAGGACTAGTTTGGGTCGGGGCAGCCTTCGGAGTATTGTAATCTCTGGTCCCTTGTAGAATGTAAGCAACACTGCACCACCCATGCCTACAAGGGTTCCAACAAGTTTTGCTTGTCCTGAAGGCTTCCTAAGTCTCAAAGTCTCAAGCCTGTTGTTTGATTCAGTATGAAACAAATGTTAATTTTTTTCAAAATTAAGACCTTATATCTTTCCAAATTTTTTACAGTTAAGATGGATATTCCATCAAACTATAACAATAGAAAACTCACCTATTGTCAGTCAGTTCTTGCATTGATATGGCAAGTACGTATAGATTCTGGTTTATAGCAAACCTGCATTTGTATACAAAGACATACAGTAAGTGGCACATATAAGTCACAGTTTTACTTCAATGTAAGAACGAGCAACGAAAATATGATTCCCCGCTATAATGTCTAAAACAATTCATTGACCCTGCCTCAGGCCAATATCACTTGTTAATATTGTTATTAGAAGATTTCTAAAAAGGAAAATGTTGTAAGAAATTAGAAGTAACAGCAAGGTAATTACCAAATAAAATGCAAATACATATGGACTCTGTAAATGAAAACCAATATGGCTCTATAATAACATGCCTTGGTTTGCTGCATAAGTAATTCATCTTTTCAGCTACAGGACTCCAATTATCTAGCATGCAAACAAAAGGTATTTTTGTACACATAAATGAGTTAGTAGTTTGGTGCGGGGGCCTAAGAGCAACTCCAGCAGTAACCCTCAAAATAGGGCCCCTACTTTTCATTTGAGGGCTACCCCTACTTTTGAGGGCCCTGTTTTCTGGGCTGTACTCCAGCAGGAGCCCTCAAAACAGGTCCCCTACTTCTCAATTCCCTCTATTTCCTCACACACTATATGCATATGTATTTAAGAACATCACATTATATAATAATTTATTTAAACTATAACTCTAAAGCACTATACTTAAAATTATGAATGAAAATACGAATATTCAAATTATACTTAAAAACAGCACATATAACGTACAGTACAGTTTAGGTTCCTGCATCATGCTATCCTAATCCCAATCTGAAATTGTCTACTACAGTCCGAAAATATATCAAATTAACAGCACATATACATATCAAATTGAATCACATATACATATCAAATTAACAGCACATGAACAAAACAATTCAACAGCACATGAACAAATCAATTTAGCACAAAGACTACAAATTAACAGCACAAAGACAACAGCAGGGAATCACCTACGCCTGGAGTTGGAACCGCTGGTGGTGGTGGTGCTGCCGAGCGGTCGGGAGGAGAGCGAGGTCGCGGAGGAGAGCGGGGAGGCGGGCGTCGGCAAGCACTGGGATGCGGCGAAACGCGCGGCCGAGGGGACCTGACGCCGCCGCGTGATTTAAGAATTTCGCCGCTACATGCGGCGCTTCATGGGCGGGCTGCGGGAGGGGAAAGAGGCGGGCGGCGCTCGCGGGTTGCGGGAGGGGAAAGAGGCGGGCAGCGCTCGCGGGCGGGCTGCGGGAGGGAAATTGGCGGCACGCGCGGGAGGGGAAAGAGGCGGGCGGGGGAAAGGAGCGGGACCAAGCGCGCGCAGGAAAACGGACTCCAACCGTGATTTGAGGGCTTGGCCTAGAGCCCCAGGAATGAGGGTCGGAGGGGGGATTTGAGGGCCCCCTCAAATTTGAGGGCTCTAGTAGGGGTCTTGGTGGACCTCTGTTTTTGCCTCAAACTCTCAAATTTAGTTTTGAGGGCTCAAATAGGGGCCTGCTGGAGTTGCTCTAAGTAAGCTTTATTAGAGCACTCCCAATGCAGAAACTATGGATGGTTTCTATGGCATTAAATAAGGTGCCAAGTAAGCAAAATGCTGATGTGTCATTGGAGTTAAGGAGGAGAGATAAGGAAATGGTTTCTTATATAGACACCATGTCTACACAGGAACCAAGATAGAAAGAGCTGTGATAGGTAGATGATAGGAGAAAGAAGATAGATGATTGGATGGAAATTTTATTTGTAGAAACTATCCATTGGGAGCATAGTTTCTATGGGTAGTGTCTACATTAATTGACAAGTATAGAAACTATCTCATAGTTTCTGCATTAGGAGTGCCTTTTGAAAAATAATGCCATTTATATGCTTATAGTGCATTTAATGCTATAGGAATACTGCGTTCTAAATTAAGGCCGCCAGAGCCGCATTTTCGTCCGCTAAAGCGTTCAAAGTCCAGCCTCTCTGCATATTAAGGCCACTAACCCACGTAAGTGCAAGCGTAAAGGTGGGTAGTTACTAGTTACTAGAGATTCTGTAATCACTAACCACTGTTAGAACACTGTGAGAATAATCCAACGAAACATGCTGTATCACAATTAACGATTGCCTAGCGTTAAAGAAATACTTTTGCAGCTTTTCTGTTTCACCACGAGCTGTTAGGTGAGTGTAACGGCGTTCAGCGACAGCTAGGCTCGCGTTGCTCTCCTTTCATGCGTTCGTTTTGTGTTTTCCACGACAGGTGGGATCATGTGCACTAGCGCACCGATAGGAATCTAGCGTTCAAAATCAAGGCCGCGAGAACCCATTAGAGCATTCAAAGTACGTAGCTCACGTTCTCCGCATATTAAGGCCACTAACCCCACGAAAGCCCTTAAAAGGAACATGCAAGTTACGCCATTCAAGAGGATTGCCTATTGCCATAGAAAAAAAGGGCTAGATAAGAATAAGTGAGACCCCTCAAAGCTCGAGGCGGCTTTAGGGAGGAAAAGAGAGATGGACATGGAATGTTTCGAAGTGAGAGTGTGAGAGTGTGGTCTTGTTTAGCGAAGTCGTGTTGCCCAGATTTGAGTTTTTCTTCCCCTTCATAACGGCAAGGTAGGGGTATTTATAGTGGTCATAAAAGGAAAAATCCTTAAGAGCACCCGCAACGGGTCGTTTAGCCTATCTACTGCACGTCCACATGGGAGAGAGAAACGGAGAGAGAAAAAGAGTTGCCGCTACGCTAGCGATCGTCGCTTCACAGATTCCAATGTCGAACGGGTCCCACGTATGGAAGAATTGAGCTGTGGATGGGGCTGGGAGGATTAAAAAATAGGGTGGGACCAAAGAAAATTATTGTATATAGATCATTTGTTGAAGGAGTAATCTTTACTTTTTATCTATAGTCTAGATGGACATGCCACATAGACATTATAGAGAGCAAACTTACTTTAGCCCATTGCGGTTGCTCTAAGGATGTGTTTGGTTGGAGAGATGAGGTGGGATGGTTCTTTTGACCAAATTTATCTGTGTGTTTGGTTAGAGGGATGAGGTGGAATGGAATGGTGCAAAGTGGGGATGAGCCTGTGCAAATTTAGAGAATATTCTTCTTAGATGCTGGACCATTTGGTTTCACTTTTTTTTTGTAGAATTATCTCATCCTATCCTATCCTATTCTATCTCACTGTATCCCTCCAACCAAACACATCCTAAGGGGCTGAACAGGGAACTTCTTCCCAAGTAAACTCTTCTCAATCGCGATATCCTTCCTCTTCTCGCGATCGACGCCACCGCGCGCCTCACTCCCTTCGCCGCCACGCTCCTCCCTCCCTCTGCCTCCACACCCCAGCCACATAGCTCCACCGCTTTTGCGTCTGCCGATGACCTCCGCCAACCTCGCCTACCTGATGACCTCCCCCATCTCCGTCGAGATTCACTGCTTAAACCGCCCGAGCGCCGCCGCCCTAGTGGCACCGCCGACGGCAATCCTAGGCCATGGGTGACCTCCTCATTTGTTTCCCTTGCTCCCCCGGTCTTGATCTACTCCGATCCAAAGCCCCTCCATGGCTCCCCCGGCATTGCTATTGCTTGACTTCGCTGCCATGGCACCGCTGCTGGCCATGTCAGTCTAGGGGACCTCTACTGGTCTCCCAGGACCTCACTCTTCCTCTCTACTCAGGCCCTACACCGCGTAAGATTGAATTCCCCCTCTAACCTACTGGTTCAGGTTGTGCTTGTGCTTGTGTTGTGATGATTTGAGATGTAATGAGTTGAATGATGCATGGTGAATGTGGGACAATACTTTATGAGATGACGATGTCTAGATGCATGCCTGACTGATACTCACAATTATTTGTAATGAACTGAACTTAGTCACATGCATGTTCAGTGTATGTTACTCCATCAGAATTTAATCTGACAACTGACTTTGTTGCAGTTTATATGGTGCTTGTTGTTCAACATGTTCTTTATATGATACATGAATTATTATGTTTTGTGGTCTGTAATGTGATTTATGAATTCTAAATTTCTGATAGTATACTTATCTATGGATTCATTACTTTTGATGCTGGCTTGCTTCAAGTAAGCAAGGAGCAATTTTGATTCTTAAACATGGTACAAGAATGTAGTTGGGTAGTCTTTCTTTTGTTTTCCCTGAATTTGGCCAGTATTTAATGATATCAATTGTAATACTTGCCGGAAACTCATGAAGAATTCGAAATGGCAAGCACCGATTAACGAGCAGTAACCGATTTAGTTGTGTTCTAATAAGTTACTTCATGAACTGTAACAGAACATTATTGGGACAAATGTGTGTAATCGGGCTGTGATTATCTTGTATTTGGGCCATCTTTTTTATTCCTTGTTTGAATCAAATTACCCTTATATGAATACTTGTATTATTTCATTTGAATGTGTGGATGTTTGTATCTGATATGAATAGTCCAAATTTAGTACATTTTCTCTTTTTTCATGTTTTGATTAATTTGTAATATTCTTATTTGTATTTGTGCGTTTTCCCCCTAGCATCCAATCAAGCCCTACTTGGTTTGTTGAAGGATGTATAATGGAAGAGTAATAGGTCAGACAACCTCAACTACCCAGAACAAGATACCCGTACCAGCCTTTCCAAGATTCTTAGGGTGGCATCACTCATCCAGGATTACTAGAGCACAGGGCACAAGGCGTCGCAGTGGCCCCAAGTTGGAGGAGCTTTATGTGACCTGTTTTAAAAGTTGCAAAGAGGTCAACAGCTCAATCAGAGGAAATAAATTATTCTAAAATGCATCATTTATTTTCCTTTGTCCACTAATGTGTTTTTTGAGTTTTGCAATTGGTATACTAGGTAGCTTTATTTCCAGATTTTACATCTCGGTAATTTTGTTGATCCAACAATGTCTCTCCAAAATATCCAACCCTTCTTGTGGTGAAAGTGATGTATCAGAAGATCTTCATCTGGTTCTTGTTTCAAGATATAGTCAACACCAGAGAAAATATGTACACAAAAGAACCTCAACTTAATAACTGAAATGATCATTTCTTGCAAATACTTAAGAATGTTTGCATTTGGTTTTTGGAATCAAAGAATAAAATTAAGAGATACTGTTTCAAAATTGAGATATTTTTACTATTATGCAGTTTATGGGGGTAACTAAATTAATTTGCTTTATAAGTGAAAATTAATGTGTTTTTACTCTGCTTGATGTTACATGCAACATTCAGCTATTTTTGCTACACAACATGTTGAATATTACTTTGTTCATGCACTCATTCCTGCAAATGCATGTTGTGTTCAATAGTTACTTTGTCTATAGAACAATAACTTACATAAATCTAGCAACAATTGCAAGTTAACTTCATATCACTATACTTACATTGGAAGAACAACCGTACTTCTTGTTGACTTGTTGTCATTTTCAATATGCTTACATTGAACTGGTTTTTGCACTACTTTCAAGTGTGTGCAGAAATGTAGTGATGAGGACATCATTTCCTTGGATACACACAACATTTATGTACAAGATGATAGGCAAGGAACTATGATGAGGGCATACTGTTGGATCAAATACGGCAACAGAGGGGGAGGTGAATGGTGCCGATTTAAAATTCACCCTAAGTATCCACCAAAATTTTCATGAAGAAGGATGTTGTAGGGGTGGCCCCCACCTAAACCCAGCAGGCCTGTTAGAAGGTTATAGGGCCCAAAATGGGACATATGTAATGGCTTAAATACCCCTGGCAGGGAGGTACCGATGTAAGGGTACAATTGTAAAAGCACAGTCCATATGAATATATATACCAAGGGAAGGCTAGAGGGAGAGGGGTGATCACTTTCTCCCAACTCTCCACTACCACATCTCTCTCTGTTTGGTATGTAACCACAACAGTTGGCGCCGTCCGTGGGGAGGATAGGAGCAAGCCTGAAATCCGAAGAAGGATGGCACCGGAAAAAGCTTCGTCGATGGCGGTGAAGGGAAAGAAGGCGGCTGGGTCGGAGCGTCGCGTGGGTACGAGGCCGGCATTTCTTTGCCGCGGCGCGGTGACGGTGCGGGCGCGGTGGTCGCGACGTCGGCGCCGCGCTCGCGACGACCAACCCGCCATCAAGCCGTGGACGGCCGACCCGCCATCGGCGCGCTACGACGGCCCGCCGCCACGCGCGACAATGACCAACCCCGCCATCGCCACTACAACGACCAACCCGCCGACGTGGCGGCAGAACCGCCCCGCCACCTCGCCGCAACACTCGCCGTAGCGCGGGCCGGGCGGTTGGAGATAGCCACAACGGAGCGACCGACGCTCGGGAGCTCGCGAGGCGATCGCACCGCGCCGCCGACCCGTCCGGCTGGCGCGCGGCGCCCCGCCCGCAACAGCGGTGGAAGCGCCTGCGGCGGCCCTCAACGTGTTCCAGCGGGAGCTGGGGATCTTCGCGAGGCTGTCCGAGACATGCAAGAGGCTCGGGCCGCGAGCGCGCTAGTGGTCGCACTGAGCCCGCGCGAAAGGGCGCATACCGCGAAGCCCCATCCATCGGCCGCGTGCGCGCGACGCGTCGATCGAGTCCCCGCTTTGCAGACTACAGCAGCGGCGTGGCCTGAAGACTTCAAATTCCCCAGTGTCATCGAGCCATACAAAGGCGATACGGACCCCCGTGAGTTCGTGCGCGTGTACAAAACCGCAATCGAGGCCACGAGTGGAGATGACACCACAAAGGCGAAGGGACTCCCCCTCGCATTGCAAGGAGTAGCGCTTTCCTGGTTTTTTACCATAGAGCCAAACTCCATCTACGCGTGGGAGCAGATCCATAACCGCCTTTACAACAACTTTCAAGGGAGCTATGTCGAGCGGGTCGATGCAGACCAGCTCTTCGCAGTGAAGCAGAAACCTTCGGAGAAGCTCCGGGACTACTCCAAGCGCTTCGCGGCCATACAGGGCCTTCGTCCGGGCCGCATGGCCGAATACAACGCGTGGAAGCCTATCAGACAGTCGCCAAGCTCTTTGACAAAATGGAGGAGTATGCGCGGGCAGAGGAGGAGGCGCGGAGACGCAGCGCCACCGCCCCCGACCTCGCCCAAGCAAAGCGCTTGCCACACGGGGGCGAGTGATGATTCCGAAGCAGGGCCGCAGACGAGAACCCCGAGGAGACACTCCCGGCGGTAGCGATACCGAAGCGTGAAGGCTCTTCAAGGCGGCGCAAGCCCCCCGTCGCCGCGCAGAGCCGCAAAGGTCCGCCATGTCCTCGGCATCGAGAATGCCCCTCGAGGACCTGCCCCCACCTCGCGGGGAGGGGGCCGGGGATGGGAAGGCGGACGAGATCGCGACGGGCGACCCGCGCGAACAAGAAATTCTAGATTACGGCAAGTGGTGTGAGGTGCACGCCACGGCGACCACCACGCCAAGACGTCGCGCCGAGGTCATGGAGTTGCGACGGATGGCGGCGGAGCTCGGGCGCATCCGGGAAGGCATGTGGTGCCGCTCCATCGGCGTCATCACCGAGGGTCCCTATCGGGGCCCTTGGGCCGCCGCAACCGTGGGTATCGCCCGCGACATTACCTTCACCACGAATGACGCCAGGTGTGGAGTTCCTCACCAAGACCCTTTAGTCATTCAGCTCACATCGCAGCCATGACGCGTCGCGCATCCTCGTCGGCGAGGAGCTCGCGAACATTCGCTCGCGGGGCCTCGATCGTATGGGAATCCCGGCCGCTTAGAGCAGTCAGGAGCTCCACTTCAAGGCTTCGGAGGCCAACCGCTGGAGGCCATAGGACACGTGTCCCTTCCAATTACATTCCGCCAGGAGGGCAACACCCGAAGCGCGCACGTCATCCTCGATGTCGTAGACATCCTACACCCCTACAACGTCATATTGGGACGGCCCGCCATCAACTCCCTCGAGGCGATCCCGCACCACGCCATCTTATGTATGAAGCTCCCAGGCCCGGAGGGCGTGATCACTGTCTTCGGTGACCAGGACCTCGTCAGACGCGTCGAAGTCAGCAGCCGGGATTTACACCGACCGGTGCACATCCTCCTAGGCATGCTCGGCGATACGCCCTCCACTCCGGGATGGACACCTAAGCCTCGGTCCGAGGGTGGAGTCAAAAAGGTTCCGCTCCAGGCGGAGGGGCAGTTTGTGTCCATTGGCGAGGGGCTCCCTATGGAGGTCGAGCGAGACCTACTCCAAGTGCTTCAGAACAACGCCGACATTTTTGCATGGTCACCGGAGGACATTAAGGGCGTAGACCGCGCAGTAATCGAGCATCGCTTGGCGGTCCGCCCTGACGCCAAGCCGGTCAAGCAAAAGCTTCATCGCATGTCCATGGATCGGCAGCAGGCGGCCAAGGTGGAGGTGGCGGCTTCTCGTGCCGGGTCATTCACGAGGTCCACCACCTGCAGTGGCTCGCCAACCTGTATTGGTCGAAAAGGCGGCGGGGCTCGGCGTATGTGCATTGACTTCACGGCACTCAACAAGGCGTGCCCAAGGACAATTACCCTTGCCATGCATCGATCAATCGGTCGGCGCTACGCGCGGTGCGAGCTAATGAGTTTCCTGGATGCCTACTCTGGCTACCACCAGGTATACATGGCCGAAGACGACGAGGACAAGACTAGTTTCATCACACCGATTGGGACTTTCTGCTTCGTCAGAATGCCCTTCGGCTTGAAGAACGCAAGCGCTACCTTCACCCGCCTCGTCGCACTTGCCCTCGCCGCCAGCTCGGGAGGAATGTGGAAGCCTACATCGACGACGTGGTAGTCAAAACCCGACAGCTCGCTTCGCACGGCCGGGACCTCCAGGAGACCTTCGACAACCTCAGGAAGGCCGGCATCAAGCTCAACCCCGACAAATGCGTCTTTGGCGTGCAGGCGGGCAAACTACTAGGCTTCCTCGTATCTGGACGAGGCATCCAGGCCAATCCCGATAAGGTTGAGGCCATCATGGGTATGGAGCCGCCCAAGACAACGAGGGAGGTCCAGAGGCTGGCGGGCGCATGGCGCCCTAAGCCGCTTCCTATCTAGGGCGCGAGCGGGTCCGCCATTCTTTAAGACATTCGCGGTGCGACGGATTTTGTTGGGATAGCGATCGCGGAGGCCTTCAACGAGCTCAAGAAACACTGGCGAGCCTCCCACACCGGTCGCCCCAACACCGAGGCTCCTCTTGCTCTATCGGCGCGTCGATTACGGGCCGGTGCCATCCTCGCCCTAGAGGAAGGCGCCGTCTGCCCCGTATACTTTGTCTCCGAAGCCCTCCAAGGCGCCAAGACGAGATATACGGAGCTTGAAAAGCTCGCTTACGCGTTGGTCATGGCCTCCAGAAAGCTTCGACATTATTTTTTGGCTCACCCAATCATAGTGCCTTCCTCGTTCCCCCTGGCGGAGATGTTACACAATAAGGAATCCACGGGGCGCATCAGCAAGTGGGCTGCCGAGCTCGCCCCGTTCTCCCTGACATATGCCTCGCGGACGGCAATCAAATCTCAAGTTCTCGCCGACTTCCTCGCAGAATGGACTCCGCCGGCTCAGAAGCACGACGACCCAGTATGGACGCTCACCATCGACGGAGCCTACGGCGTCGCGGGCGCGGGCGTAGGCGCAGTGATTGTTACTCTCGAGGGGCAGCGCCTGTTATACTCGGCGCGCCTTGCGTTTCCGGCCACCAATAACATAGCTGAGTATGAAGCGCTGCTCTTGGCTGCGACGGCTCAAGGCAATCGGTCGCGCGGCGCGTGCTCGTCCGCACGGACTCGCGTTTGGTGGCGAGCCACGAGACAAGTCATATCAAGCCAAGGGCCCCGAAGCCGCCAAATACCTCGCGGTGTAGAGCGAGGAAAGGCATTCTTGGGCGCCACGGTCATGGCCATCCTCGCGCGAAAAATGAGCGGTGCCGACGCCGCAAAGCGGCGACCAACAATCGCCAACCCCGACGGGGCATTTTACGAAGTGTTACCGCAGGCGGCCATCGCGCAGGAAAACCGGGACGCGGCCCTCGTTCACCACATCGTCCAGCAGGGCTACTGGCGAGAGCCTATCTTCAATTTCCTGCAGGGCATTGCCGAGCCGGAGGACCCCGTCGAGCTCAGGCGTCTGCAACACCGTGCCAGATCCTTCCAGGTGTTTGAAGGGACACTCTACAAAAAGGGAGTCCGCGCACCGCTCCTGCGCTGCCTCTCGCACGAAGAAGGGAAAAAGCTCCTTGCGGAGATCCACGCGGGGTGTGTGGGTCTCACCTCGCGCCAAGGTCGTTGGTCGGCAAGGCATTCGAGCAAGGCTTTCTTCGCCGATCGCCATCACCGACGCCAGACCTCGTGCGTCGGTGTCGAGGTGCCGATGGATGGGGCGTATCATTCGCAGCCCCGACGAACCTCAACCCTATTCCCCGGTGTGGCGCTGCACGCTGGGCGTCGACATAGTGGGACCACTTCCCCGAGCCCCAGGGGACCTGCGGTTCGTGGTAGTTGCGCTGGAATATTTTTCCAGGTGGCCGGAGGCGGTAGCCCTGGCCAAAATAACCTCGGCGGCCATGCAGCGCTTCCTCTGGCAGAACATTATATGTCGCTTCGGTGTGCCCAGGGAGCTCATCGTCGACAATGGCCTGCAATTCGACGCCACCCTATTCAGAGAGTTCTGTGACAGCATGGGCATCACGCTTCGGTTCGCCTCGGTCGGACACCCCCAGTCCAACGGAGCAGTTGAGAAGGCGAATGGCGCCATCTCTATCGCCGTCAAAAAGCGCCTGGTAGGGTTGCCGAAGGACAAGTGGCCGAGCGAGCTTCACAGCGTCCTCTGGTCCCTTCGCACAACAGTAACACGCCCGACGGGGTTCACGCCTTTCAAGCTCCTTTTTGGTGATGAGGCGGTGGCGCCGAGGAAATCAAGGTCGCTCGCGGAGGGTCTCGTCCAAGCGCCCGACGAGGAGCGTCGTGTGTCCTTGGACCTCCTCGACGGGGCGCGGGCGAGCGCAGCCCAACATGTCGAAAAGTACGCGCGGCAGACAGTGCGTACTCGAGACCGGTCCCCACATCCGTGAGGGTTCAAGCCTGGGGATCTCGTCCTCAAAGTGGCGCTCCATGCGGAGACCGTTGGTAAGCTGGAGTCCAAGTGGGAAGGTCCATACATCGTGGCGGAAGCATTACAGAAAGGAGCATACCGCCTCGCCACACTCGAGGGGCAAACTCTCCGCCACATATGGAACGCGGATAAGTTGCGGCGATATTGCGCCTAGAAGCAGGACGAAAAGTATAATGGCATCAGCCCCCCTTGTACGATGCTCGCCCGCGCAAACGGGAGTTCAATAAAACTAGCTGTTCACAGAAAGTACCATGTTGTCTGGCTACAATGTGCAGAAGATCACCCCCGCATTCGAGGTCCGCCTCCGCACGCGTCAGTCTACGAACTCTAAATGAAGTCGTAGCGTCGAGGTTCGGCTCCGCACGCGCCAATCTGCGGACTCTAAATGAAGTCGTAGCGTCGAGGTTCGCCTCCGCACGCGCCAGTCTGCGGACTCTAAATGAAGTCGTAGCGTCGAGATCCGCCTTCGCACGCGCCA